>CAOLHI010001955.1:0-418766 GCA_948474755.1 Ctenosaura bakeri | reverse complement strand
CTCTTCAAATTGCTAGGATGGGCAACTTTGAGAGGTCCATCTCCTCCCTCCCCCAACTGCATTAGTGCATACCAGAAGGGATCATTTTTATGCCCCCCAACATACACCACTGTACTGTTCTTCAGCAAATTTTAAGTCTGAAAATCATACTTCTTTTTTTCTAAAAAATTGGGAAAGCAGTGGTTTTAGAGGGTTGCAAGCAGCCTGCAGGTTGCATCCCAGCTTGTGACAATGTTTGTTTTTTCTTCCCCAGTTTCCCATTGTCTTTTTGTTTTGTTTTGCCTTACACACTGTTCACATTATTTCATCTAGGAACCATACACACGTGCCTTCCACTACGTGTGTATGGACAGATGAACAGGTTGCTTACCTGTAACTGTGGTTCTTCGAGTGGTCATCTGTGCCATCATACACTAGGAGCTTTAGCGCCTGCGCGGTAGCGTTCGGAAACTTCTAGAGCTTGTTCGCTTGGCGGGAACCCCTCCCCCACGCCGGTACTGCGCATGCTCCTCCCGCCGAGCAACGGTCTCTCCTCAGTTCTGTCGTCCGCCGTAGAACCTACAGGGACCTGAGAAAGAGGGGAGGAAGGGCGGGTGTGTATGATGGCACAGATGACCACTCGAAGAACCACAGTTACAGGTAAGCAACCTGTTCTTCTTCTTCGTGGTCTCTGTGCCTTCATACACTAGGAGACTGTGTAGCTTACCGGTCGGACGGCGGGTCAGGTCCTACAGCACGGAAGCCAACACCTCACGTCCAAACCGGGCATCTCTGCGCGACCGGCAGTCGAGCCTGTAGTGGCGCACGAAGGTCGATGGTTGGGACCAGGTCGCCACACGGCAGAGTTCATGCAGGTCAACTCCTCGCAGGAGGGCCGCAGAAGTAGCCACAGCTCTGGTGGAGTGGGCTCGAAGCAGGACTGGCGGAGGCTTCCTCGCGAGCTCATACGCCAGTTCAATAGTCCTCACCACCCACTTGGAGAAGCGCTGGGTGGACACTTTTAGGCCCTTCCGACGTCGCCCATAGCAAACAAAGAGATGCGGCGTCTGTCGGAAGGAAGCAGTCCTGTCCTTGTAGAAAGCCAATGCCCGACGCACGTCCAGGGAGTGGAGGGACCGCTCCAACGGTGTCGTCGGGTTCGGGAAGAAGGCAGGCAGGATGATGTCCTGGTTGAGATGGAAACTGGACACCACCTTTGGCAGGAACGAGATGTCAGGTCTCAGGACCACCTTGTCCCTGTGGAAGACCGTGAAGGGCTCATCGGAACGAAGAGCTGTGATCTCACCCGCTCGCCTCGCTGAGGTCACCGCTACCAGGAAGGCAGTTTTCATTGTCAGGAGCCTGTCATCCGAGGTCGCCATTGGCTTGAAGGGCGGCTTCGTCAGCTGCGAGAGCACCAGCGAGAGGGACCACGGCGGTAGCGGCGGCGATACCGGCGGGTAGAGATGATGAAGTCCTTTCAGGAACCGCTTAACGGTATCGTTCCTGAAGAAGGCCGAGGCAGCAGATCGTGGCGGTTGGTATGCCACGATCGCGGAGAGATACACCTTCAGGGATGGAAACGCCAGGCCCTGTTGCCGGAGGTGCAGGAGGAAGTGCAGGACGGTCGAGAGCCCCGCGGGCGATACCGGCTCACTCCTCTCATTAGCGAAGGTCAGGAAGCGTCGCCACTTGTATTGATAGTTGCGACGGGTGGATTCCTTCCTGGCCGCGACGAGGACGGTACCGAGCACGGGATCGTCTAGTGCGATATCCTCCAGGCATGGAGGGCCAGGCGTGGCAGGTCCGGATGGAGGACTCGGCCGCCGGAGTGGGAGAGCAGGTCCGGTGTCGGTGGCAACCGGAGCAGGTCGTCTCGCGCGGCTTGTAGCAGGGGTGCGAACCAATGTTGCCTCGGCCAGTACGGGGCTACCAGGATCGCGTCGGCTCGGTCGGCGAGGATCTTCGATATCGTCCGGCCGAGCAGCGGGAACGGCGGGAACGCGTAGAGGAGTTCCCCGGTCCACGGAAACTGGAAAGCGTCCCCGATGGAGGCACGATCGTGGCCCGCTCTGGAACAGAATCGGCGACACTTCGCGTTTTCCCTGGTCGCGAAGAGGTCGATCGATGGTTCGCCCCAGCGGTCCCGAATCAGTCTGAACGCCTCTCCGGAGAGAGACCATTCGTGATGGGATGAGGTGTCCCTGCTGAGGGCGTCTGCCATGGTGTTCTCCTGCCCGGCCAGGTGAACCGCCACGGGATGCGTGTGCAGGCGAATGCACCATTCCCACAGGCCGAGCGCGATGTCGAGCAGGGTCGTGGAATGAGTCCCACCTTGTCTGTTGATGTAGCAGACGGCGGTGGTGTTGTCCGTCAGAATCAGGACCGTGCGCCCCGCCACGGCATGGCGGAACGCCCGTAGGGCTTTCCAGACGGCAAGCAGCTCCAGCGCGTTGATATGGAGAGCGGTCTCGTCGTCGGTCCATCTGTCGCGGACTCTGAGATCGCCGCAGTGGGCACCCCATCCATACAGGGAGGCGTCGGTCGTTACCGTCACCTTCGGTGTCGGCTGTTGGAAAGGCATCCCCGACATGAGATTGCGTCGCGACTGCCACCATCGGAGGGATGAGCGGACGTCTCCCGGCAGCTGCAGTCGGAGTGTCTGTTCGTCTCGCAGGGGGTCGAATATGCGGACGAACCAGTGTTGAAGAGGTCTTGCTCTCAGCCTGGCGAGATATGTCACAGCGGTCGTCGCAGCCATGTAGCCCAAGAGCTGCTGGACGCTTCTCGCAGATAACGTCGGGGCCGTACGAGCGTGAGCGGCGGCCCGGATCAAAGTTTGTGCTCGAGACTCTGGTAGGTACGCCCTGGCGGAGGTCGAGTCGAGCGTCGCCCCGATGAAGTCCAAGATCCTCGCCGGCTCGAGGTGGGACTTCTTCGGATTCACCCGTAGACCAAGGCGGGTCAGGAGTGACAACGTCATGTGGACGTCGTGGTAAAGTCTCTGTTTGCAGGACGCCACCAACAGCCAATCGTCGAGGTAGGGGAAGACGGAAGCGCCCTTCGTCCGCAGGTAGGATACCACCGGGGCCATGCACTTGGTGAAGACCCTTGGGGCAGTCGAGAGTCCGAACGGCAGCACCTTGTACTGGTAACAGGTGTCGTCGACTGCGAAGCGGAGGTACCGTCTGTGCTGCGGGCGAATGGCGATATGGAAGTATGCGTCTCGGAGATCGATGGAGGCGAACCAGTCCCCTCGATGTAGGAAGGGTAGGATCGACGGTATCGTGACCATCTTGAACCTTTTGGGGCGGATGTAGTAGTTCACCCCTCTGAGGTCTAGGATCGGCCGGAGGGTACCGTCGGCTTTCGGTACCGTGAAGTACCTGGAGAAGAAGCCGGTGGTCTTGGCCTCTTGCGGGAGCCGCTCGATCGCCCCT
Organism: Ctenosaura bakeri; assembly: GCA_948474755.1. Taxonomy (NCBI): domain Eukaryota; kingdom Metazoa; phylum Chordata; class Lepidosauria; order Squamata; family Iguanidae; genus Ctenosaura; species Ctenosaura bakeri. The sequence continues at coordinate 415,347 of CAOLHI010001955.1, read as the reverse complement.
TTCTGGAGGAGGGATTGGATCTCTTCCAGGAGGGCCGGACTCGACGGCGTGGAGTAATAAACGCCGCGAGGAGGAATATCGAGAAACTCGATGGCGTAGCCAAGACGGACGATGGAAAGTACCCAAGAGTCCGTAGTGACATACTGCCACTCCGCTAGGTGTCGAGCGAGAGTCGGTCGGTCTCCGAGCGCTGATGGTAGGCTGAAGAGTGGGTATTGGCGGGTCCTGCGAGGCACGTCAAAACCGAGACTTTGTCTCGGAGGAGGACTTCTTCGACGAAGGCGGGCGCCGCCTAATCGTGCGTCTGGCCGATGAGCCGGAGGACGGTCTCGACTGTCCAGACTGGGCCGAACGCTGGAACGACGAGGTGGAAGATCGTCGCCAGGATGGTCGGAAGGTGGAGGCCCTGCGGGTCTGCGTGGCCGGCTGCAGCCCGATCTTTTTTGCGGTCAGTCTCGCCTTGACGAGATTGTCCAAAGCTTCGTCTGTGGACGAATTGAATAGGCCTTCACCGTCGAAGGGGAGATCTTCAATCCTCCTTCTGGTGTCCTCCTGGATGTCGGCCGGTCGAAGCCAAGCATGGCGGCGGAGGCCGACGGATCCGCCATGACCCGGGAGGCGATCTCCACTGCGTGCCGGGAGGAGGCCATCTGGTGCCGAGCGATGGAGATAGCCTCATTGAAGATCACGGAGGAGGCTTGGCGGATGTCCTCCGGTACCGCTTCCATCGCTGGTTGCAGGCGATCGAGCACCTTCTTCAGGTATGCCGCGAGGCAAGCCTGAGTGTTGGACAGCCTGATCTGCAAGGAGGCAGCCGAATAGAACCTCCTTGCGTAGGCGTCCAACTTCCTGCCCTCTTTGTCCGGCGGGGTGGTGTGTTGCCTGCCGGAGCCTTTCGTCTGCGCGGACTCGACGACCACAGAGTTCGGTGCAGGGTGATTAAATAGATAACCGGCGTTATCCTTCTGCACCCTGTAGAGGTGTTCTAACCGCTGCGGTATCGGCTGAGCCGAGGCCGGTCTATCCCAGGCGGCCTTCACCAGTCTGGATACCCGGGGCAGGAGAGGCAGCGGGGCCGTGGAAGGTCGCTTCTCCTCGAAAACGGAGAAGGCTGGATCGTCATCCTCCGGCTCCGCATCGGCGATCTTAAGGCCGAGGGTAGTGGCCATGCGGAGCAGTATCGCAGAGAACTGGTGGACGTCCTCTGGAGCAGAATCTGGGATCGGGTCCCCGAATCCCAACGGAGGAGACTCCTGGGAGGCCGCCTCAGACACCTCAGACTCCGCACTCGAGTCGTACGACTCCGAGCTCGGTGAGTCCTCTCGCCGCTCGCTCTCCGGCTCCTTCGTAGTCGCCGCAGGTGTTGCCTTCCTAGGCTTCTCCGCAGCCGGGGCGGTGGTAGCAGCAGCGTCCCGCTTGGGATGGCTGACCACGGACTTCACCCTCTTGGTGGTGACCGGGGTAGTCTGGCAGGCTGACGTCGTCGTAGCCCGCTCAGTCACCACCGACTCCGTAGGGCGCGTCGCCGTCGCCGTGACCCTAGGAGGTGGCGATATCGCTCGATACCGTGGTGAAGGCTCCCTCGCCCTATGATATCGAGGGGAGGGAGAGCGGCTGAAGGAGCGGCGGTCCGACGGAGATCGGCTTCGGCGTCGACGGTACCGAGCCTCGTCCCCTCTAGGCGAGCGCGATTCGCGCTGTCGACGAGGTGACCGGGACCTCCGGAAGGTCTCCCAGCGACTCGGGCCACGATGGTACCGATCCCGGTACGATGGCGAATGGGACCGATAGGAGGCCGGGCGCTCTCTCCACTCAGATTCCCTCGCGTACCTGGCCACGTAGGACGCCGAGGTGTATCTTGAGGCAGACGAGCGAGGTTGTTCCTCTCTTGTCTCCCTCGGAGGCGGCGAGGCCACCGGACGCTCGGAAGAGCGGGACCGGGACCTGAAGGAGGTCGAACGCCGCTCCGGAGAAGCAGAGGGCTCTCTCTGCTGCAGGTCGGCCGACCTGCGACGGCTAAGAGGGCGGTGGCGCTCCTCCACCAGGGTTGGAGGGTCTGCCACAGGCGAGTCCGGGCGCTGTTGGGGAACGTCCTCGATCTCATCCTCCGAGAGGTCGACGGACTCGCCTCGCCCTTTGGAAGGCTGCTGAGTAGGAGGAGGAGTAGGAGGTTGAGCGTCCCCAGCCGGGGAGCGCTTCTTTTCCTTCTTCTTCTTCTTCTTCTCCTTCTCCTTGCCCTTGCCTCCGTCCGGAGCAGGGCGCTTTTTTGCAGGCGTCTCCGTAAGGGGAGCCTCAGCCTTCCTCGCCGTCGAGGATCCTTTAGCTGACTTGGCAGCCGCCGACAGCTTCGGGATCCTCGGTAACGCCGAGATCGGCGTTTTCGCCGGTACCGAGCCCGATACCGACGAGGTGGACGGAACGGCAGCCGCCGATACCGTCGATGGCGTGGTCGTCTTCTTGTCGGCCATCTTGGAGGTGGAGGTCTCGTCTATCGCCCGCAGAGACTGCTCCCAACAAAAAGATTTGAGTCTCGCGGAGCGGTTGCGAAGAGTTTGCGGAGTAAAATCCCTGCAAATTGGGCAAGTCCGGATGTTGTGGGACTCGCCCAAACAGAAGAGACACTCCTTATGGCCGTCGTTGAGGGCAACCTTGCGGCCGCAGGACACGCACTTCTTAAAGAGCGCGGACATAAGACGAAGAAACGCCAAACTCCGAAATCCAAAAGACGAGAACCGAAGGGGGAGTCCGAAAGAGAGGTCAAAGACAGTCCGAAAGTCCGTAAAACCGTGAAAAAACAGCAAGCCAAGCACGACGTGAGAGGAACAAACTAAAGAACCTTCCGTACGCGGCGGCGGACGAGAAAGAACTGAGGAGAGACCGTTGCTCGGCGGGAGGAGCATGCGCAGTACCGGCGTGGGGGAGGGGTTCCCGCCAAGCGAACAAGCTCTAGAAGTTTCCGAACGCTACCGCGCAGGCGCTAAAGCTCCTAGTGTATGAAGGCACAGAGACCACGAAGAAGAAATTAATTGAGACAGACCCATGATTTTCGTGGAAGTGATGAAATCTTAAACCAGTTATACCAAGGGTTTCTCAGAATGAATGCCGAACTAACCAACACAGACTGGGGGAAACCAACACCACTTCCGAAACGATCTCCATCTGCTTAGCCAGAAAAGTGGCAGAGTAGGAGTGTAGGTGCAGGAGACCAACAGAATGTTCATCGTGTTGGTAATTCATGCACTTAAATCGTGGGAGCCTGCTCAATAGGGTACCTCCAGAGAAGAACGGATTCACAGTTTTAAAAACTGCAAGTTCATCAAGCATCATCAACGGTTCAGGCCTAGGTTCAACACCACAGTCATGTGCCTAAGACAGTATAACCATGGCTAAGATGGAATTTGAAACAAGTACCTTTAAACCACAACCCATACAGTCACAACCCATGCTATCTACCAAGAACCTCTAGTTCACAGTCTCTGCATTCCATCACTATGCCACACAAGGTCTTAAACTGCTGTTATTGGATATCAGTTGATTCTGCTCACTGCAGAATCCAATCGAATCTTTGGTGTGTGGAAAGGGGAGCTGCTATGACTACTGAGGCCTCTATTTTCCAGTGCTGATTCATTTTTGCTGTTACTACATTCCGGACAAGGCAGAATGATGGTCCCAGGAGGAGACAGGCAAGCCATTCACTTGACATATGAGCTATCCATCCCTTGGAGCCCATTCAGACCAACAGACACTTTGTGAATTTCCTCACATGGCATGACTATCCTGAAAAGCTATGGACAACTAGAGGAGTCAGCTGACTCACAATATCAGGAGGAAAAAATTCTGTCCATTTTAAAGTAGGTCACATATAACAAAGAGTTTACGGTAGGCAAAGTGAAAACTTTCCAGTTACTTAGGCTTCAATTTTACTTCTCTTATCCCTGCAGGGATCAGGGTGGGGAAGGGATAATTTACAAACCAAATTAACCTTAAGTAGCCAGAAGCCATCTCAGCTTCACAGGGCTGTAAATCCTAAAAAACTCAGCTGAGTTCATCATACTTTATTCTTGCAACTAATGATGCGGCAGAAAGACAGGGTAAAATAGCCAACAGCCTTGTTATCAAGGAAGTTTTCAGTGTTCAGGCACATTCTGGCAAACTTCTTATAACAACTTCTCTGCAACAAAGATAGCTTAAGACATAATTCTATGCATGTTACTCAGAAGTAGGCCCTCTGGGAACAAAAGCATTTACTCTTAGGTAAGAGTATATAGGAGAGTCAATGTGGTGTAGTGATTTGATCACTGGACTATGACCCTGGAGACCAGGGTTTGATTCCCTGCTCAGTCATGGAAACCTACTGGATGACCCAGGTGTGTCACAAATTCTCAGCCCCAGAAACTTAGGGTCACCATAAGTTGGAAATGACTTGAAGGCACACAACAACAAGAGTATATAGAACTGTAGCCTTTTAAACATATTCCATATCTCTTGTTGTTCTCCAAACACTCCAGCACATATCAATGTTTACAAAAAAATTAACAAGCCCTCTGGGAATATTCCCAGGGTCAAAAAATTATTGGTGTCATAAAGCTCCACTCCTCATCCCCCTTATTTACTTGTCCCATCCATCTCTGGTTCTACCAACCTTCGTTTTTGTTCCTTTTTCTTTCCACTCCACCCCTTATGTTTGCTATCATGCCACAGTTTGTTGCACTCCATAGTCACACTAGAATCAACAGAGGATTCGCCATTGCTCCATAGGATGCACATGGCACCCTAAGTACAAAGCTTGGGAAATTATTTTTAAAAAGCAATTCTTTCTCATTACTTGTAATTTCTAAGAAGAAGCTGATTGCTATTACTCGTTACAATATGCTTCCCCACACTACTCATTCCTTTGCATGCTACTTTACTTAAAACAACCACCACCATGACCTTGTAAGAATGGAATTAAAACTGGAAATACTGTTGTCAAAATGTGTGAAAAAATCCCTTAAGATTACCTTTTAAAGTAACCACTACATTTTATTCATCACACTTTTCCTTCATTCTTATTTCCTATGTTGCTCTTGGAATATAATATCATGGTACCCTTATTATCCAGCAAAGATGTTTGTGATTTGTAGCAGCTAATAAGTTTACATGTAACTCATTACTTTCAAGCTCTACCTGAGCAAAATTTAAATCAATGTAGCGTTTTGCAACAATTGCAACTTGCCATTCTTTTTGCTTTCACTCCACACTTCTGTCATTTTAAAATGAAAGATAATTATCGCTCATATTACGCAACATTGCTATGAAGCAATCATCTGTAACACAGTCATCTTTCATAAAACAACAAATAAAATTGTTGCAGCCAAATTCTTTCAAGAGAATTGCACTGCAAAAATCCAGAAGGATGGTCTTAGCAAGTCCCTTTCTGTTTTCGTTTTTCTGCAAAGACCACAAGCACACACACACATACACTCAAGAAAGTGCTGAGTTGTTGTTGCAGCTTCAGAGCACTTATGGAGGGCATTTGGAGGGCCTTACATGACTTGCAACAGCCCCAAGGAGTAGAAATCCATACTTACAGTGTGTGCTCAGGCTGATTGTGGCCCAGCTTACGCCTTTCAGATGACCGTGCCGAGTCCGTCGGACTGGCATTTTAAACAAATTAAGTTACTTCCCACGTTGCAACATGAAGAGTGCCAGTTTAAACAATCCCTCCGATTGACTTCTGCATGAGGCATAGAGGATATTGTATCCAAACGACACATCCGGAAGAGGGGCTTGTTGCTAAACAGCCACAGAACCAGTCTCCAGCATAACAAGGAAAATCCCTTGTGCAGAAAAACTCCAGGAGTGGGGTGGGGGAGAAGGGAGGAGACAGAAGAGACAGAGGGAGAAGAGCAAACCTGAAATGCAGCCAATAACCCTAAAGACTCCTTGGGATATTTTGGACCTAAAAGCCCTCCAATCAGAGCTGCGGTAACAGGAAAAAAAGAACACATGCCTCCCTAGACCATATATGTCTTAGATTAGGCAGACTTTGGAAGGACTGAAACAGGAGATGAGTCTTCGAGACCCATCAACCGGCATCACATGTCACTTGTCAACACGAAATACAGCAGGGTTCTGAGATCCCACTTTGAGAAGCAGAATTAGACTTCAAAAGATCATGCAGCGAGCTTTAAAAAGAAAATTAGAGACCTTTAGACAATATAAACAAACTGTTTCATTTAAGGCAGGGGAATGGGATGGAATATGGAGAGGAAAAAACACTGTTTTGCAAAGGCTGCTAATTTTGCAAGGTTAGAAATATTATTAGCTTTTTATCATAGGATAAACAGGGAAACAGGACAGAGGACCAATCAGTTCAGAGGTGGCTGCTGGAATGGAAGCAAAAATTAAGAATACATGCCTCATTCTCGAGAACCTGGTCTTGACTGCCAGATCTCCTTTGCCTAGCCACTTATTTCCCAGGCAAATTTTAATGAGATTAATCACAATTAATCTGCAGCAAGAAACGAGCGTTCCCAATTGAAAGATGTTTTAAGGGCTGGATATTAGCAGGGGAGTTGGCCTAGAGTTTTAAATGCTATCCCCAACAGTCCCCAATTATTTTTTATTATTTAAACTGTCACTTTCTGGTGTAATATTATACTTCATTCTTCAACAGAAAGGAAAATTACTAAATCCATGCACTTAATAAGGCACCCATCTTAATTTAATTGGATGAGAACCATGATCACTACAACTTCTGAAAATATCTGATTTTGGATGAAAAAATATACCAGCGTAGTCTAATGATACAGAAATGGACCCTCTGACACTTATGGGCTCCACATGGCAGTAGGGGCAGAGTTCTGCAAAGAATAGATGGGACAGCACAGAGTGGTCTTACTGGATTACAGCCTTTAAGTGGGGTTTTATTCTCCTGGTGAGGAAGGGCTACTGCAGAGCTTATCAACCCTGTGACTCTTGGGCAATGCAAGAATCTCCAAACTGTATTTGAGGGAACCACATTTTGACTGCTTCTCAATACCATTTAATTTTCCTCATACATACTGAAAAAACGGAGATGGAAAACTGTTTTCAGCCCAAGGGCTGACTTCCAATTTGGGAAGGATCTCAGGAGTGGGTGGGTCTAATGGCATAGGATAGAGAAAAGCTAAGTTGGCAAGGACAGAATTTTTTTTAATTATTTAAATTTTCGTCCATTTGTCTGAGTGAAACAGCTTTCAGGCATGCAAAACTGCCCCACTCTGCAAACCAGAGCTCCTATTCCATGTACAGCCTTCCAACTCTCTGCATGAAGCTACAGAATAACCTCTTCCTACATATTGCAGGGCTTTACGTATTACCCTTGTCATTTAGGAAGGAGCAAGTTCGTTCCATACTTACATGTTGTTGGAGTCATTCAAAAACTACTGAAAACTAGAGGAAGCATGGGTATCCTGACTTACTTGGGAAATCCCATTTCCAGTCCAGTAACAAGGGCAATGAGCATGGAAACGGAATAATAGTGCCATGCAGCAAGTATTCTCCTTCCAAAGAGACCCTGCAGTATAGCCAGCCAGTCAGGAAGGAGATTTGACTACCTGCTGAAGAAGTGGACTTTCCAGGCTGACTTGATTGACAAAGGTTTCAGTCAGGTTTATCTGGTCAAGGCGGGCCTTTCCATGAAGCACTTTGGGCACAGTGCCTAGGGCCAAAAATTTTTTGGGGTATATGAAAACAGGATTTTAGGGCCTATGAAAACATCCCTAGTGCTATGTTGAGATGAGGTGGGGAGTCTTAGGGCCTAGGAAAACCTTAATGCAGCCCTAAATCTGGTGGTTTTATAACCATCTGTCCAAACAAACCTTTGCATCTCCTGTGGAAGCAACTTATTCATTGTACTATGTTTATACCTGTGGAATTATTTGTCAAATTTCTTATCTCTGTCACATCTTTTTGGCAGACTTGGCACGGGACTAGCTAAAATAAGAGAATATGATTGCATGCCTCTCACCCATAGTGCCAACCCCTTAAGTGACCTTGGGTTTAAGGCACTAACAGGCACACTGTACTTGGGGAGAAGTGTGTGTCAGGCCCTGCAACAAGGGAATTACTGTCACCCCTATGGGATTACAGTTCTGTCACCCCAGGTTCCTTCTTATATTCAGGCTGGTAGAGAGGTGGTTTATCAGCCAACAGTTTAATCCACTATGCCAACCTTTTCAGTTATAATCAATAAAAGTCATGCTCTCATTTTACTCCACATTGAAATGCCTTAGTCTTCTTTGTAGCACTCTGACCTAACTCACATCTGAAGCTGCAAATGATCCATTTAGCTCTCAACGTGCAACAACGAATAACGAAGGATTTCTGTGAGCAGAAGGGAAGGATGCAATACAGAAACAGAGAGCCACTCTTGATTAACCTAACAGGATCTAACATGGTTAACTAGTTCTGCAGCCACTGTTAAGAAGGGCAACAGAACTCATGAAGTAGAAAAGACTAATAATCTGTGCAAAAATTCCAGTCTTCTTTTTGTGTCTATAGATCACCTTTTTTTCTTTATGATACTTCAAAAAATATTTTAAAAATTGAACGTTCTTGAATTTGAATGTTCTTTGTATTATATTTGGCATAAGATAACCCTTGTGGTATCATTTGGGGAGGAGAAATAGTGACACAATGTACACTTCAGTATATTACAGAAAAATGCACAGGCCCTACTTAGGCTGCCAGGATCCGGGGAGCCTGGTCCACTACAAGTATATTCAGACTAATAAAACCAAGTTATTTTAATGAATCCTTCAGTCTGTTGTACTTTCATAAATAGGATATGTCACAAAATGTTACAGCATGTGATACTCCTGCAAGCCATTAGGAATGCCCTCTTCCAACAGACTCCATTACATTTCACCCCGCTGTCTTCCCCCTATTCAGTTTGCATTTTGTGGCCTCTGACTGTGGTCACTTCTCCCTGGGTCTTTCCCTGCATTTTACAGTGTTTTTTCTAAACCCATGCTATTTTCCAGGGGACAGTTGAGTTCGTATTTCCAACTTATGGCAGCCCTTAAGGGTCAGCTCTTAAAATTCAGTTGCTTTAAACCAGCACTTCTCAAGCTATATGATGTGAGAGACTAGCAATTATTTTTTCCCCACTGTGCAGGGACTGGCATCATACCTCAGACCACTAGTTACAATGGCTTTTTAATTTCCTAGAAACTCATCAAGGACCAGTAGCCAATGGGTCTTTCAGCAACCAACATTTTGAGTAGCCCTGCTACTCAATTCTTTTTATTAAGAAGACCAGAAAGTCCCCAATTTTGTTCCTGTTCTTTCCAATTTTATTTTGGAGGTCCACATAAACGTTGTTTATCTTAGAATATTTTCTGTCACTTCCTGGTACGATCAGAGACTTTTTTATACCAGTTCCTTAAGTTGGTTTATTTAACCCTGTATAAAATTGGAAAGAACAGGAATAAAATCAGGGACTTTTCAATTAGTCTGGAAGTGTCATTAAACAATATCTAAGACTGTAGCTGCCTAATATCATTTGGAAGAGAATTCCAGAGGGTTGGTGCTGCAACACTACAACATGCTCCATTGTTTGGATTCAGAAGGTAAAATTCAGAGATTGTAACATCTACCTGGTTCTTGGGAAGGAGCTCTGAGAGCCACAGAACATATCAGATCTCCCCTCCAAGGGGAAGAGAGAAGTTCACCTTTCAAAGGGGGAAATCCAACCTTGCATACTTACTTCCCAGCTGCCATGGAAACTTTTGCAACCCCTGTGTTTCCAACAGAATGCTGCTCTGACATCAAAGAAGGCAAGGTTAACTGGGGTGGCTGTTTCTTACATGGAATTATCAGAATATATAGGCTTCCAACAGTTAAGAAACAAAAACAGCTGAAACTAGATTGCAGGAAAAAATACACTGATTGTCTCTGCCCTTTGACCCTGCTAAAGCCAGGCCAGACTCTAGGTTAGCGGTTCTCAACCTGTGGGTCGCGACCCCTTTGGGGGTCGAACAACCCTTTCACAGGGGTCGCCTAAGACCATCAGAAAATACGTATTTCCGATGGTCTTAGGCTCCATTTCCTCCTCGGTGGTGGTGCACAAGCGCGAGCCATGCGCTCGCGTCCTCCCGCCCCCTGTTCAGAAGGGACTGAAATTGCTCCCCTTCTCCGCTACCAGGAGAACCTCCTGTCTGACGGGCCAGCTTGGGGGGGGCAGCGGCAGCACGGGGGCGGGCCCCCTCCTCGCCACAGCCCCTGCCCCACTCGCCATGGAGGGGGGCGCTGCAGAAGGGCCGGGGGGCCGCAAGGCAGTGCTTTTCTGGGGGGGTGAGCTGCGCCCGGTGCAAAAGACAAAGGCACTGGGATTCCTCCCCCCCCGGTCAGGGTCGACACTCTGGAAACTTTTTCCACAATGCCCCCGCCAGCGGAAATGAGAGCGAAGCAGAAGCAGAGCCCGGGGGGGTTCTTGGAGATTTTTCCTGGGGGAGACGCGTGGCTCCTCTTTCCCTCCCTGCCCACTGCCCCCCCTTGTTCCTGGCCGGCGAGGCGGCCTTTGCCGGGGGGGAGGCATTGTAAATAATAAATAAGTAATTTTATGGTTGGGGTCACCACAACATGAGGAACTGTATTAAAGGGTCGTGGTATTAGGAAGGTTGAGAACCACTGCTCTAGGTAAAGCAGTTCCTCCTCCTTTGAATCCCCAGGCTCTTTTCCTCCAACTTTACATGCAAGTAGATTTCCCCTGCCCAGAGTTCACCCTTTATGTCAGTGTTTTTTAAACTATCTGATGTGGCAGACTGGCAGGGATTTCCCTCCCAACATGCCAGGGACCAGCACTGTGTTTGTGCCCATTGGCTACCACTGTGGCTTTCTTTCTTCCCTGGAAACAACACACAGACCAGCAGTCAACAGCTCATACAATGGCACCAACCCAAAGACTACCATTCTGAGTAGCACTGCTTTAAAGAACAACTCTCTTCACTGTATTCAATTTGAGACTTCATTCCTCAGATTACATATTCCGATGGAAATTTCACAAGGATGCTATTTCACTTGTTGGACAACAAGAATATATATTATAGTAATGTATATCCTTTCTTTCATCTTACATGAGACCCAAAGTGGCTAAAAGATTACGTATACCCAATGATTACTTATCTATAATAAATATGTCAGTAACCAACCACCCCAAATTGCAGGAGACATGAGCAAACCAGAATTAAGATAATTTAAATAACGCTTACTACAAAGAGAGTTCATTCCCTCCTACTGCAATGCAGTAGGACTCAAACATGCTTATATTTGGTTGGATTGTTCATTGTTTTGTTTTGTTTAAAAAACTGCAGTCAGCCTTCCACATTTATGAGGTTTACTTTCATGGATTTGATTATTTGCAGATTTCTCCAACCCCTGCGCCCATGACTTCAGGTGCTTCTTTTCAAGGGGAACCTTCTTCCAGGGGAACCTTTCTTCCAGGGGAACCAATCAGGCCACATAGCCCTTTAAAAACCCACCTCTGGTCCTCTTCCTCCTCCACCAGACACCGTCTGGCCAGCTAAAGACAGTTCACAGCTCAATTTTTCAGCAGCGCAAACCCTCTCTCGATGTCTCTCCCCATACCCAAGGAAGGTGATGGTGAGACAGAGGAAGTATATGGCCACCATACTGACCCACTCACTTCTCTCTCTTTTCCATGACCCGGTTTGGCCCCTGGGTGCCCGCTCTCCCCACCATGCCTTGCATCCCCTTACCACAGACACACACACACATTTTGATATTTTTCCACTTTTGCAGGGGTCCTGTGCCCCTAATCCTAGTGAATGCAGAGGGACAACTGTACTATATTTATTCTAATACAATACAATGCATATAACAGGTCTACTTGAGGCAGTTCATGAATTCATTGTTATTGGAGCTGTGAATTCAGTTTTGGATTTACAGCTGTTCCTCATACAGCTGCTCTGGAATGTATGGGATATCTTCCAGTACCACTGCCAAACCTTTGCTAGGAATAGGACCCAGCCTGCAGACATACTATCTGGTTGCAGCTCAGGGAGGAGGGGCCGTAAAAATGAGAATGGATTCACCACTCCATGGCAATGAAACCACCAGCTGCCCTTGGATCGACACTCTCTGTAAATAAACACATCATACCAAACACCATACCAAAACTAATGGGAACAGACAGATCTGTGCCTATGAGCAATGTGATAGGAAGCCATTCACTGCTAAGTCACAAGTTCCAGTCCGGCAGAAGTAAGTTACAGGCTTGTCGAATGATAGCCAAAAAATGCACTCATGACAGGTCAGTTTGTCTTACTGACACCTAGGATTTTAAAATAGACAACTTTAATCAACGGCACACTGTTAAATGTATTCTTACCAAGATCCTGTCAAGTTAGAACTTCCAAGTTATTAAACAATTATTATTATGTCAGTGGTTAGCAACTGAAATACATTTTCCAACAACCCTTGCTTTTCACGAGTTTTACAACTAGAGCTCTTTCACACAACATAGTTATCACACTATGATCCCACTTTATTCCATCCTGTGGAATCCTGGATTCTGCCTTTCAGAGAAGGGTACTTTAAAAATATATATTTAAAAAATTAATGGGTGTAATGTGATGATTTTTAATTGTGTTCTCATTTTTATTGTCTGGTTTTTACCTGAACTTGTATTAGCTTTGTGAGCTGCCTTGGGTCCCACATCAGGAAAAAAGTGGCCTATAAATGGAATAAATAAATAAGTAAAATAATTCTGTGTCGGAGCGCTCTAACGTATCGCCAAACTATAAACTCCATGGTTCCATAGGATTCAGCCACTGTAGGCAAAGTGTAACCACAGTGCTATAACATTCAGTAATAACACAGTGTTAGGAAAGTTTCACTGCAATGGAAAAAGTCGTCTCTAAGGCATATGCACTGAACTTTTTTCCTACCAAGATGGGATAAACTAGTTTTTACAGGGGAGGGGATATGGGATAGTTGCCAGAATATCCTGGTAAAAACTTTGCCAACACAAAGAGGAATAATAATTAACTGAATATAGAAAAAGACCCTTGGAAATTTTAAATGTATGGATAAAAACAGAATGGCAGCAATGAAATTGTAACACATTCAGGTACTGGCTTTCTCACATTTTATAATCTAATTGAAAGTCAGACAAGACAATATCAAGTGTTACATCCATCTTATTCCAAATGAAATGAAGTCATCCATTTCCTACATAGCAACAGAATATATTGATTCTCGAAGTACTGTTGCTGAAACCAAGCCAATAGAAAGCTGAGATATAACTGAAGTATACTTTAAAAAAAATCAAGACTTTTACAAAAAAGCAATCCATCTTCTGCTGACAGAAATTAAACATCTGATGAATGTCTGAATGAACTTCCCACAGTCTCAGCCAAAAATGTAGTTCAGTAATTCTAGATCTAGTTAAACCCTGAACAAAAGACAGGCATGGCTGCTATTAATTCATTACTCAATGTACTTCAAGTTTTCAGTGAGGCTTCATGTTTTCAGCAACTATGCTGTTGAACCTTGGCAAGTGATATTATTTATTTATTTATTTATTTATTTATTTATTTATTTATTTATTTATTATCCCGCCTCTCCATATGGATCGAGGCGGCGAACAACTTACAAATAGCATGTATTTCTATACATAAGAGTATCCTATACATGTATTTCTATAAATAAGAGTAAAAGGTCTCAGTTTCTCAGCACTAGTCTAGGTTTCTGTATTGCTGTTATTGTTTTTTGTATTATGTAACTTCCAGTTAACTTCAATTTATAGTATATCTTATCATAGTGTTTTTTTGGCAAGATTTATTCAGAGCAATTTGCCATTGCCTTCCTATGAAGCTGAAAGTATTCACCCAGTACAACATCCTAAAGCCTATTTTTCACCATCTCTTGACTGTGCTAGTTGATTTTTTAATTCTGGTTGAGGCAGCTGACTTTGATGTACGAAAAAGGTACATGCTTATGAATATAAAGAGAAAATGATCATGGTGCTGGTGATGAGTATAGGAGTGCTAAGAAGACAACTGTAATTAATTTGCAATCATCTCACCAGAAAGGTGAATGCTATATGCTGAGTTAATCTAGCAGGAGCTAATGATCATAGTAATTAGACTATATGAGGAATCACAGCCCAAATACTTGGAAAGGACTCTTAAACCTCCTTTGGGAGCCTTGGGGAGCCTTGTTTTAATTAGAATTGCCAACCGCCAACATATATAACATAACCAGAATTGTAGACGACTCTTACGATTACCCTGAATTCCAATGCAAAATTTATGCTGTACACCAAAATCCATTGTGTTTTGGGCAAGTCTGTTAACCATGCTTATGTTAATAAACATAGTGGGTTAAATCCAGCTGTTAGTCCCAAGTGGAGTTAGATTCACTGAATCAAAATCAGTAATATCATTTATGTACGTTCTGCTCATTCAATGTACCTACTGGAGTTGGGATTAACCCATGACTTTGGCCCTCATATTCATGCTACAAGACTCTTTAAACAAAATGCTAGCGATGTCCTGGACTGAACTAAGAATATGCTACATACAAAGAATGTATTCCACACTGATGGTCACTTTAAACAACTCAAGGTATTAAGGCAGTAAGCAGTACAGATGTAAGTAATTTAAATTTAAACATGTAGTCAAAATTTCCATGGAAGTGTGCTACTCAGGATTAGTAGACTGGACTACACAACAGATTTAATCCAATTACTCTTGCACACGGCAGCTTCCAAGGTCCACGTGTTGAGGGCAGATGTCTCACGAGGGACCACTATATGCTACCGCATGTGAGTCAGCCATGTAACATCAGGTGCAGCCCCATTCACTGATCTACACATAAGAATCCTCTGTTCAATTAAGACGAAAGGATGACTGGAAAGAAGGTGACATCCCACAGGAACTTGGGGAGGAAACTCCAGGCAGAAGCATCAGCATGGGAGAATGGGCAGAGCCATTTAAAAGAGCAGGGCACCTCTTTTAACCTAAGTTCACATGGCAAGCACCTGTTTTTTTTGCAAAAGAAATTATGGGCATCCAGTGAGGTTATTGTAACAGCACAAGGAAATTCTTCTAAGTTGTTTTCATTGTCTTGATTCAGCCTATATTAATTCTCTGTTTGCATTTTCCCTCTGGTTTTCTTTTCTTTCTGAAACAGATTTTTTCCCCCTCAATGTAATGAAAACATAAAACTTTCCCACAATTTGGAATGTTTTTTTTTAAATGCACTTCAAAGTGGGACTGTGGGAAATCCTGTGCTGCTTCAGCAATATAAATAACTCTTTTTCCTGTTTTATTTTAAAACAGGGAGGATGTAAAGCCTCTGCTCCATGCTCTCTTGCAGCTAAAGGGGATACTAGATCTGGATGACAATGGTGGAGAAGGTATCATGAAATCATCCAGGCATCGGTGCAGTACTACTCTAAATATTCCCTCACACTGATTATGCCATATCCTCCAACATTTCACAGATCAAAACCAGGACACAGGTGGCCAAAAGCAAAATCAGAGTGTGGCCAAGATAGCAAAGCTTATTAATGAGGAAGAACACACAAACTAGGAGAGGCAGCAGCAGCTTGCTTTTGTCTGAGCCTACTGGGCAGTGCATGAGCATTCCCCTCCTTCCCCATCCCCACTGAGTTAACTGAGCACAAACTACTTTTGCACTTTGAACTCAGTTTGCAGCAACTGAAGTATGCAGAGTACAAAGTGAGAAAGTGGAAGGAGACAGAAACCAAACTATTTTCAAAGCAGTTGAAAAAGTAGGACAACAGAGTATTAATCAGGATATAATCCCTGCTAAATTTGGACAGTTGGAAGGCATGCTATGCTGGCTATGGATATGGGGATTTGCAGTCCAACAACACCCAGAAAGCCACATAATTCTCCTCCCTGCTCTAGATTCTTATTTTGGGTTGGGTGGGACTTCAAACACATAACTGTATTACTTACATTGTGTAGCACACAAAAATCTCTCCTTCCCTACTCACTGCCATTCCAAGCTTTACAAATGATTCTGCATTTGTGATACAGTAGAACAATAATAAGAACAACATCAAGAACCAACAGTTTGCAGAAACATCCTGACAATCTCCAGTTTCACATTTTAAATCTGCTGGAAACTGCAGCACCATTATGACGAGAGGCCAGGATACAATGGAATTGTTTCTGTTTCCCTGTTGCTTAATTTAAACAAAACAAAAGAATGAGCTTCATTCTGTTGCAGAAAAGGTTAGCATAATTTTTTATAAAATACAAATATTAAAATGAGCATGAGTAACTATGAACATATGTATTTGTGGTGGCCACAGAATAAGGAGTCCTGGTGGTACAGTGGTTAAAAGCTGGTACTGCAGCCACAAGGTAGTGAGGTCAATCCTGCCAGGCTCCAGGTTGACTCGGTCTTCCATCCTTCTGCAGGTCGGTAAAATGAGTACCCAGTTTGTTGGGGGCAATTAGCTAAAATACTTTGTAAACTGCTTAGAGAGCACTTAGCTGATAAGCGATATAGAAATATACATGCTATTGCTATTACTTGCTGATCATTCTAGAAATGGAAAAAATTCCAGAGGTGGAAATTCAGAGTGATCTGCATATCCTTCCATCTATCTATCCATCCTACCTTTCTTTCAATTTTGGGACCCAAAGTGACTTTCAACATATTTACAAAAAACAACAACCAATCAACCATCCAACAACAGCAAAAAAACACAGTATGTTCTGACAGTAAAACACTTCTAAATTCTTATTAAAATAGCCACTAAATTCAAGTGAATTTTTAAAAACATTTTAAAGCAAATCAGAGAGAGAGAAAGAAACTGTACAGCTCAGACCCCTTACATCTTCAAAGTCCATTCCTCAGGAGCCAAACAGTTTCCAAAAACCTGCCCCCCCCCAAAATGTTTTCCTTCCAATGAAAGAACACCTGGGAAAGGGCCAACCACGCTTGCCTTGGAAGGGAATCTTATAGCTTGGGAGCAGCCACCGAGAAGACTTAGAAAGGAGGCAAGACCAAGAGAAGATGCCAAAGATTTTAAAACCCAGGCAAGCACATAAAAGGAGATGCAGTCCTTCAGATAACCTTTGATCCAACCCATATAGGTCTTTATTAGTCATAACAAGTCACAGAACAGAGTATTCTAAAAACAGCATAGCTTACTGGCAGCAGCGGCAGTGGCGGTGGCTGCTACCACTACTACTACTAATACTACTTTATTCATTTACATCCTGCTTGTCTCCCAATAATAGGACTCAAAGTGACTAACAACATATTTTAAACAATACAAATTAAAAATAGTACAAAAACATCAACAAAAGTATCAATATAAGACTTAAAAACAATTTATAAAGTTAAAACATTAAACATTAAAAATATTAACATTCATTAAGGACTATATACAAACCTTAAAAACTGCACTGGACCACATTAAAAGCCCAACCTCAGTCAGTCTGTGACAGCCTGCTGGATGGCGGAAAAATGCTCTGACCTGCTGACAGAAGGACAGCAAGGTTGAGGTCATCAAGGACTCTCTAGGGAAGGAGTTCCAAAGTCTGAGAGAAGCCACTGAGAAGGTCTTCTCCTTTGTTCCCACCAAAATAACCTGAGAAGGTCATGGGGCAGAGAGATGGGCCTCTCCAGATGATCTCAGAGCATTAATGGATTCGTAAAGATAAATGATCCTTCAAATGGCTTGGATTCAAGTTGTATAGGGCTTTACAGGTCAAAACCACCAATTTGAATTCTGCCCAGAAATGGACCAGCAACCAGTGGAGCTATTGCAAGAAGGAAGTTGTGTATCCCTCTAGCCAGCCCAGTTAACAATTTGGCTGCAGCTCTTTGGGCCAACTGACATTTCTGAGCACTTTTCAAAGGCAGCTCCACATAAAGCACATTAATCCAACTTGGATGTAACCAAGGCATGTACCACTATGGCCAGATTCAAACACTCTGGGAATGGGTGTAGTTGGCACACTAGCTTTAACTGTGCAAAAGCGCTCCTTATCACTGCTGAAACCTGCGCCTTCAGGCTCACAGCTGAATCCAGGAGTACCTCCAAATTGTGAACCTGCATTTTCAGGGGCAATGTAACCTCATCTAACAAAGGCTGAATCCCTGTTTCCAGATCTGTCTTCTGACTGACCAGGAATGCTTCTGTCTTGTCTAGATTAAGCTTCAGTTTGTCTGCCCTCACCCAGTCCATTACGCCTTCCAGGCACCAGTTCAGCACAGGAACAGCTTTCTTGGAATTAGGTGGAAACCAGTAATACAGCTGGGTATCATCAGCATACTAGTGACACTTGACCCCAGAACTCCAGACAACCTCTCCCAGAGGTTTCATGTAGTTGTTAAATAGCATAGAGCAGCAGTTCTCAACCTGTGGGTCATGACCCCTTGGGGGGGTCAAATGACCCTTTCACAGGGATTGCCTAAGACCATCAGAAAATACGTATTTCCGATGGTCTTAGGCTCCATTCCCTCCTCAGTGGTGGTGCACAAGTGCGAGCCACGCACTCGCATCCTCCTGCCCCCTTTGGTGGGAGCGTGTGCAGCCGCATGCGCTCCCACCAAAGGGGGCAGGAGGACGCGAGCGCGTGGCTCGCGCTTGTGCACCACCACTTCTGGGCCTTTTCTGCACATTACCTTATCGCGGAGGTGGGGGGTGCCATTCGCGCAAGCAGCTGGCTTCCTGGTCACACAACTGCCCCACCCTGCCCCTTCCTTCTGTGGTGCAGCCAGCTGCAGGATGAAGGAGCAGCGAAGAGAGCGCCTCACGCAAGAACCTGCTTGCGCGAACGGCACCCCCCACCTCCGCAATAAGGTAACATGCGGAAAAGACCCAGGAGTGGTGGTGTACAAGTCCGAGCCACGTGCTTGCGTCCTCCTGCCCCCTTTGGCGGGAGCACATGCAGCCACAGCATCGCCACAGCAGGAGTGGTGGTGTGCAAGCGCGAGCCACACGCTCGAGTCCTCCTGCCCCCTGTTCAGAAGGAACTGAAATTGCTCCCCTTCCCCACTACCGGGAGAACCTCCTGTCTGACGGGCCAGATTGGGGGGGGGGTGGCAGCACGGGGGGCAGGCCCCCTCCTCACCACAGCCGCTGCCCCATTCGCAATGGAGGGGGGCACTACGGAAGGGCCGGGGGGCCACAAGGCGGCGCTTTTCCGGGGTGGCGAGCTGCAACCGGCACAAAAGACAAAGGCTCTGGGATTCCTCCCCCACAGGCCAGGGTCAACACTCTGGAAACTTTTCCCACACTGCCCCCCCCCAGAGGAAATGAGAGCGAAGCAGAAGCAGAACCTGGGGGCGTTCTTGGAATTTTTCCCCAGGGGAGACGTGCAGCTCTTCTTTCCCTTCCTGCCTGCCCCCCCCCGTTCTTGGCCGGTGAGGCGTCCTTTGCCGGGGGGGAGGCATTGTAAATAATAAATAAATAATTTTATGGTTGGGGGTCACCACAACATGAGGAACTATATTAAAGGGTTGCGGCATTAGGAAGGTTAAGAACCACTGGCATAGAGGAAAACACGAATCCTGAGGAATCACAGGAAAATTGGTCAAGGAGTCAAGCTGGAATCCCCCAGCATCACCCTCTGAGAGTGCCTTTCCAGGAAAGAACAGAGCCACTCTGCAATGGTACCTCCAAGCCAGTACAGTACAGAAAACATCTCTAGAGTATGCCCAGCAGAATGAACGTGGCCAGATACCACTTGCAGCAGACCCATGGTTGACATGGTGAACATGAAGTCCCGAGCTACTCCCAACTTCAACCTCATGGGTCTGCTGCAAGTGGTATCTGATATCTCAGTTGAAGTCCCCCAGTATCACAAACTGCAGGGACTCCAAGACTACCTCCAAGACCACTCTGCTTAGCTCAGGAAGGGAGACTATTGAGCAACAGAGTGGGTAGTACACCAACAAACTCTCAGTCTCTCCCAGCTACCACTTTTAAATAAGGACATTCAAATCCTGTAGTGTGAGAAATAGGGCATCTGGTTAGGGCAATATTATTCTGAAAGACCACTGGTACTCTATCCCCTCACCCTCAGGTCTCACCTGCTGCTGGACAGGGAATTCTGGTGGGCAAATTAGAGAGATAACCCCACCCCCACTGCCTCATTCAACCAGTCTCTGTAATATGTGTCAGGTCAGCATGTTCTTCCAGAATCAAGTCCTGAATGGCAGCTGTGTTATCATTTACCGACCTGGCATTAAGCAGCAGATTTTCAACCTAGGGAGTTTCTGCCATGGCTATCCAGATTATATGGAATGGGAGACTAACACCCTATTATAAACTCTACTCTTATAAACTCTACCTCCTATTTCTGTAGCTCTCTCTATCCTGTAACTTGAATGGTTGCTCCCACATCAATGTTATCTCCCTCCCTTTGTTGGCAGTACATGAACACATCTGTTCAAAATTCTGAACAGGAGCACTGCATATGGCAAAAGTTTGTTGCAAGGCCTACTTGCTACTTTGATTCTCAGCTTTCTTATTACTCTCCTTTCTTTAGTGTCACACACCACCATGCCATCCTCTTTTATAAAATTTATTCTTGCACTGGCTCCCTAAATTTTATTCTGTTTAAATATAAATATATGTACTTACTATAATGCATTATGACATTTTCCCCTTATACTGCTTTGTAATTTGTTATTTGTATGTACAGTCAAAAACAAAAAGAGCATTCTAATATAACTCAAAGGTATCAGCTGAATAAAATCAAAACCTATGATGCTGCTCTGTTCTTGTCTTGTGACCATTCAGTTCATGTCATTAGTTAATAAGCATTTCAGTCTTTTTACAAAATATAGTTTCATCCTATCCTAATTGCATGCAAAGTACCACTAAAAGCTGTGTAAAGATGAAAGCTCTTCAGACACTCAAAGGCAATGTGCATAGCAGTAACTGCTTATGGTACATGCATTTTTGTGTGTGTGTCTTGCCATGGACAATGGTTTTGTATGTTCTTTTACCTTCAGGGAGAAGCCAGAGCAAATCCATGGAAGCACAGCTACCAATGATATAAGAGATGTGGAAATATTTTGGAAGATTTTTTTTTATGATTATTGTGGGTACCCTGTGGATATTACCATTCAAGCAGTATGCTTTGAACAGGAAAGAAAGTGCAGTTTTCTTATGCGAGAAACTGCCTAGGCCACAAGTCCTTTTAGCTAATAATTCCACTGCTTGAATTCTGAAGAAATAGGAAAAGAGTCTGCAAAGAGGAATTAGGAGAACAAAGTCAAATGGAATTTTCCTTACAGGAAAGCTCACTGTACGCTTATACATTTATTACACATACTTCCTTGGGTAGAGACTTCCATAGTCAAGGCACTGACCCAGAGAAAGTCTTATAATGTGTATCTACCAACCTAACTTCATGAGGTATTGGGGACATGCAAGAGGGCTTCCTCTGAAAATATCAAATTTCTGGAGGCTCACATGGGAGGCGGTAGTCTTTCAGATATTTTAGTCCCAAGTTGTTTAGGGCTTTGTAGGTCAACATCAGCACCTTGAATTCTGCTCAAAAGTGAACTGAAGTCAGTGTAATTCTTGCAGGACTGGTATCATATTGTCTCTAAAATGCACACCTGACACCAGTCTGGCTGCTTCTAAACACTTTTCAAAGGCAACCCCAAATGGAGCACATTACAGTTAATTGAGAGGTAACTTAGGCATGAACCACTGAGGCTTCATCTCCCTTCTCCAAGAAAGGGTGCAGCTGGTACACCAGCCAAAGCTGGGTAAAGGTCCTCCTGGCACAGTAGCAAAATGGCTTTCCAAGAAACAGTGCTGAGTCCAAGAGCAACTGCAAGCTATAAACCTGATGTTTCAGAGGGAGAGCAACCACCTTCCAAAATAGGCAGCAATTCCAATCCCAGGTTGGTTTTCCCATTGATCAGCAGCACTTCCATTTTGTTTGGATTAAGCCTCAGTCTGTTCACCTGTATCCAGTCCTTTACTGCAGCTAGACAACAATTCAGTACTACCACAGCCTCTTTGGCATCAGTTGTAGATACAGCTGGGTATCATCAGCATACTAATGATAACCAACCCAAAGCTCCAAATGACCTTTTCCATTGGCTTCACGTTGATGTTCAAATGAAATGGGGATAGTATGATCACTATGGAATACTACAGACTAATGACCAAAAGGCTAAATAGTTCCCCCCCCCGCCAGCTCCACCCTCTGGGAACATTCAGCCAAGAAAGACAGGAACCACTGCACAGCAATGCCCCCAAGTCTCATATCAGCTAGACCCAGAAGGATACCGTGGTTGATGGTATCAAACACTGCTGAAAGATCCAGAGGACCAATAGGGACTCACTGTCCCTGTCTAACTGCCATCCACCAAAGCAGCCAAGACTGTTTCTGTCCCTGAACCAGACTGAAATGGGCTCAACTATTCAATTTTATCCAAGAAAAGCCTGGAGTTGTGTTGTCACCACTTGCTCTAGAACCTTACTTAAGAAGGGGAGATTAGTGGCTGGTCAATAGTTATCTAGGGAGGTGGGGTGCAATGAAAGTTTTTTTTGACCAAAGGTCTTAAAAATTGCTCCTTTTGGAGAGGTTGGAACACACACCTGTTTCAAAGAAGCATTTGCAATCTCTACCACCCAATTGGGCAGTCGTCTTCTGGAAGTTTTAATTAGCCAGGATGAACATGGGTCTAACAGACAAGTGGCTAGCCTCACCTCCCCAAGAAATTAGAATCAATGAGATCAGCTGGACATGCTGCTAAGTCAACATGCACAGGAGCAAGTGGTAAGTCTTTCTTATACCACATAAAGACTATGATTGTTATGTTAGCTTATTTTGAATTTATGTAATTTTGCTAAGATGAAAGAAGCCATTTCTGTACTAGACTGTTACAGTACTATTATTCCACTTTCAACATCCTAAAAGGCCCCTCCCTAAACTGCAAACCCCAGGACTGAAAGTGGAATAATAGCACTATAATAGTCTAGTGTGGAAATGGCCAGACTCTTTCCTCTACATTCAAACAGTGACTATTTTGCTAGACTTAGAAAGCTAACTAAAAGAAATAGTAATGGTAGAAAAAAAGGACACACAACTAACAAAAAAAAGTTGACTACCATTTGGAAACTGTTCATCACTACAAAAGTTGTAACTAATAATGGATATTTCAGGGAAAAGAGTGCATTTAATTCCTTCATATGAGTTCAACTGCCGTGAACAAAAATTAGGACACATTTAGGTGAATGATTTGCAGAGTTCTTTCAGCAAAATATGAAATATTATAATGAAATGTTGAAATGCTGTTATGTCTTTGCCATTTATATTAAGCTTCTTGCTTCTTAGGCTCTTACTATGTTTTAGAAGCATCGTTATACTATGACTGTTAACCTGCAGACATTTAACTTGAACAGCATATATCATAGACTGTATACATTGCTGGTTCTGTCAGTCCTTTTGAAATGCACTCAGTGAAAAAGTTTAGAAACTGTTACCTTTGTTTCACTGAACGCAATGCCATGTAGGGCAAAGGCAAGAATCATGGAGCTCTGCAGATATTGTTGGACTGCAGCTTCCAGCATTCCACACCACTACTATGTTAGATAGGACTGATGGGACCCATCCTTGAAACTGACAGTTGTCTCCTTAGAGAACAAGGCCTCAGAAGGGATGAATGAATTCTGCATACAGGACATTGCAGTTAATTAAAACGGAAGAAATTTGTTCTGACTTAAATTTCACAGTACCAAAGAGTTGGATGAATTTCCTGGTGACACAGGAAGTCCACTACTAGGATGGCATCCTTAACAAGTGATCATGTAGCCTCTGCTTGCAAACAATAATGAAAGAGAGTCCACAACCATCTGAGACAGTCTGTTCCACTACTGAATACCTCACACATCAGAAATCTTTCCTATGCTTAGTCCAAATCTTTTTTTTCCTCATCATTTGAACCACTTGTCACTTGTTCCAGTCATAGGCTGTGGAACAACAGAAAATAAATTTGCTTCCTTGTCTATCTGCAAATGGTTATTGTATTGCTTACTGATAATATCTTTTCCAGGACAGATAAACTGAACTCCTTCAACTTTTTTATATAGATCCAAAAACTATACCATTTTTTGCCTCTCTCCTCAGGACACATTCCAGTTTTCTGATATCCTTCTTACATTTTCTAATGGATGCACAATATTTTGCAATTACTGCACAGCAGGATAATTTTGGAACATCATGGCAATCCTCAGTTGCAGATCTCTCTTTTCCATGATTTCTCCAAAAAGGTGATGTCTATGGCCTAAGGAATCCCATAACAAGTCCTGGCCATTAGATTCTTTCAGGCACAAGGTATGTGAAGAAGACACATCAACCTCCATGCTCCTAGTAAGTGAATCAACAATTGGTCCAAATTAATGTACCACGTTTCTCACCTTCCATGAAATTTTGGTCAAATTTCTCATGCCTGCATACAACACTAGATCACATCCCATCACAACCATTCATCTGACATACTTCCTATCACATAGTAACTCCAGAAAAGAAAACGGTAACCTAATGGGAGGGATTCACTTAAATCCATCTCTAAAGTTTCATCCGTAAAAGTTTTGCACAAATATATTCTGTTTGGGAAACTCCTTCGAAGCCACCGTTTTTCTTCAGATCAAAACTGCAAGACTAACTGGAGTTTTGGCTAATGCTAGCCCTCCATAAAGTGAACTCGTATACTCTCTGATGACACATTTGAAGAGTCATGAAGCTTGTGCTCAGCAGAAACAAGTTTCTATTTTAACAGGAACACTGTCATATGATGGTATTGCAGGAGAAGAAAATACAAGAGACTCTCCCTCAGGATTTTTCTGTGCTCTGGGTTGAATGTCAAAGCATCACAGCAAGTTCCTGATTGGGGGAGGTGGATGAATAGTTCCTGTCAAGAGCTTTACTGTGGACTTTGTTCCCCAACTAATAGACTACCAGGAAACAAACAAAAAAACCTGCAGTGGACTTGTTTAGGAGACATATCACAGGGGCATAAACAGTTCTGAACATTATTTAGTTAAGAACATGACTATTGTTTTAAAGCAACAGCAAAATACATGCTTGTTTGTATAGATGTAAAAAATTACAACAGAACAGCATTGCTCCTACATTCTAAATTTGACATGCAACCTTAGGAATAGGCTGTTTAAAAAAAAATTGCTGCATAATAAAAACAGACCTCACTGACAGCACACCAAGTGCTAAAAATTCTCCCTATCTCAGCCACTAGATTAATTTAGGCCACATAAGTGGGTGTTTCAGTTAAGTAAGAAGTGAGAGTAATGCTGCCAAACACTTAACTGGTAGGCCTCAGAAATATCTAAACATATAAATGCTAAGAAGCTGGTTTACAAAGCAAACAAATGTTTCAAATAGGCCATCCAAGAATATTTAAAGCAACAGAAGTTGCCAATTTGATGTATTTCTTTCTTTCTTTCTCAAGAATTGCGCTTATGTTGCACTTCCCACATTATGCCTACTTTCTGAGAAGCTTTTCAGAATTTTGTTTTGCTTTTTAGAGCTGTTTTTTAGAGTTGCCTTTTAGAGATCAGCATCATGATCACCACCATCATTCATATCCCATTTTTTTCTCAGCTTGGGACTCAAGGCAACTTGCAACAGTTAAACATAGTCAAAAATTTCCACCTCTACTAAGATCCAGGAAAAATGACACATCTTGTTCTTTTCTAGTAAAAGGGTTTTTATATTCTGGAACTTAACTCCAAGCCACTGGTTGTTTCAAAAAATGTAATCACAATACAGATCTGTAATGAAATCCCATCCTCAAACTCTGTCTTATTTGGGCTCTTCCAACATGTACTCTGTTTGTATTGGAAACAACACTCAGTTTTCCTGGATATAACCTCCTCTGAGGGCACTTGCTACTGGAATGGAATATTGCGAATGGACACAGACTGTGGATTAATAAGAAGCTCTAGCAGCTAACATCTTGTGAAATGGGAAATCCAGAACCACAGCTCAATGGAGGACCCAATGGACAACACAAGCAAGAAATCCACAGGAGAGAGGCAGACAAAAACATTTAAGTGTATAATCCATTTTATTGCAACTGTTTGAGAAGTGACTTAATGTAGCTGAGTGCTCCAAATGCTCTTCATTCAATGTCACTTTCCCATATTCCTGACCTCCCCTATCCCAACCACTGTGTGGTTATCTGATCTGTTTTGTCAATATCTTGGCTCTGTTACATGTGTAAGCAAATGTGAATCATCTGTGTCACAGCATTAACCATAATTAAGTTTTTGTATGTAGGATCGGCAGGAAGCGCTGGGGAAGGTAATATTTAGAAGCCATGTGTGGGTTAGAGATGCCAATTGCTTTTGCTGTTTGGAAAAAAATAACAAGACACAACTTTTAAAAAAAGTGGAATGCACTTTCTTGGGAATTAACTATCAATGCCCACTTTCACTAATTTTAGGAAAGACATGAAAACACTTTTGAAAAATTTGGCCTTTTAAAGCATTGCAGTGATTTTATTTTTAATTTTTTTTCATTTGTACTGGTTCATTTTTAGCTGGCTTGAGCTGTCTGGAATATGCTGTCTTGGAATGTAGTGGAATCTTCTTTGGAAGTTCTTAAACAGAGGCTGGATTGCCATCTGTTAGGAGTGCTTTGATGGTGTATTCCTGCATGGTAGGGAGTTAGACTGAATGGCCCTTGTGATCTCTTCTAACTCTTATGATTCTATAATTCTGTGATTCTAATGACCAGGATATAAAAGCAATAAATTAAAAAATGAACAAATGCAATAATCACCTGGTTTTGGACTTTGGGCTTTTTTTCATTTTCAGACAAACTCCTGCAAACATTTTGATTCAGTGATATTTTGATGCCTTGACCTTCACCCATGGGAACTGCTCATCTTTTGAAACTCTGGCCAAACAAAATTATTTTTGACCTGAGCCTAGTAAGCAGAGTAACTACTGCAACTAGGATGTGAAAGTACTTTCAACACTTGTTTGCAAATGTGGCTTGCAAAAGAAAAATTAATAGGAGTCAGTACTCAAGAACAATAATCCAAGACTCTTAAGAATTCAGGTAAATATGCCCTAACATTTCATAGAGAAGACAAAATAGTCTCAGCCTCCTCCTCCTCCTCCTCCTCTTTCCTCTACTATGCTATTTATATTTATATTTTATTTATATCTTGTCCTTTTCCTAGTCTAGGATTCAAGGTGGCTTTGTTGTTGTTGTGTGCCTTCAAGTAATCTCCAACTTATGGTGACCCTAAGATGAACCTATCACAGGGTTCTCTATCTAGGGCTGAGAGTATGTGACGCACCCAAGGTCACCCTGTGGGGTTCCATGGCCAAGTGAGGAATCCAACCCTAGTCTCCAGGGTCATAATCCAATGTTCAAACCACTACACCACACTGGCTATCCAAGATGGCTTACAACAGTTAAAACAAACACAGTTGAACAAATACAGTTAAAAATTCACAGTGTACAAAAGTTAAAAAGCAATAAATACATTTAAAACCTGTTAAAACATAATTCAAAACAACAACAACAAATAAAAGTCCAGCTCATTATACTGATATGTTTCCCCTGGAAAAAACCCTGCTGCAGTAAAAACAGTTTTACTACCTGCAAAAAGATAGTACAGAGGATATTAGTCTAGCCTCTCTGGGAACAGCCACCAAGAAGGCCCTCTCGCATGTTCCCACCAGCTGTTAACTGAGTGGTTGGAGGAACCAAGAGAAGGGTCTTCCTGGAAGGTCTCAAAACACAGGCCAGCTGCTATGGGTGGACATGGTATTTCAGAGCTTTGAACTCCAATAAACTAGGATAGATTACCAAAGAACCTCTAAAGCCCTTGGTGGAAACATTAAGACATAGCTACAGCTACTTCAGTTCACTTACTAATGTCCAGCTTCCATCCAGTCTTCTTTATGCAACAGGCCAGTCACGAGAACTCAAAAACCAGAATTTTACAGACAATATGGTAATGCTTTATCATGAGAGCGAATAAAGCATTTAAGAGCATACTTTAACAGCAGGAATGCAAAGGGATCTTATAGCATATTTGAGACTAATTGACAGAAAAGTCGGTAGCATAAGCTTTCGTAGACTTAAGTACACTTCACTCCAGGCATCTGATGAAGTAGACTGAAGTCTATGAAAGGTTATGCTACCAGCTTCTTTCTCTCAGTTATTCTCAAAGGCACTACAACATCCCTTTGCTTACTGATCTAAACTAACACAGCTATGTCTTTTCATTCTAACACCAAGAATGTAAGACTTCTAATCATACTGGGTCATGTTGTACCTACGCCCTTCTGTAGAAGGAAGCTAGGTCAATGTTTGTGGCTGAAAGTAAATACATTTTTAAAAAACTTGACTTTTTCATCCAACATATACACTTTCATAAGGTTCACAAGACAGCATTTCTACGGACATTTACACTGAACCGGGTCCCACTGGTTTCACTGGAACTTGACTTCTACTGAGCATGCGTTAAACTCCCATTCTTAAATACCTGCCTAGCCTTTGTAATATTGATATTAAACAATGATAGATGGTGAATTGAGACATCTAACTTATAGACTGCATAACCTCAAATGTCATCTTGGAAAGCAACCAAGGAATGCCTGGAAGAAAGCCAAAGAAGGCATTCTGGAGATTGGTAAATTACACAAGGTACAATCAAACAAACAAACAAAAAAAAATAATAAAAATCCCAGTGCCAGCAATCTCACCATAAAACCACTTTGGTGTTATTGCACTACCTCCTTACTGAAACATCTGAAGTAATACATTCTGAGTACATTCTGAAACTTACTGAAACATCTGAAGTAATACATCTGAGCTACATTCAACTTTCCTAGTAGCAAGGTCCATATTCAACATAATGTGTGAACTTCATTACCAGATTTCCCAAACCATAATGTAGTGACAAGTTATGAAGTGCATATCCTATTCAAAAGAGTCCCCACAACAGGGGGAAACAAACTACGGTCTGTGGGCTGCATGTGGCCCCCAGACACCCCTCCCCACAAGTCCTCCAAAGCCACTCAGTGCTCATATTTTTAAAAATCAGCATGATTTTTTGGGCATTTTTTTGTACCCAAACCTTGCAGAAAGTTCCCCTAAACACGAGAAAATACATGACAACAACCCAACTGCACCACTACAAGCACCTCAGAACCACTTATTACCCCCAAATACCTCCATTTTCCTCTGCAGTCAGTTGCCACTTTGAGAGGGACAGCCAAGGAAAAAGCAAGTGTTTGAGCTTGTTGTGGGAAGGGGGCAAACCATGGAGGGAGAATTGCCCCCAGCCCCCACACAGTTGCCTACCCTTGTCTGATAGCTAAATCCTCAAAATCACCAGGATTGATCCTTCTCCTTTTCTCTGTATGTGTGTGTGTGTGTGTTTATGTGTTCATGTATTGGTGTGTGCTTTTTTTTATCAGTTTTCACTTCTATCAGGAGCAGGTCTTTTGCAAAGTGCAAGTCACTGCAGACTACTTCAGATTAAAGCAGGGATACACATATGTGCCTTCAAGTTGTCTGTTGAGTTATGACGATCCAATGAATTTCATAGGGTTTTCTTAAGCAAGCAGCATTCAGAGGTAGTTTTGCCAGATCCTCCAAAATATAGCCTATAGTTTGTGGCTAGTACCATGCAAGTACTAACCAGGGCTGACCCTGCTTAGCTTCCAAGATCAGACAGGATTTTGTGCCTCTAGGGTGTTTAGGCAGGAACAGCTCTCAACAATATATTGTTGCTGGGAAAAATCAGTTTCCCCTCCAGCATCCAAAAGCAGCGAGAATAGAGCAATCAAAGTGTAGTGCCTGATGATGCCATGGTCTCTGCTAATCAAAATGTCTTGAGGCGCTGACCCTACAAGTTCTGGCTGCATTACACCGCTGCTTCCAAAGCTCCATTTTTAAACATTACAAATGTGCTCAAAGCAATGGAGAAAAAGTATTTAATTTTTTCTTTCTGTACTGTTTTGCAGAGCAAATTTATGTATTTAATTTTTATGCAGCCTTTCTCCAAATATGGGACCCAAGATGGCTCACAATATAAGTTGAAACAAAACACCATCAAAAATTAAGCAAATGTTCATATTAAAACACTAATTTTAAAACAGTTTTAAAAGGCAGCTAAACATATATTCCTAATGATAAAAATATAGCACAATCCAATTAAAAGACTTTCTGCAATGGACAGTTAACATTCAAAGGTCCAGATAAGTGAAGAGGTCTTGCTTACAAGCAGAAAGAGAGAGAGAGAGAGAAAGGCCCCAATGGGAGGGAATTCTATGCTCTAAGAACACTCACCAAGAATGCTGTCTTCCATGTCCTTGGTAAAACTGCTTGTGATGGTGGTGGGATTGAAAGAAAGCCCAAGGATCTTAAAAACAGGATAGACTCATAGCAGAAGGAGTCTGATACGAGTCTTTAAGACAGCCTGGACTCAAGTATACACAGGTTTATTGGTGAATTGTGTCCGGAAATGGACCAGCAGCCACTGAAGCTCTTTCAACAAGGGAGTGACCTGTTCTGTGTGAACCCAGACAGCAAACTGGCCACAGCATTTTTGAACCCTCTGTAGTTTTTGAATAATTTCCAAAGGGAGCCTCACTGCCCAGCCTGGTTGTTCTGTGCCTTACAATATGTGTTTGTATGTGTGGTAGAACAGAAGCATCAGTATCAGTCAATAATGTGTGCCAGTTTGAGACTGACTGCAACGTTGTATAACTGCACAAGAAAGGCTCTGAAGAGAGAGAAAAGGGATGTTTCTCTTACCTCCATCTTGCTGTGAGTTCATGATATTCAGAGCAAACAACATAGCATTTGAGAACGTAGTTGCCTCTTCCTTACTAGCGAAGTTCAGTCCATAAACCTGTCGTGCATCACGCCACTGATGGAATGTTGGCGTTGCCTGATTGTACTTCAATCCTTTCACAATTGAATAATTAATCACTACCTGAAATTGAAATGGGAGAGATGAACAATTGTGGCCAAGGAAGAAAAAAATAAATACAAGTGGTTCCCCCCCACACACACACACTTAAATCAGTGATTTATCTTCTGATGTCATTTTATTGTTAAATTAGTATATTTACCTAGCATTGCCTGGTATTTTATTTTCTCAAAGGTAACACTTGATACAAATACCTTAGGAATTACCTTACCTTACCTTAGGAATTAGGTGTGGTTGAAATACAGAGATTTGAGATCCTGGGTCTCCAATTCCCCAAACTGCCTTGTTCAGTACCTGTTACTTTTCCCCATATTCCCCAATCCAACCTGTATTCAGAGTTATTAACATACAGAGTTTGGGTTCCTAAGGGAATACACTGGCCTTCTCCTTCATGCTGGTAGGCCTCGTCTCCATAGCAACCAGCCTAAGCCCTCTGGCTGAGAATTCTAAAGGCTCCTCCCTATACTGCCAACCCCCAGGATTCCATAGAATCTTCACAGCCAGCTAATCATATGAGGTCATTTCCCCTCACACAGCCTATCACATGAGGTCTTCACCTGCCTGATGTAGGCAAACAGACAAGATCACTCACAAACTTTGACTTTAATATAGTAGATAACGCCGTCATTTAGCTGCATTTTAATTGCTTGTAATTTTAATATATTTACTTTGGGAGTGAATATATTTTGTTTAAAGAAGTTGAAAAAAGGAATCTGCTAAAAAATTATAAATCAAGAATGGTTGCAGAAGAGAAAATGGACTATTGTAACCCTCTGAGAACCTCTTCCACAGATATTACACAGCAGATGTTGTAGAAACAGATGCTGTGAGGGAATATATTTTTAGTATTTTTTGCTATCGTTTTATATCTGAGAGCAAACAGAAAAAAGAGGCAACTTGAACGAGGCTTTGTCTCTTCCTACAACAGTCTTTCCTGAACTGGCAACTTCTAGTTATCTGAAACTACAACACCCATCACAACACTGGGGTAGCAGCTGGAGATGGGAGATGGTGTAATCCAACAGTTCTGGAGGGCTGCGGGTTGATGATGGCTGGTCTACAGGACAACAAACATGGATATTAACAGGTTTAGCTCTCAGGTCATTCAGTTGTTCATAGACAACATCACATGAAGACGTTAATGGGAGCCAAAACTTTGGGAAAGACAGTAGGCTACTTAAGTAGTGTGGCCATTTATTTTCCCTGTCTTTCATGCTTCACATGATTGAATAATAATTAGAACCTACAAACAGAATTGATAATTGTTGTTGTTATGTGCTTCAAGTTGACTCTAATGCATGGCAACCCTATA
This sequence comes from Ctenosaura bakeri, assembly GCA_948474755.1. Taxonomy (NCBI): domain Eukaryota; kingdom Metazoa; phylum Chordata; class Lepidosauria; order Squamata; family Iguanidae; genus Ctenosaura; species Ctenosaura bakeri. Next base: position 383,042 of record CAOLHI010001955.1, on the reverse strand, counting down.
ATGAGGTTTTCCTGTTAAGATCTATTCGGAGGTGGTTTGCTACTGCATTCCTGCTGAGAAGAGAGAGTGTGACTTGCCCAAGGTGGCCCAGCGAGTTTCCATGGCTGAGGGAGGATCTGAACCCTAGTTTCTCAGAATCCTAGTCCAGCACTCAAACCACTGCTCCAAGATGTACTAAGGTAATGTTTCCACACACAGGGCTGATTCATTTATTATACCAACCATGCAAATGGAAACTTGATGAATTCCAGTGTGTGACCCTTATTCAAGGCAGCTTAAAACGAATGAAAATTTAAAAAATTGAAAATAATGTTAAAACACAAGCAATATCCCCACAATTTCAAAACAGCAAAAGAAAAGGAACAACCCCTTTGTTTTCATCTCTTCAACACTCCCATATACATCCGAAATACAAGGGCTTTTAGGTCAGATTATATTTAATGTGAACCAGAAAGCTTAAACTTACATTTTTTTTTCTTATAAGTAAATGTATGTGAGACAAATCCAGATCAGGCCATTTAAGAGGAAAACATTTTCCCCCCTACTGTGCTTCCCCCCTAAACCCATAAATTTGAGCTTGGTTTCCTAGCACTTCATTACTTGTAGTTGCCACTGTCCTTTGCTTCCCACTGAGTCCTGTCTCACATCGGAAGACTGGGGGGAAAATGGCAAAATAGGGAAAGTAGAAGTTACATGAGTGAAATAAAATCCAACCCTTCCTGGATTCTTCTTGCACGGGCAAACTCTTTGCAGAACGCAGAAATAGCACTTATCTTTGGTCTAGTTGCCATCCAAGTATCTGAAATTTAGCATGGTCTCAGTGTTAGACAACATGCAAAAACTATGTGTTAGTAAATATTGTTACTCTCCTTCAAGGAAAAGTGTTTTTTTTTTAAAGGAAATTCTTTCAAAGGAACTGTTTTGGCAAGGGAAAATGTGTAAACACAGTGGCAGTATATGAAATCTTAAAATATTTCAGGGAACACAGGAAGCAGTCTTATACTAAATCAGAATAGTTACCTATCCGGCCCAGCGCTCTATACTGTAACTGGCTGCATCTCTCTAAGGTAACAGGTGGAAAGAAAGAGAGGTCTCACCCATTGCATATTTCCTAACTGCAAGTGCCAGAGACTGAATTTGGGTAGCTAGGCTATAGGGTGAGGCTCCAGTATACTGGGATAAGAACATGGAATTGTGTAGGTCTTTGGAGCCTCAAATGCATGAGCAAGGCTTCCAATAGCTGAATGACACAGGGCTCCAATGACCAACACAGCTCCATGTTCCTTTCCCAATGCAGCCTAAAGTCCGGCTACCCATAAGCTTCGCATGCATTTTGTTTTATTCATTTTTTCCCCACTTTTATATATTCTTAAGCCACATACAGTTTGGATTTTGCGTACATTCAGCAAGACAAATAGATACACGTACAGTGGGCCATCAGTATCAGAGCCATCAGCATCAGCCATTAGCATCAGAGGTTTGTTTCCACGATCCTCCTGCTCAAGTCTTATTATATACAGTGGTATAGTAAAATGCTGTCCATTACATAAAAAAAGTGAACAACTCAAACAAGAATCAGAGAGATCCTGAGCATCTATGAAATGGCAGGAGGCTAAAGCAGGGTATGCCTACACATCAGTGTAGTGCTCAGTGCACAACAAAATCAAGGTCTGGATTTTTTTGGGGGGGGTATTTTTGAGCAATGGTTGGTTAAATCTGTGGATGCAGAACCTGCGAATATGGATGGTCAACCGTATATGAAAGACAGCAAGAAAGGCAGTGGTAGGTTGTGCAGATGGACCCAAATTCAGTTCAAATGAAGAGTTTTCATCTGAAAACCCTGATAGGAGGGGACTGGGGAAGTTCACAGGTTTGGGGGACTCAGAGCTAACTTGCTACTCTCAGAGGTGTAGCTTCAGGGAGGCATTGCCCTCCATAAGAATTATGCCCCCCTCCTGAAATGTTCCTTCAGTACTCAAATTTCTAGCACTGCAAAGAGTGAGATCCTGAAAATCATTCATACTCAGAATTCCTACCTTTGATGTGTTCACATTCCCTTGAGAATTTTACCTGCCCTTTTTCTATGGACACTTAAACTTCTATTTCTAAATGTTCCACTGAAGCTTTAAGTCACTGCAATGTTAGCAATTTGAAAACTGAAAGAGAATGGCAGGCGGAGGAGGAGTCTAATCAGGAGTTTATTTCTGTCATCCCTTTGGTACCTCTTCTGGTAGATACACCTCTTGCTTAGAAGCCTTCTGGAATGGCAATTGATCTTTTTTGCCCTTTTCCCCCAAATTAAGGGAGTTATGCATGTAGCCTGCAGGATGCCCCTTCCTTGCCCCCAATGTATTTTAACCACAGAATATATGCACAGAACAGGGGGAAACTTGTGAAAACCATAATTACTCACTTGCTGATCCTGAAGTTTAACTCCAACTACTCTAAATGTGTTACTGGCAGTGTTGTGGTAGATGTTGATTCGGCTGAAGCCTTGCTGACCGGGCTTTATAGGCACCCATTTCTTACTGGTATCATCATAGACCATAACTGACGCCCGGGCTTGGCAAATACTCTGTTCACTGAAAAAGGGAAAAAGAGAAATCAGAAATGGTAAGGCACTGAGAGATGGCATATATAAATGGCAATTTCTCACCTAAATGTTGGCATGGACATGGAGCAAAGCATATTTATATACATATGTGTTGGGAGTGTCCATTTACTCAAGAATTTTGGAAAGAACTTAAAAAACAAATAAATATAGTAATAGGGAGAGAGAGATTCAATTAGGTAAAGAAAACTGTTTAACCCTCAACCTAGGGATAATAGGCCTAAACAGGAATGAAAGTTATGTAATAAAACAAATTTTAAAAGCTGCTCATGCAGTTATTGCTTTAGGATGGTAAAACAAATCAACTTTGAATGAGTTTTATTTATTAAAATATACAAAAGAAACTATATTATTTGATTTCCTTAAGGAAAGAAAGTTAAAGTATAGCAGAGAATCATGGAACAATAACTGGAAAATAGTGACTGAGAAAGAAAAATCAGGATATGAAGATGGGATAAATTTGATTAAATTTATATCCCATATCTCTGAAGAAGCTTCTTGATACACAAGGGGTCTTGATCCTCTATCAGCCATTTGTGGGGTGGGGAAGTGGAGGGATGGATACATGGAAAAAGCAATTGTTAAAAAATTTTTCATTGTAATATAGCATATATTAATATATATTAAGTATATGATTTATAATAAAAAAGGTAAGGCAATGAGAGAAGCATAACATGTGCAATACACTTTGCTCAACATTTTATACCAAGCTGACAAATTCACACACACACACACACACACACATATACCCAAAAAATAAATAGGTCTGGAATGCTGTTATCCTCCAAAGACCCCTGAAATTTTGAATATAGTTCTTGGCTTGCAAAAGCACCTCAATGCATATTTCAGGGTAAAATGTATACAGAAATGCATTCTTAATATGAAAAAAATATATTTGTCCTGCAAACTTGTGCTTTTTTTTTAAGTCGCAGATGGATGCAAAATCAGAACAGAACAGACCTTTGAATGAGCAGCAGTTTCATTATTTTATTATATGATATTCCAAGGCAATTCCTGAAGCAAATTAATGTTAAAAATTGACTTGCTACTCGTAACTCATTTTTAGCAATAATATACGAGTCATTAATGTTAATTGTTATAATGATGATGACATTAACGGGCTGAGTGATATTTCACACTGATGTAATTTTTTTCTGCTGGAGACTAATTTGAGTTTTTTAAAGCTTTTTTGCAACTTTTATTATCTAAATACATTAATTTGAAGCATGTTTAAAATTTAATACTAATGTGTCACTAATTATTAATATATTAAATTAGCATTAAACTAATGAAACTTTTATTTTACATTACTGTGTTAGCATTAATGCTACCACTTCCAAGCTTGGTTCCAGACTGAGGAAGTTGTTTGTTGTATGTGAAAGGGCCCCAGTGGAGACTCTGTAGAGGAGCACACAATCTGTTTGCAGAACTCCACATCCAATTCCTGGCATCTCTAGACAGGGCTGGGAACCCAGAAGAACTACAGCCAATCAGTGCAAACAACACTCAGATGAATGGCTCAATAATCTCATAGCACAAAGCAACTTCTTTATGTTTGTTGACCATTCTGTGCCTTGACTAGACCCTTCTGAGTGGTCTTGTCAGAACAGCGATGCAGGACTGAAGTACACGTGCTATTACAAACATATTTAAACAAAAGTAACTTAAGATAGAAACTTTTTAAAAAAGAAAAGGAAAGTTTTCCTGGATGCTTTGCCTGCTGCAAAAATTTCTTCTGAAGGTAAAAGGCCACAGGAATGGACATTTTTTTAAGCAGAAAAATGGCATGGGGCCGCAATATGGATGACAAACACATCTACACCAGCAAGGGGGCTGCATCTGCTCTTTTCCCCACTATCTTTCAACCTGACTTGTTTCACAGGAATATTGTGATATAGAACCTTGTTCATTCAAGTCCTTTGGGGGCCATTTACTTAAGTCGGTCAGGACTAGACTGGCAATGGTCACCAGAAGGCTTTCTTGCTGGCTGTCCCTAGACTGTGGAATGACCTGCTGGAAGAGACGCGACAGCAAAATACGCTATCCAAATTCAAAAAAGTACTAAAGCCCTATCTCTTCCAGCAGCCCTACCCAGCCTATTTTTAATTATGATGTATTTTACCTATGATGGATTTGTATTTTAAGTGATTGTATGTGTTTTAGTGTATTTTAATCTACAATGTGTTTTTAATTGTATTTTGATTTATGTTGTACTCCACCATGGGCACTAGGGAGAAGCAGGTAAGAAACAATGTTTTGATGGAGATGATGATTGATGATGATGATGATGATGATGGTGATATTGTGGGCCCTGAATGCATCTTAGGCCCAGAGATATCAGGGTCAAAACTTGAGTCCTAGGGATGTCCCCCGGTAATGTCAGAGGTAGCAGTCCCTAGCGATGTCATAAAGCACGATATGTCAACTACCAGCCATAGTTGCTCAGAACATGTCATTCAGATAAAAAACATATGAATTCTAACAAATGAAGAAACATTTCGTTGGTTGAAAATTAAATTTCCTGAGTTCTACACTGAAAACAAACAAACAAAAAAAAGTCAAAAGAGTGGGCGAATGGCATACTTACCAAGCTGTTTGCAAAGTACAAAAAATGCTTTTTAAAGTAAGAAAGAATGAAAAAATGCTTTCTAAAGTACTCCATTATACTCTATTTAAATGTACAATACAAAGTGGTAACACAAATCAATTTAAACACATTTAATGTGCCATTAAAATAAAATTATTTCACAACATACATTAGTGTGTGTGGGTCAGGACATCAAAAGTCAACCAGAACAAGCAAGTCTCAGCTGGTCCCGTAAAACAATATCAAAGAAGCTTTGGAGGGAAATCTTCCATTCTGCTTTCTTTCAAACTGAAACAAAAGCATTTCTTTTGCAAACTCTTTCTCGAATCACCACAGTGGCACATCATTGTTTTAACTCTGTGCCACACTAGGTGCTGTGGAGACAGATCTACGGCATGGAAAGAAGTTGCATTAAAAATCCAAGAGGCAATTTTCAGCAGAGAAGAAGGGACCAGAAGGAGGGGATCGAATCCTTCCTCCACTCTGTTTCTTCTGCAACCCTCTTCAAAGGCAAGAGGATACTGAAGAAAACAAAAATAAAAAAAGTGAGATAGGATTTATTTTCTGTTTAGAACTACAGTACCAGTATCCTAGTGCACCAAGTAACAAGTCATCAGTATGACCTGCTTTCTATGACACAGGTTGTTATGGTGTGCCTTCAAGTCATTTTCGACCTATGGTGACCCTAAGGAGAACCTATCATGGGGGGTTATTGGCAGGATTTGTTCAGAGAGAATTTTGCCTTCACCTTCCTCTGAGGCTGAGAGAGTTTGCCTTGTCCAAGGTCACCCAATGGGGATTCAAACCCCTGGCTCCATAGTCACAGTCTAGCACTTGAGCTACTATATTGTGCTGGCTCTCTTAGACAAAAGATGCCACTATAATGGATAGAAAATTTTTTTTTTTGATACAGAAAGTATTAGGAAAAAAGACATCAGAAGAGAAAATAAACTGATGAGGAAAGAAAAAGATATTTAATTAGTTTATATCCTGCTTTTCTCCTGATGTTGGACCCAAGACAGCTTACAACTAGATGCAACTGAAAAGCTGATGACACCAAAGTTTTTAAAATAATAATAATATAGCTATCATGTGAAAACATGAATAATTTAAAGCAGTATACATTCATCAAAGACAGCACAATATAGTACATGCCCTCATTTAAAAAACCCTTTTACATGATCCAGTTGACATCAAATGTTTGCTTAAATACAAATAAATAAACAAACATTGAGCAGTTTCCTACTAGAAATTTGAGCCAGAACCCAGAAGGAAAGACAGTCAAACATATAAGGTGTCAGTGGAATCTGCTTTAGAATACCCAAATGCTATTGGTTTAGTCCTAACTAGAATAAATCAACATTTATGTAAATTCCGTTGACTGAGATCCAGCATGGTGTAGTGATATGAGCATTGGACTACGATCCCAGAGACCAGGGTTCAATTCCCCACTCAGTCATGCAAACTTACTGGGTGACCCTGGGTGTGTCACATACTCTCAGCCCTAGAAAATTTAGAGTCTGCTTTAACTGGAGCTACCAAGAGGATTCAGAACTAAGACAGAACAAGCAAAGACATGCTTCATAATTTAAAAAATATGTGCATGGTTGGGGTTTTTATATGCCTAGGAATAACAGCGTGGGAACTAATCATGTGATTTTAACAAACCACAACTGATGCATTGCAATGTGCACCCTGGTGATACAGAAGCATTTTTTCCCCAGTGGTTCTCATGTCACCAAGGTAACATATAAATCAAGCGGGTCTCAGTGCTAGCAGGCACTAGTAAATAATCATAGCAGAAGCCTGGATGTGTGTCTGGCAGTGAAGCTTCCCAGAATTAGCTCAAACTATTACACCTTTCAAGTTGTGCTGACAGAATCTGCTTAGGCTTTTTCTTACTTGCAGTGAAAACATAAGCAGCAATGACACAATAGTGAATCCATTTGTAAATATTTTGAAGGATTTGTAATGGAAATATTTTTACAATCTTTAAAAAGCATTGCCTTGCAGTGTCAATCAGAAGAGGATTTAAAAACCTTCATGAAATGGAAGCACCAGTGTGTGAGTGTGTGTGCGTGTGTGCATGGATGTGTGTTATCTTCCTAATACAGCTGGTTTCAGATCAACAGCACTTACAATGCAATCCATGGGAGACCTCCATTCCACAGGCAACACACACACGGCTGTGCATTTTTCACAGGCTGAGAGCTAAAACCATCATTTCCTTCTCAAGGAAATTGTCGGTTTCTACAGCAGAAAACAGATGCTGCTGCCACTGTAGTCTCACATTTAAAAGAGAGCTACAACACTATTTGAAACTGCATACCTTTCAACTGGTCTTTTTTGACAGGGCACTATCAATAAATGCTCTCTCATCCCACTTTTTCAGCTGCTTTCAAAATGTCCCAGATTCTTTCTCTAGCTCCCGTTTTCACCCTTTGTCGTTAGGTTATTTCCACTGGTGCAAACCAATGGCCAAAAGTAGTTTGTATTCAACTAACTCAGTAGGGAAGAAAAGAGAGGAAAAGGCAGAGACTTGCTGTTCCCTGAAGACTCAGGCAAAAGCAAACTAGAATAACCTTCTCCTGGTTTGTCTGTTCTTTCTCATTAATAACTTCTGTCATCTTGGCCACACTCTGATGTAGCTTAGCTATATGTGTCCCAATTTTAATCTATGAAATATTGGAGGTTAGGAAACTGAAGGTAGCCCTTGCAAATGTTGCTAAGGCTATAATCCATATAATTTTAAAACTTGTCTTTTTCAGTTCTTTTGCAAGGCAGCTGTGCATGTTTAAGTGCAAAAATGCAAGGATATTACACACAGTGACACACACGGAGGAAGGAGGGGAAGACACAAATGAAACGGATGATTTGGTTAGCATGCAGCAGATCATTACATGATAAATTGATCCACTAATCATGCAATAGACTCGACTCTAATAATTTTTGAAAAAGGATAGATGTGCATTCTTATGTTCTATGCTTAGCTTTGCACAGCATTTAAACCTGAATAGTTTCAAGGTGATGTCTGAGCAATCCCTTCACCAAGCCAACAACGGATACAAAAAGAAGTTATAGAGTTGTTCTTTAGCTTATTGCTGAGCCTAGATTCATGAACAAAATGATAAGCTTGCATACTGTTGAACTGAATGGTGACTCAACTCTTATAACTATCCTTCCAGTCACACTTTCTGGTGAACTGTCTATTTTTAAATCAGGGAATAGGAGTCTTCACTGGCTTTCTCATATTCCATTAAAGCCAATACCTTCCCTGCCTCCTCTCGCTCTCTTTCTCTCTGTCTCTGGGCTCCAAATGGCCTCCTATGTCCCCAAGAAGGCATAAGAACACATGTGTTACATGAGGGAAAGGGTTGACCCATTTTATTCAAAGGATAGATCTTTTTACAGTCAACTTCTAGTCCACATCTTGTATTCAAAAAGGCCTCTCCTAGGTTTGAGACAATGTGGAGGAAGATGTAATACACACACATTCTTTTCTTTCAGACATAAGGCAGGGTGAGAAGAAATCAACCCCATCCAACTATGGGCATATATAGGCTTCCCTGTGTATCTGACAAGTTAGGGACCAGAGCACAGTCAGAAAATGGAATTGGTTGAAAAACACACATACACTGTATAGGAGGGAACATGGAGGGCTTATGGGGGCTCACTTGGGACCAACTGCATGTATGCTGCTTGCAAAGTCTCTCAGTTAGTTCTTCACTCCCTGCCCCTCAGCTTGCTTTGCAAGCAGTATTAGTACACAAGCAGTTCCAAGTGAGTCTCCATAGGCAAGAAGAACAGATGAAAAAGTGGAACCTTCATCAAATTAATGGAAGTTGTCATTGTCATTTTAGAAACATCAAAATTGCAAGTTATCAGATAATGGAACGTGAAAGGGTGGGGGTTTCCTATATGAAGCCTTTAGTTGAAGGGCAGGAGTAAGCAAGAGTTTTGGTTTAGGAACCAGAAGAGGGAAACACACACCAAAAAATCCTTTTAAACATAGGCTCTGCACAAAATGGGCAAAAACAACTGCTGCCTGCAAGAAAAAAAAACCCCAAAACCGATCAAGTGTGTTCCATTGGAACAACCCCAAACACAGCATGCTAATAATAGTGTCACTGTATTATGCTGAATGATTAATGGAGAGTTCTGGCATTAGTCCTTCTTCTTCTTCTTCTTCTTTTCGGTTTTGTTGGAAAATAAGAGGCAGTCTCTAAAAACACACGGAAACACTTTAAGCACAATCGTCCTGGATCTCATCCAGACCAATCTTCATTGAGGAGAGAAAGAGACACTATGACAAAAAGATGGGAACGCTGCTTAAAACAGCAACTTGTGTCCTCCTTCTCTCCAGGGATGTCTGGATTCGTGAGATGCCATGTTACATCATTAAAGTCTGGACTTCCTGATTGCCCCCAAAGAAGCAGAGGAGAGGCAGGGAAACTCAGAGCAGGATGATATAATGTCACATGCCCTTGTGTTCCTTAACATAGTAATCGGGAGGGAGGAGAAGGAGAAATTTGGCTGCTGGTTTGGGCAACAGCCACACATCTGCTCTCACATCCAGCAAGAAATTATCTACAGCTGTGGAAGCCATTTCCATCAAACCAATGCAAGAGAGGTTCCCCTCAGATGGACTTCACTCATACTGTCTTAATAATTGTGGGCCAAACCAGAGCTCGGTGCTTCATTTTTTTGCTTGCTAGATAATTCATTACTTGTTATATTTAACTTACTGACATTAGTCGCTGCTTGTTATCTGAAGAGAACTCTCATTACTATGATTCTAGAATGCTTATGTTGTGTAGTCCTGCATGGTAGGAGGTTGGACTTGACATCCCTTGTGGTCTCTTCCAATTCTATGATCCTATGATTCTACTTATGTTATTTTGAAAAATAACACTGTCATGCCCTCTTTATTCTTCCACTGCCGAAGTTATGCATTGAGGAGGTAACCCTGTTACAAGTAAAACTATTTCCAAATTCTGGACTAAACTAACATAATCTGCAAGAAATGTGATGCCACTTGAATCAGAGGCTGCAGTTTAGTGATAGAGCAAAGTTTTATATGCAGGAGATCCCAATTTAGTCATTGGCATCTTCACTTAAAAATATCACTTGTGGCAAGGCTGATGGGAAGAATATTTGAAAATATTTGAAAAATGATGGCAAAACAGTTTGATTTGATTGTCAGAAAACCCTGATAAGGAGAAGCCTAGATAAGCAAGAGTCTTCACTGTTTAGGGTTTATTATATGCAAAAGAAATGCAACATGGGGTTTTCTTTGGTACAGAAAACTGCACTTTTCTGCTCAGAAAACATTTCTCTATAGAAAACAGATTTCCTGTGTAGAAAAACCTATAGGGCTGTTTTCTGTGTAGGAATCTTGGTTTTGTGCACACAATGCTGATTTCTCTGCAAAAATAATTCTTTTTTTCATAGAATAAGTTCTGAATTGTTAATAATCTCCAAAAAGTGACACGTTTGACGACAGCAAGGAGAGAAAAAAAAGTAAAATCATTTGATCTTGCCTATGAGAATGAATGAAGATTTACATCCCCAAAGACCACCAAAAAAAGAAAAGAAAAGAAAAGACCCCTCTGCTTTAGGCTCTGGAGCAATTCTGACTTTCAAAGAAGATAATACTGGGTTTGACAGACCAATGGTCTCTGAGCCAAAGTAAGGTGACTTCATTGCATTTGCTGTGTGAAGGGCACCAGGTTATCCCCACAAATAGTTCTGGGGATGCAAGGGGGAATCTTTCTGTACATTCCTGTCCCTTCAAAATGCCTACATTAGGGTGGAAAACTTAAATCAACTGCAGAAATTGTTGGATTAAAATTCCCATTAGCCAGACAGAATAGAACCAAAGGCAAAGGTGGATGGAAGAAGCCGCCCAAAAACATCTGGAGGGTTGCCCACAAGTTACCCATCCATCTTCTTTTATTTTCAGTGACACAGGCTTTTTCTCTTACTGGCTTGAAGTCTGGTTAGAATAATGTTACAACAGCGGCATAATTGCTAACTGAAGGTGGTTAAACATTGGGAGCCAATTTTAATTACTAATGACACAATCTAACTGGCAGTGTTGAAAATTCAAGGTATGTTCATATACACTTGTCAGGACTATTTTGGTTTTGGTATATTACAGCATAAGGAATAAAAGAGCAAAATATTAACGGTTACTCTTTCTTCTAACATGTAGTAGCTTTGTTTGTTAATTACAATGTTGTCTAACAGATCCTTTAATATTTTAGAAAGGCATTTACAGTCAAGTTTCGGTAATTTAAACCCTAATTTTAATTGGTGCATGAATCAATGACCTGCCACTGAAAAAAAGGAACTGATTAACTCTTTAATCAGCCAACTTTCCTATTAAATTAAATGTAGCTGTAAGTTCTATTAACATTAACCTCATTTCTGGACAAATTCTAAGTACTTCGAATGAACATCTAGGATAAAAGGTACTGATGCAACTACCACAGGGCTGACAACTGGATGTGTATGGATGTGCAAATTTTGAGTAGGTGGCTTAACTAATAAAATGACAGCCAAATTATCAAAAGTACTACTGCATTACTTTTCCAGAACCTGGGATATTTAAGAACGATGGGAGATAAGAATTACTGTTGTGTTCTAAGGACCAGTTCCACTCTGGAGACAGAAAAGTCTCTCTTCTAGACCTTTAAAAGAGACAGCACATTTTTAAAGGCAAGTGTGGTGTAGTGTTTTGACTATGACCTTAGAAATCAGGGTCCAATTCCCCACTCAGCCATAAAAACTCACTGAGTGACCTTAGGCATCACATGCACTCAGCCCAAGAAAACTCTGTGATAGGTTCCTTTTAAGGTCACCATAAGTTGGAGATAACTTGAAGGCACACAGCAATGACAACAACAAAGGCAATGGTGTAGTGGAAAATGGCATAGTGGGAAACTAAGAAGTGCAGGTGCTCCTTATAACGGTCTCCACAACTGCCTACAAAAGACAGTCCAAAAATTCATAACAGTTCCAGAAACGTTTATCTCTATCAAAAGTAAGTCTTTTGTAAAGTTAATAGGTCTTAACAATCCATTCAAGGCTAAGATGGAACCAAATACTTTGCATCACAAAAGGAACAATTCAGAACAATGCACTGCTGCTGGAAAAATGTACTTCTCTCTAACTGCTCTGAGGATTATAGCTGACCTCTGAAGGCAATAGCAGATGGAAACATCAGATGTTCTGCCACTCACTAATACACCTTAGAAATAATTCATTAACAATAAATTTGTTAAACCCAATTCATTAACCTTATGAATTAAGGTTAACCTTTAACCTTAACCTTAACATTATCATTTAAATACATTATTTATAGTCACTGAAACAGTTAAACGAAAACACTGTTAATGAGTTGAGCAATAACCAACATATCACATATTTGAGTGCATGTCACTATTTCTGGCTATTTTAAAAGTAATTTAATCATTAAAAGAAATAGCATGTTCCTAACCTAATACAGTATTAGCAATGCAACTAACTAATGTGGTAGCTTGCACAGAATTAAGAAATTAATTTCTAAGCTACCACTTATGTTGAGCCATATAACTTTAGTACTCTGTTTTCAAGTTTTGACAACTAGTGGGAATCACATAAAAGTTCTATGAGCTACTTTCTCTCCTCAAGCCTGAAAACTCTGGTAGTCCTTGAAAGTTTAAAGACATAACTGCATTATGTTGTCTACACACAGCACTATGGAAGCTGTGCAAGCAGCTCTATCAGTAATGAATGGACTGGGTCAATATGTCATTGGTGCATCTTCAGTGACCATTCATTCATTCATTCACATCCTGCCCTTCTCCAAATATGAGACCCAAGCCAACTCATAGCACAGATTAAAACAAAGTATAGCTAAAAATCAATAAAAAGTTTAAAAAACTGCACTGATTTCAATGTTTAAGAATGTTTAAAACATGAGAATGAGAATAAAGTACAGTATACAGGCTGGATAGTAAAAAAAGCTGAAAAGAAATAAATCAACTCCTTTTGAAATGTAGTCCTGGAGAAAAATTCTAGAGATACCCAGACAAAGGAATAGGTCCCAGAGCAAATCAAACCTGAACTTTCCCTAGAAGCCAAGATGACTAAACTGAGGCTGTCATACTTTGGATGTATCATGAGAGGACATGATTTGCTGGAAAAGACAATAATGCTTGGTAAGGTAGAAGGCAGTAAGAAAAGAGGAAGACTACATTACAGGCGGCTAGACTCAATCTAGGAAGACATGTCCCTGAATCTACAAGACCTGAGCATGGTGGTTGAGGACAAAATGGCTTAGCTATCCCTCATTGATAGGGTCATTAGTCAAAGTTGACTTGATGGTAGTTAACAACACTACACAAAAATTCTATATAAATAAGCCTTTGGATGCCAGCACAAGGAGAGGAGAGAGTAGGCCAGCTTAGGCTCCCATGCGAGGAAGTTCCACAGCCTAGGGGCAACCACCAAGAAGGCCCTCTCTGATGTGTATTTGGTGGAACCAAAAGAAAGCCCTCCCCAGGGGAATTCAGAACTGAGGCTCGCATTTCATATGAGCACACAAGCAGCAAACTGAATAACTAGGTAAGACTGTGCTCTTATTAATCCAAGTCTGAAAGAGGAAATGGGACCACAGGACTTTGCTTGTAAAGGTCTCATAAAACCACCAGCTAATTCTGAAGTTAACACACAGCTTGACTATATGGGCTGTTTCAGTACTATTTGGTGCAGATGCTGCAGGCTGGTTAGCAGGCACATTTAATGTGGTCAAGATAATAATGTAGTTTGCACAAGTTTAAAATTCTTCCAAATATAGAAATCAAATTATCATTTTAAATAATACAAAAAACGCCTAGTTAGGGCTACTATAAACCTCAATAAGTAGTGGCTGTTTAAAAAAAAAATGCATGAGAAACCTCACTGCATTTTTTTACACAGTACAGGATATGTGGTTGTCCTGCTATGCTAATTATAATGCATTAGCAAAAAGTAGTAAGAGGCCACAAGCACATAAGTGGCTTCCTCCAAATACACACACACACACCTCAAAGTGCTATTTGTATTGTTGTGTGCCTTCAAGTCATATCCAGGTTAGAGTGAGCCTGAGGAAAACATATCATCAGGTTTTCTTAGCAAGATTGTTCAGAGGGGGTTCACCATTGTCCTCCTCTGAGGCTGAGAGAGTGTGACTTGCCCAAGGGCACCCAGTGGGTTTCCATGGCTGAGCAGGGATTTAAAACTTTTAGTTAACAACTGTGGCCAGCCTGACCTAGCAATGTAAAGTTTCCAGAAATAGTGACATGCTGCTTCTAAACTTGGAGGTGTCAATACTTATCATGGCTAATATTTGATGGCATACTTGGAATAGTTGCTAGCATGTTTATCCTCCATGAATTTCTCTAAATCCTTTTTTAAACCATGGACATCTTATTGCACAGGGCAAAGCACTTCTGAAGATGACAGAAAAGCTATTTCAGTGGCTTCCGGAGTGCCAAGAACACTACAAAGTCAAAATGTACATGAAGACTTAGCAGCTATTGGTATATGCATAATAGGATGGATGTGGCGTTGTCATAAAGGTCTTCATATACATTCAGGGTCTGAATTGTTTTTGAGCCTCTTGTCCATTTAAAAAGAGTTTATTATTATTATTTCTAGTTCATTCATCTTCTTTCGAGCTAGCACTGCTGCTTACTGTACCTTCTAAGCAGTAAAAGCAGCTATCACAGGGAAATCCAATACTTCCTCCACAGAATGTGCTCATTTCCAGTGTGCAAGCACATTTCATGCGGCAGTTACAACCGTCACAGGTGCCTACCAGCTACAGTTTCTGTCATCATTATCACAGATTTCTACAGCATCTGAAAACTAAGCAGCATATGAAAATTATAAGGATTGAAACTAGTGAAGGCTTGGAGGAAAAAATAAAACAATCAGGGAGAAAACAGGTTTCCCCTCCCCATTTTTTCTTGAATCTTTTTTGCCCCTTCGAAAAAAAGGAGTATTTTTAGATTGGCAAATGAAATGTATTCTATATATTTATATATTTTCTCCTCCTGCCTTATTTCTAAAAACTATGCAGCAGGTAAACATTAATATAAACATCATGTATAGTATCTCATATGATTTAAATTCTTGGTCTTGTTTTCTTTTTCTCAGTCCTTTTTATGGGAACAATCACTTGTCTCTTTAGGACCTATGCAAGGCCAGCACAGACAAAATAATTTGTTTGTGTTTTATTGAATTTAATAATTTATCCTGTTTCTAATGAGTTCTCTGCACTTCATAAACTGGGAAAGGAAAAGTCTTCCTTATAGATCAGGTGTTCCTTACAGTTCAGGACTCTGTAGTTTCATTTGTAACAACAATATTTTAAAAAAACAAATTCATTGCTAATAATTTCCTGAATAAACAATACCTTTAATATATCAAACATGACACTGTTAAGTTAAGCCAAGTTATATATAGTGCATTTTATGTTTCTAAAATAGATAAGTGACTTTCAATCTGTATAGAGTTCTAATAATACTTTTTTTTCAATTTTTCCAAAAAGTTCTGGTTTTTCCCCCTGAAAAATCAGCGGGGGGGGAGGGGCTTTTTCATGTTTTCAAATTTCTGTAAAGTTTATATTGATAAGAGAAAATCAGCTCACAGGGTCAGCCACAACCAGACAAATATGGAAAAATATGAGAAAAAGAAAGAGGGAGGCCATCTAGCAAGAGATAGGGTGGTGACTATATTAGGTCAGAAAAGATATTTCATAGTTAAGAACCTTTAAAAGAGGAAGAAGGAGGAGGAGGTGAAGCTATGAAGCATAAAGCTATGGGTTTATAAAAAAGGATGCCCAGAAAAACAAGAGTAAAGTGAGAATAATAATAAGAAGGGAAAGAAAAAATTCTGTCATGTAATTAACACAATTCTTTTTCTACCATTCCCCAATAATATTTAAATAAATCCCATAATATTTCAGAGAAAATATTTTTAAATGTTTTGTTAGTAGATTATATTTTCTATTATTGTGCAAGTCAACCTAGTCAACAACCACTTACTCAGCTGCAGCACAAAAGTGTCTAACTTTTGCATTTATATGTGTTGGTGCACTCTCAAAATAACACTCCTCCCCATCACCACTGAAAAAACATTTCTGAAATTTTGAGGAGCTGTTGTAGCATAGTAGCTAAGGGGAGAGACTGAGGAATCAAGAAGTCTCTGATTTAAAGGTCACACCTGCCATGAACTCGCTCCTTCTCTTTGGCTGAGCCACACAATTGCTCAACTGCAGTATCTCTCCTGAGCCAATCATTAGTGTCAAGATTCACCAAGACTATGGTAAGTATCATATAATGGCAACAAAGGTTATTATATTTTTGAGTGATCAGCACAGCAAAAAAACCTTACGATGATGCAGGAGACTATTGCATGCCTCTGTATTTTTTTCAAGTATAAATGGGAATGTGTAGCCCTTTAGATGATGATGATAACAATGAAATACTTTTTCATAGCTGGGCTCAGTCATTAATCAGAATGGAAACCACAATCAAGAAATCAGAAGAAGACTAGGAATGGCAGATATGGAGACACTAGAGAAGATGCTGAAGTGTAAAGCTATGTCATTGAATACAAAGTCAGGATAGCTCATGCCACTGTATTTCTGATTTCTATGTATGGTTGTAAAAGCTGGACAGTGAAGAAAGTTGATAGAAAGAAAATCAACTCATTTGAAACGTGGTCGATCAGAGCCTGCATCCAACACCATCTAGTCACAAGTTTCCAGTGATAGTTTTGCAGCTTCTAATTTCGATTGTTTTGTGCTACGGGAGGTTGTATGCATTATCTGTGACCACTCTCTTCAATATGAATCTGCTTGACCCTTAAGATTAGCTTGGGGGGGAGCCCTTTTCTGGTGACCCTCTCCTTGCTAAAGTGAGGCTAATGGGGAAGGGACATGTCCGCCTTTGAAGCAACCTTGCCAGAAATATAATAGTCCCTCATCAATTGATCTAACCATGCCAGCAGTTGTCATTGTGTGCCTTCAAGTTGTTTCTGATTTATGGCAAGCCTAAGGTGAATCTGTCACAGGATTTTCTGTGGCTGAGAGAGTGTGGCAAACCCAAGATCACCCAATGGGTTTCCATGGCCAAGTGGGAGAATTGAACCTGGTCAATTTAAAATTGTGCTTCATGTTTATGACCTTTCTTGTCAAAAAGTTTTAGGAAACAGCCTTGTTTTTACTTAGTGCCAGAATGATATCAATGTTAGCGCAAGTCAGGCTCCAAGGGAAGGGTATTTCAGAACTGGGGCACCACAGCAAAGAAGACCATCTCCCACTGAACATTGTCCTGACTGATCAGACACAGGAGAGAGCCCCTCCAGCTTCAATATCTTTAAAAAAAATATTTAGTGAACTCCTGGCATTGTAATTCAGCCAATGTGTCTTCCAAGCATACAATCTGGTTATGTACAGTTGGCAATGGAGAGATTATTGATTATCACTCATATTAACTTTGCACTGGAACCATCTTTGACATCTTAAGATCTGCATGTGCTTTTAAACTATATACCTGCTTCCTGGAAATGAACAATGGCTCAGTGAAAACAGACCTTAAGTGCCTTTTTAGCAAATAATCACACTGCAACACTGGAAAAACCAGTGGTCTAAGGACTGTCCCAACTCTTCCAACATTCAAATGTGTGGTATATAGACAACAATTTTCTGAGAACATTTATCTGAATTTTTGGTTGCTTTTATTCATGTTATACAGTATACTATTTTCTTGTACTGTTTTCTCTCTGTTATTTTATTAAAAAAACTGGACCTTCTTTTTCTCTCATTTCCCTGATATGATTTAAAAGGTGAGGGAGAGAAAGACCTCTTTTCTTTTGGGCTTCAGAAAAGTAAATCTAAGTCCCTTAGTTTTATTTTATTTTTTTCTAGAGCTGGACTCCAAAAACAGTCTCTGGCAAAAGGGCTGAGAACTCCCAAAGCAGGTTGACAGACTGCATTCTGTCAGGAGATTTCACACAACTGATGGTTAACTATTGAAACACATTTGGAATGAGAGAACTGTAAAAAATTTTACACCCCTCCATCTGTATCACAGGGCATTTAGGCTCTAGTCCTATCACCACTTATGTAGGAGTATTCCGCTTTAACCTCTGTGAAAGCTCTGGGGTGAAATGTATAACAGTATGCTGTTTAGTGCTAAAGGTCAAATACAGAATGTTGAAAACAGATGAGAAATCAGAGGAACCTTGAAAGTTAAATGCAATATGATATCTA
Source organism: Ctenosaura bakeri (assembly GCA_948474755.1). Classification (NCBI taxonomy): domain Eukaryota; kingdom Metazoa; phylum Chordata; class Lepidosauria; order Squamata; family Iguanidae; genus Ctenosaura; species Ctenosaura bakeri. Next base: position 364,538 of record CAOLHI010001955.1, on the reverse strand, counting down.
CCCTTTGCACTACACATGTCACCACAATGAAGGTTCTAAACCATTTTCACAGGCAATGCATAACACATTATAACAGTCACACGAGATGTTACCAAAGCATACACCCATGTCCTTTCTTTCCAGGAAAAAAAAATACAGAGTACAGCTGAATATTAATGCTGTTAAAATGGTACCCCTAGATCTAACTGATGTTGGATAGACTAAAGCACTGACACGTTCAACAAACACTTCATGACGTTATCAAATTGGATGATTTTGCTAACTTAGTTTGATTAGTTCAGAGCTAGCAGAACCAATAACAACCAGGAAACATACAAAATAGAATTTGGGCAATAAGACTGGCTTGCCATTCCAAACCTAAATGGCTTAAAAAACAACAACAACCACAACACCAAAAACACAGACAATTGTAAAAACCTGCAGTCTTAGTGTTCATATGAATTCCACCTCCCAGAAATCAATGACTTCCAAATGATATAAACTAGAAATGAATGACAGCCTGGATATATAGATATATTAGGTCCCATTTAATTAAAGAGGTATTAAGGAAGTACTCAGACTTCAGGAAGTTTGTTGTGACTTTGGATTGCAAATCTCTTCCCTCTTACTTCTCTATTTGCACATCAACTCTCATGATTCCACTACTGGGAGTGGTACATCAGCTCTGCGCTCCTGAGCTTTCAGTGAGATATATGATGTTAACAAAAACAAACAGATCCAGGATTACCCTACAGAAATGATTTGGCAAAGACCAGGCTCCGAATAAATCACCTTTCAATGGCAGCAAGAAGCTATGAGAGAAGGGCAAAAGCAGAGCTGAAAGGGATTCTTGGAGCTATAGTTCAAAGCAGTAACCAGAAGAAACCAAAAAAGTAAAAAACAAAAACAATTCCCCCCCATTATCCCCCAAAGTTTGGAAAAATTAATGATTTCAGGCAACTGTAATTTTAATTAATTTTGTAATTTTTTTCAAGCTTTCACTGAAAGGCTTAAGCTTTCCACTGGGCTGTAAATAAGCAATTAAAAAAAAAAAACACCCCAAAGGAGTACCTGGCTGTACAGTATTTCACATCCCTAAAAACTCTGGAGTCAGAAGACACATAAATTCATCACCTATATTCGGAAAGTGACACAAAAGCACCCAAAGCTTCCTTCATTCTACTTTCTATTAACTCATTGTCCTTCCTGAAGGACAGACCGTCACCCTGGATTTCAGCTCACTACTTGAGAATATGGCCTTTGCTTTGCTATCTTGTGATGGCAAAGCAACTGTCACATTCTGAATTGCATGAGAGCTAAAAGAATCCCAGCTGGACGCAGGACCATAATTTGGCAGCAAAGACAGGGTAATATAAGTTTTGCTAAGGTATTTCCTTCAAAATATAGCTCACTCCTTGATTCCTCCAGTACTGACTTGTGAAAGCATAATCAGCCACATCAATGCAAGAAGTTTATGCATATGTGGCACAAGGACAACTCTAACAGTGGAAACTTCAAACTTCAGGCAAATTCACTAAAACAAACTGAGGCAGAATTTAATCACATCCCTATAAGAAGTGACATTTCTATACATTTCTCCCATATCATATTGGTCCTGGTTATAACTAAAAAAGTAATTAGTTACAGTCACACGTCCAATCTCCTTGCCAGGACAGTTAATTGTCATAGTTGCAATTTTTAAAAATAACTATTTACTCTCCTGTTAATTAAATTAGTAATTAAATTAGTTATATTCTTAGTTACCTATCTTTAAAACATCAAAATATTAAAAGTTAGCATATTGGCATGGTACAAGACATATCTTAGTAGGGCAATGCGCACCTTGTAACCATAAAAGTAACTGAAACACTACAAAACACTGCAAAAACAGTAAATTTTCATTAAAATGTGCTGGAGGAGAGTTGACTGTTTTTCTGCACTGGAACGGTGTCACGCATTCTTAATAAGGCACAATCTGTATACCCTATCCACGTACAAGTAAGTACTCACCTCATTGCCACAGCAGGAATTATTTGGTATATATTTTTGAAAAAGCACAGTATTAACGGCTTGTCTGGTACCACTGTAACACTAAATCATGTAGTCTTTGTACGTTTACCACGTTATAAAGCAGAACATGAAGTAAGTCAAGCAATTCAACTTGAAAGTTTACACAGACTCTTGTAACCAAACAGGAAAAGGAAGCTTTACCAAAATAGAGAGCGTATGCACAGGAAACTACTCTGCGTTTTGGTTTGATTTTTTTTTAAAAAGAAACTCAATTGTTCAGCAGAAAGGCCAGTGGAGAAGAGATATGAATAATCCAAATCCAAATGCACAAACTGGACCACCCATATTGCCAGAGCTGAGGGTACAGACAGATATTGGAGCAGGTTGAGAGAAGGGCTATGAGAATGATAAGAGTTATGAAGAACAAAACATATAAGGACAGGCTGGAGGAGCTGGGCATGTTCAGCTTGGTGAAGAGAGGATTGAGAAGTGACATGACTGCACTCTTTAAATACCCCAACGACTGTTACAGAGAGGAGGGCCTATTTTCTGTTGCCCCAGAGGATAGGATCAGGCCTAATAGTCTGAAGTTACAGGACTGTAGATATTGAACATTTGAAGAATCTTCTTGATAGTAACAGGAGTACAGCAATGGAATCAATTGCCTTGAGAGATAGTAGGTTCTCCTTCTCTGGATGCCTTCAGAAACAGGCTGGACTGTGACCTGCTGGGGATGCTTTAGCTGGAATTCCTGTATTGAGCAATGGGTCAAACTAAATGACCCATGGGGCCCCTTCCAACTCCATGATTCTGTGACTCTGAGTACACCAACCAACAGAACAGAGAATGCGGTGAAGGCACTATAGTTATTAAAGAGAGAATTCTAAGTACTTCACCACATTACAAATCCCAACATTCTGTGGGACTGAATTATGACAATTAAAGTGGGAGCAAACTGCCATAATTGTACAGCGCAGATAATGTCTTCATCTTGAACATGCTTGCCAGCTCAGTCTCCATGTCAAATACATACAAGAGGCTGTATATACTCTATAGAAAGTAAAATTCTGCAGCAAAGTTGGAATCTAAACCTATGCATATTATCCAGATTGTTGTGTTGTTGTGATTCTTACTTTCCATTATTTAATCTAATCTGTATAATTCATTTTGCTTAACTTGTTCCTGTTTCAGATAGCCATGGGAAAGGACAATGAGCTATGATGAAAATGAAACCTCAATGCAAATCATTGATAATTTGGGCTATCCCCTTTCTAGCTATGGGACTTCAGCAGGCATTGTCCAGATGTGTAGGAACATATTTTCATTAGCATAAGGGTTAGAAATTTTTTTTAAAAAATATGTGTAAGCTGAGGTTTATTTCATTCTATGCTTTTTCTAAGTATCAACCATAATGTAAAACACACAGAGTTAGCTTCTGCATCCTCTTTCACCTCCTTCACATTGTCTTAACTAATTTAACAAAGCCCATCAGCAACCCTACTGGAATCCACAGAGCCTAGAAACATTACTCTACCTTCTTGGACTACAATACCCCAAATCTGCTGCTAAGGGATTCTGGGAGCTATCGTCTCAAATTCTGGGAATCTCTTAGTAAGAAACAGTCCAAATCAACAATGACATTGTGACGTCTTGAAGAAAAAGTGTGTGACTGCTACTCCCTTCAGACCATGTACATCTTGCCACTCTGTGAATCCAACAACTTGCTCTTATTTTCCATCTCATCAGCTTCAACTTACTCCATGAATGAGCTGTGGTTATTTATGGCCTTGCTCAAGTCTAGCACTGTTGCTTGCTTCCTTTTAGATTATCTCACCATCATGGCATTTTGAGGTAAAAGGCACTCAGGAGTGTTTTACCACTGCCTTCTTTTGTACAGGACTAACAAAGGAAGGAGTGAAAATGATTCAGGTTTTGAATTAGGATTGTGGAGACCATGCTTCAAATCCTTGCTTGGCCATGGAAACCCCACTAGGTGAGCCTGGGCAAGTGACACTTTCTCAGCTTCAAAGGAAGGCAAAGACAAACCCTCTACGAACAAATCTTTGTAAGGATTCGTCTCCCACCGCCCCCACGTGACCACGGGTGGCGAGGGGGCCGGCTTTTGCAGCCCTCCCGTGAGAAGAGAACACGTCATTTCAGGGCGACAGGAGGGGGCGAGGTGGGGCTTGCAGGCACTTCTTAAGGCTGCCCCCGCCTCTCCCTCAGCCTCTTCAGTTCCTGGCGACCCACCCTCCCGCCCAATGGTTTCAGTGTAAGATCGCTGGTCGCTTTGGGGCTGGGTAGGAATTTTTCCCCCGTTTGGGGTTTTTTTTTTTGCCTACCCTACACTGCGCTAAGGGTTGGGTAATTGGCTTCACAGGGTGGTGTCTTAATTAAGTACTAAATAGGTCTCCACAGCCACACTTGCAGTCACCCAGGCCGGTATGGGGGTCTAAGGGTTCGGTGAATACCTATGGCACCCTTTGGTGTAGGATAAATGCTATCCTTGAGGAGGGCCCGGGACTCGCCCTCACCATCGTGTGCCGGGGGGGCTGCGGTTTGAGGTTCGCCTTCCAGACAAGGGCCGGCCAAAGTCTTACTCCACCTTCAGCAGTTGGCTTTGGGGCCCGGTATCTCGCTCAACGGGCTAGGGAAGGTGGTCGGGAGCTGACTCTTGCCCTAGTCCACCCATGCTGCTGACCCCCCCTTTTCAGGTCAGAAGGTCAAGTTCAAGTTCAAGTTCACTTCCCACTTTATGTTAATTAGGCATATCAATAAATTGCCCTAGTTGAACCCAAGTCCTGTGTGTGGTCTCTTCATTTCGTGGGTTGGGTGGCAAAACTTTGTGATAGGTTTGTCTTTGGGTCACCATAGTTCTGAAACAACTTGAAGGCACACAAGAACAACAACAGCCTTTAGGATTTAGGAGAAATTCTGATTTTTAAGGTAACAGGGCAGATAGCCATGACTGAAAAGGCACAAAAGATTTCAACTCTTTTTCTTTTCTCTTTTCTTTTCTTAAAAGACCCTTTGTTTAGTGTAGTAATTCACTGCCATAAAATTATTAGAATTGCTTCCAGCTCCATTAGTCTCTGACTCACACACTGTTTACAGGAGACCCATGTCAGAGAGGAGGTGCATTTCAGCCCAGCATAAACAGTCCTTCCTAGGACGCTATTTTGGGACACATATCTTAGTCACAGAAAGATAACTCATAACACAAAGTTTGTTTTCAATTATTTTAAAAATCTTTACCACATGAGATGCATATATTGACATTATTCATGCTTGACAGAACACAGAAGAAATTTTTAAAAATTGTTCAATGTCTGCTACCAAAGATTTGGCCAGTAAACAGTAAGGCAGACTTCTTGCATATGTGGTGCTTTCAGATGTTGCTTTATTCAGGGTATGTACCTCTTCCTCTTGTTTTCTTGTAGTTCTGAGCAAGAACTTAAGAACTTGCTCTTGTGGTCTCCATGATTCTAATTCAACACCTGACCCACTTTCACTCCCTTTTCCTGAAAGTCATGAAACTCTTGGGCTTTAATACTTTAGTCAAACACTAAGGGCTTAGCAGCAGAACACATGCTTTGCACACAGAAGACCATAGATTCAATCTACTTAAAAGGAGCAGGGAATCTTGTAGTACCATAAGACTGAAAGAAAGAAGCTTGGAAGAAACTTGGTAGCATAAGTTTTTGTAGACTAAAGCCCTTCCTGCCCTACACAGTTATAGTGCTATTATTCCACTTTTAACATCCTGTGGAATTCTGGGGTTTGCAGTTTACTGAGGCCAAAGAGCTCTCTGGCTGAGAATTCTAAAGGCCTCCCCCTAAACTTTCAGCCCCAGAATTCCACAGGATGTTGAAAGTGGAATAATGGCACTATAACAGTGTATTGCAGGAAGGCCCTAAGTCTACTTCGCTGGATGACAGAGGCCTTTTCCGCACCTTACCTGCATCCTGTGACATCCTGGCAGTGCCTATGCCGGGACAAGAGAGTGTAATGGATGCTTCCCTCTGCACCTGGCCAGCTGCTGGCAGAAAGTAGTGCTCAGGCCATGCTCCTTCCTTCAGCAGTGCAGCTGGCCTCTTCCCGTCCTGCATTGAGGAAGGAAATGCCTAGATAGCACTTCCGTCCTTTCTGCAGGGCCCCAGCCAATGCAATAACTGCACAAAAAAGGGCCTATTACCGGAATTTTTTCAATATGTCCACATGCCGAGATAGGACCATAGTGCGGAAATGGCCTTAGTCTACAAAAGCTTATACTATCAGCTTCCCTCAGTTAGTCTCAAAGATGAAATAAGATGCCTTTGCATACCAACCCAGACTAATAAGGCTACACCTTTGAATTTAAAAGAGGAGGTCAGAGATGATGTAAAACCATGAATGTCTTGACAGTCCAACAAAATTCTTTCGACAGCACAATTCCCACTCCTGCTCTAAGGCACAAAGCAAGGCACATGGTTTCAAGACAGAAGGCTGCATCATTGGTGGCATCTCAACTGCAGAATGCTATCCCCTGAAAACACACTTGGGGCCTTCTGTAGGGTTTTCTCAGCACTGGCAGAAAACATTTCTAATCTCTCAGGGATTTTAAGAATAGTTTTTAGTGCTTTCAGATCTGGCCATACTTTTATCTTGCTGGTAGTTTTACTTGCTGTAGTATTTTTGTTCTTTTTTCCTTTTCTTTAAAATTATGCATTATCTTCAGTCTGTATTTTATATTTTAATATATTAACATTACTCAGAGAATCCTTATTACTTGGTTGTCTAAATTACACTCAATCAGATATTCCAGCCTGAGATGTTGGAGAGTCAATACTTTCTGTTGTTGTGTGCTTTCAAGTCATTTCTGACTTACAGAGGCTCTAAAGGTGAATCTATCACGGGGTTTTCTGGGTCTGGGAGTGTGTAACGTGCCCAATGTCATCAATTGGGTGTCCACGGCCAAGCAGGAAATCTAATCTGGGTCTCCATCACTACACCAGACTGGTTCCTTCACTATATATTACAGAAAGTATTATTGGAGAAGACAGCCAAATAAAACCCCCAGCCCAAGGCAGCTTCATACATTCTTATGATAGATATAGGGGACTGTAAATAGAAACTAGATTTTAAGATCTTTTGATAGCGAATGGCTTTTTGGGTTTGCTACTGTGTGTACTTGAGATGTTCCACTTCCTTTCAGAGACTGCATAACAGTCTTACAAACTCTTCCTGTTGTTCTATTTGAAAACTGCAGGGTAGGGATGGCGGAAATGTTGCTTTTAGAACTAGGCTAAAGAGAAGTGAGATATAAAATGACCCAGCTTTACTAAAGTGGCAGTTTTTGTTCTATTTCACTGAGCTTAGTAATTTGGGGTGGAGGGACTTTCCTAAGTCACAGGAAACAGCTGGGGCTAAATTCCTGGCCCAATGGTTGAGAACTCCATTTGTGGTCATAGCTACTCATTAAAAAGCAAACTTAGGGTCCCAAATGAGTCCTACTTTCCCCAGAAGTTGCTTTCACACCAGAGCCCTTTTAGGGGCACTATTTCTGTGAAATCAGTTTTTAAAAAAACCAAATTAATAGCATCATCTATATATCTGATGCTTACAAAGAACAGAATGGAAGTCAAGTGGTTTCTTCCTACTTTGGAAAATATCAGAATCATGTTATTTTACTACACAAAATTTTTAAAAATGGAAGGGAAATAATAACTAAAGCTTCAGTGGGAACTGAAACAAAAACTAGGACAATTAAGCAGTTATGCATGCATAAAACATCTATATGCATGCTCACACTCATAGGATTGTCTCATAATAAGGCTTTTGAGATAAAAAGTACTCAGGAGTGGTTTACCACAGCCTTCTTCTCCACAATACTAACAAGAAGTAGCTAAACTTCTTCTGCCCAATAGCTATTTTGCACTTTCTGGAGCTTATCACATAAGGCAGGTAAATCACAATTATAGCATGATAATAGCATCTTTGGCTGGAACTTATCACATGAAGACTTTCTTCTTCTCTTGTTGTCCTGGTGAGACACCAATTGGAAAGTACTTCTTTTACAAGGGAAGTCGTTAACAGACTTCTTGTGTTTTTAAAAGAAACACTTTACAAATGGTCTCCACAGAGAGAACAACAGAAGAGGAATGATGTCACGTTGTAAGTCCCAGCCAAAGATGGTATTATTCTAGCATAATTGTGATTTACCTCCCTTGTGTGATAAGGTCTTTAGTCTGGCTTCCCAGCAAAATCCTGCCTGAGTTGGGAAATCCTATCAGTCGTTATGTCAAGGCACTACCCAGCAGCATAGTCAGTACACAAAGTATTATTCTGTTCACGTTTGTGTGTTTTGGCTGTAGGGGAGGATCCTGCCTGTGTTTGCACCTGGAACTGGGAAATGACAAGGATCAACATGGCCTCTTACCTCATGGGAACATGTGATCCCACTTCCACAGAAAGGTAGTGCCCAAGTGGGGACTAGAACTCATAATGCCCAAATCCCAGTCCAACACTCAATCCATTGCCTGCACAAGGAGTGGTGGCAGTTAACTTGCTCTGGGTTTTAGTCTAAACTTTAAAAGATGTATCTAAGCTGCCAGACCTATCAGGTCTTGGATAGCTCATTTAAAATTCAGATTAAAATCAAGAGTGGATTCACTGCCCCAGTGGCCTAGAAGCTACCACCACATGAAAGAATCAAACCATATGCAGTGCTGTTGTTGAACCTCAACTTTGACTTATGGTGACTCTCTCATAGAGTTTTCTTGGTAAGACTTATTCAAAGGTGGTTTGTCATTGCCTTCTTCTCAGGCTGAGAGATAGTGAGTTTCCCAGGGTCACCCAGTGGGTTTCCAGGGCTGAGCAGGAATGCAGTATATAACAGCCTATTCTCATGTCTCAGCTACTTTAAACAGACAAAAATGTCTGGAGCAAAAACTGACTCAATAAATTTATTTCATTTTGTAACTGGGGTACTTTTTTGTCCCAGTAAATGCAATGTGGGAGTTCAGTGTTGGACTAGAGCTCAGTGAGATCAGGGTACGACTCCTGCTCATCCATGAAAACATATGTGGTGACCTTGGTCAAGTCACACTCTCTCAGCCTAAGAGGAAGGCAATGGCAAACTTCCTCTGACTAAATCTTGCAAGGAAAACTCTACAGTAAGAATCACCGTAAGTTGGGGTTCGCTTGGAGACACACAGCAAAAATAAGATGCAATGTATTGGTACAAGAAATATCTCAGGTTGTTCTTTAGTGAGTCATGCTGCTGAAGAGAAGTAACATATTCAGGTTGTTACTAGATTGTCCCCCATTTTGAGGAGAGTGGAACACAGGAATTTTGGATGATTTCACAAAATGTGATATATGTAAAACTGCCCCTTCCACTAATCCTAACGCACAGTCTTAATACACTGGAATTTCCACAGGGTCAAAAATATACAAGCCTCATATAGTAGAAGTTTTTTTCCTTTCACCTACAATTTGGAAAATTAATTAATGTGTTTTCAAAGAGGAAAATAGATTCAAATTTCCCAAATGAATGACATGAAAATGGGGGGGGGAGTTGCTTCTAAATATATATATATAATCTTTTTCTAAAAAAGCTGTTTGATTTTTTAAAGCAGTACCACTTAAATTCTAAAGAAGCACAGTTATATTTAGGGTTTATTCTTGAGCAGTATATGTTCCTGTGACCAATCCAGACTCATTACTTCACAATTAACAGTCAAGCATTTCAGTTGATCTGCAGAAGGTCAGAGATCTTTGCAAGGAGAAAACCAGATCAGGGTTTCAGTAGTTAAAATACCAAGGTAACATTTCAGTAGAGTGATAGCAATATACCTGACTTTCTTTTGACAACAAAATTACATTACAGAGCTATAAGCAATTTCTGAAATGACTTCAAAGCGACCTCAAAAGATCCTTGGATGAAAGAAAGAAAGAAAGAAAGAAAGAAAGAAAGAAAGAAAGAAAGAAAGAAAGAAAATCAGCAACTGCTAAGGAGATTTCAAGTACTGAAATCATTTAAATGTGACATCATTACTTTTAGATGGGTCTAACTGGGAAACATATAAGTAATGAATAAATTAATTTTGCATAAATACACAACTCATAAAATCAATTATCATTCCACATATATACTGCCTTCCAGATCAAGTTAGTCAGAAGAAAATCCAACTAATTTCAGCAAGGCTTATTCTAAAAAAGAAAAAAGAAAAAAGGCAGAACTATAGTGCTACAGCATGTTGATAAGTTTCAACATGCTGTCTTGCTGAAGTGGTGTGGAAAGGTAAACATCCTCTTCTCTTGCTGAGGTGACATCTCCAATACTCAAGGTAAGGACTAGATACACTTTCATACTACAGAGTATATAGCACTATGATTCCACCATATCCAGTAAAATCTTGTGACTGGGAATTTGGTGAGGTGCAATTGCTCTCTGGCTAAATACCCCTCCCTAAACTGCAAATCACAGGATTCCATAGGATGGAGCCCTGGGAATTAAAGTAAGATTACAGTAGTACTATTCTGTAGTGTGAAAAGGCCCCAGCAATTATGGTACCATAACCAAGCCCTTGTGCCTTCAACTTCCTTCCACTCCGTCTCCTCCTATTACCTCGGCCACTGCTACTGCTTTTCAATTACCATAAAACCCAAATATACCTGTATTTTTCATTAGTTAGAAAAGATGTACAACTTCCTCAATTATAAGCACATCTTGCATCTTTTTTTATTCTTCTTTGATGTTTTGGGGAGCTGCTGCTGGTTGATGTAGACCAGAGGATCTTAGCAGAGCAAAAGTTAACACTTCCCAAATATGCAATTTGATCATTATATGCTCCCAAGCCACAGATTTTTCTAAAGGGACATAAAAAAGAGCTCTCTAGACAAGGCAAATCCTGATACTCTTGTACATATGTACTTTTAAGATGTATGCAAACAATACTCACATCACTAGTCCCTTGACCCCAAAACATATTAGCCAACGCCTTAATGTTAGGTTAATATTAGGTTTATTACTACACCCAAGTGGCACTTACTTCTATTGCGAATATACTCTCTCATGTTTGTTTCTATTATAGTATTGTTTCCCTTCTGGAAGATCATTACACATATTCAGTAGTAATTAGTGGCTTACTTGTCAGTGGTTTGGTCCAGACTGTGATCAGGACCCCAAAGGAGTTGTCCAAGGTGCTGAAATCTATCTCCAAAATAGTTTCAGCACCTCAGATAGCTCCTTTAAAGTTTAGAATGAAACCAAGAATAATTAGGCCACTTCACTTATAGGGACACCATTGTATTCACTTAGGCCATTTCTGCACTACACTGTTATAGTGGTATTATTCCACTTTCAACATCGTATGGAATCCTGGGATTAGCAGTTTAGGGAGGGGCATTTAGAATTATCAACCAGAGAGCTCTGTGGCCTCAGAAAACTACAAACCACAGAATTCCACAGAATGTTGAACATGGAATAATAGCACAACAACAGTGTAGTGCAGAAATGGCCTTAGTCTCATGGATGAAGAAGCATTCATTCTTGTTGATTTTTTGACTGTAGCAGAGAAGTCTCACAGATACTGAATTTCTCTTTGAGGTCTACCAAGAGTGTGGGGAGGGGAGCGGAAATATGTAATTTTATTTTCAAAGTAGGAAATGACAACTCTCTTGTGGTAGGTTAGGCATGTAAAATCTTCACCGCAGGCAAGAGCAACCAATTTCAAATGTCATCACTGTACTAGTCAAGATCACGAGTGTTGGGGGCAGTTTTAAAATGATTTTTTTTTACATTTTCTGCAAAAAATTCATATTGAGTTTTTTTGCAGAAAATACAAAGTTTTGGGCAAATTATGATATTTTGTGCTTTTGTACTAAATAATTTTTTTGTGAAAAATGCAACATTTTTATGTAAAAATGGGCTGTTTGTTTTTCCTATTGCTGTTGATGAGGGGTGGGAAGCAATTTTACCATCCAAGGGCAGAAAGTATTATAGCAGTTGGCAATTTTTGATGTGGAATGTAAATATGTCAGACTCCGTTTCTTGTCAAGGATGAGAAAATTTGTCAATATGCTGTTTACACATCTGGTAGTAGCTGTAACAAACTATTTCAAGAAGGGAGAATGGGTTGTTTAAAACTGCAAATGTCTCCATTTGCTCCCAAATGTTCTGAGAATACCCTCCTATCCTAAGATTTGTAGGTTGCGCCCTTAGGTAGGAAGGCAGGACTGTAGGTACAGGGAAGGCAAATTAAGGACATTGTTCCCCAAATAAAAACTCTGCCTCTCATTAAATTGTACCTCAGTACCCAAATTTCTAGCACTGCAAAGAGTGAGACACTGAAAATCATTCATACTCTAATATTTATAGGTAAGCCTCAGATAAAAAAGCCCCTGACAAAGAAGCTTCTTTTTACAAGGTCTTTTGATTCTTACACAACTCCCTTTTCTTCTCTGTCCTCTATCCAGCTGGAAGATTTTTAGTGCTACCAGCAAAGACTTGTGTAGTCCCTGGGTGGGGGAAAGCAATTTGAATATGTTACAGTTGGCCTGTGTGATGGCCTATTGTTAAATGGGATATCCCCCAGGACTGTGTTGTTAGTCAGGGGATATGCATAACAGTGCATTAAGTACATTAGCAATCTATTGTATTGTTTCTTGTAGAGGGACTTCCAGAGTCTGAGTGGTGTTCATTGGCATATTTTGAGTCTTGATTTTAGTGTTCTTCAGTACTGGTAGCCCAATTTTGTTTACTTTCCGAATTTCTTCTTTCCTGTTGAAATTGTTCATGTGTTTATGGATTTCAATGGCATTTGTGTATAGTCTGACATAGTAGTTGTCAGAACGGTCCAGAATTTCTGTGCTTTCTAAAAGCATTCTGTTTCCAGGTTGGTTTATAACATGTTCTGCTATTGCTGATTTTTCTCGCTGGATCAGTCTGCAGTGTCTTTCATATTCTTTAATTCATGTTTGGATGTTGCATTTTGTAGTTGACTACTGTTTTTGTGCTGCAGGAACCTATCCTTATTCTTTCCATGTTATTTCTAACTCTGGTACCAACTTTTCTGTTAAAGAAATAATGCCTAGGAACACATTTACTTGGTTGACTGAGGTATGCTTGTACTGTGCTTGTATCCTATTACTAAGTTTGCCTACCTCTTTTCTTTGGATCACTAAACTGCATTTCTAAGTGCTCAACTAAAGTTTTGAGTTATTGCAATGACAGACATGTGAGGACTGAAAGAAAAGGTCATGGGGAAGTGGAATTCCCATTTGGGGACAATGTCCCCTCATAGCTAAACCTCTGCAGGAGGGGTATGGATGCAGGTAAGGATCACTGATACAGATAAGCAGCTTAGGTTAAGAGGCAACATGATAGCTATGTTTAAATATTTGAAGGGATGTCTTATGGAGGATGGAACAAGCCTCTTTTCTGCTGCTCCAGACACTAGACCCCTTTCCTCAGCTTACCTGCGTCCGGCACGGTTGCGTGGAGATCACACGAGCAGCCTCTTCCACAAGGCTCTCGCATCCCCGCTGCTCCTGCTCAGCAGTAGTTGCCTGCTGGCCGGTAGGCAGCATGAGGGCTCTGCCTCTTTCTTCCACAGCGCAGTCAGGTATTTTCCCAGGCTGCGCTGGGGGAGGAAGAACGAGGGCTGCAGCTCCGCAGCTCCACACAGACGGTAAGTGCATGTGGGGCCCTGGAGCAACGCGCAATTGTGCATCCATTTCACCCAAAAGCCAAAAATGATATATTGCATGATTGGCACCTTCTGGCCCCAGCAGCGTCACAAGATTGAGAGGATGTCATGTGGACCGATCCTCGCAATCATGAGATGCTCTGGAGGTCCTTTCGCTGTGCGAAAAGGGCCTAGGATATGGAGCAATGGCTTCAAACTTCAGGAAAAGAGATTCCACCTAAACATTAGGAAGAACTTCCTGATGATGACAGCAGTTTGGCAGTGGAATACGCTGCCTTAGAGTATGGTGGAGTCTCCTTCTCTGAAGGTTGGACGGCCATCTGTCAGGAATGCTTTAATGGTGCATTCCTGCATGGCAGGGGGTTGGACTCAATGGCCCCTGTGCTCTCTTCCAACTCTATGATTCTACGAAAGAATAATTTTCTTTGCCATTTTGTCGTCCATGCTTCCTTTTTCTCTTCTCCAACCAGGCGTGCTTTTCTTTAAGAAAAAAAAAATAAACAAGGAATTCTACTGTATCTTTGTTATCTGGACTAAACCACCCAGGTAAATGATATCTTTCTTGAAAAGAGAATGCTGCAGCTACAGGCAAACTGTGATTCATTGTTGTCAGCTAGCATATCATCTCCTGAAATCTGAAGGGAACAGGGGAAATTATATGTTAAGGAGTATTAAGATAAGGTATATAAATCATGTCAGCTTCATCTACTGGGCAGTATCATCAGTTGATACCCACAAAAGAACAGGACTGCCATTCCATTTCCGAATGAGGATAAAAAATGAAGTATTGAAACATATGTAAAAGTCATTACGATGTATTTTTCTCTGTGAAACTACTGGAAGAAAGAGACTTCAGCACTACTGCTTTTAATGTCACAGATATAGGAAAGATAAGAAATATATATATATTTCTTGCCCTTTTCAAACTTAAACATTGATGGTTTCATGAGGATCTATACTAGGTTTATGAAATTCTTAGGACGTAGGTTCTGTCATCAGGGTGACAAAAATGATCTAATTGATTTACAATTTCAAGTTTTGTGTTTGAATGCTGTTATCAGCAGCAAACCACAGTACTTTCATAACTGCATGTTCATATTCAGATTCTCAAAACCATTCAAAACCATTCTCAAAACTTAAACATTGATACCATCCAATGAAAGTTAAGGATCACAGGTTTTTTAAGTATCATTAATTTTACAGCAAGAGTCAAGTGTGTACTGAACTGACGTCAATGGTACTTAAAAAGTATTTGACTTTGTCTAGAACGTGTCTCTGTGTTTTTTGTACATTCACTGTGTTCGCTGGAAAGGAGCTGCAGAGATGACCAATTAAAAATGCAGCCATCCAAGCCAGTGTTGATTCTCCAACTGTTAATTCTCCATATGATATGAACTTCATCCCCAAGAAGCCTGAAACAGCGTGGCCCACGATGAGGAATTGTGAGAGCTGAAATCTAAAACATCTGGAATACCAAAGGCTGAGAACCTCTGATTTGGGTAAAAAAAGAGAGTACGTTTTCAGACATCTGTAATCTAGTTTGCCAATAAATCCAACCAATGTCCTAACTCTTTTGTTTCATTTACCAGTACACATCTACAGCAAACCAAAATGGTATTATTCCAAAGGTATAGACTGCTTAAGGCAGCACAGGATACATATTCAGAACACAACCTGAAAATATGCAACAGAAGTGGCCCCTCCCTAAACTGCAAACTCCAAGATTCCATGGGATGCTGAAGGTGGAATAATGGCAATATAACAGTCTAATGCAGAAATGGTCTTAAATAGACTTTAGGTCAAATAATGTGACCCTTATTTAATCCAACTTTCTTTGTCTGATCTCACTATTCCATGATTGGTCATCATATGATAGTATTCTAAGGGTACAGATTGTTTAACATGACAAGTCAGAGGCAGCAGTGGATATGTATTCAGAACAAAACTGGAAAATAAATACCCAACATGTGGACAGTTTATTCACAGCGGTATCAGGTTATTTGGCAATAATCAGTTGACTGTGACTTTGTTGTAGTACTACATTTTAATGATATTTTGTTTCTAGTTTAAGATTTTCTTATTATAGAAGTCAGGTATTATTTTTCTTTTTTTCTTTACTTGTTGCATCCTGTTTCCCTGTGCTGAGTATTTTACATTGGGCTTTATTCCTTTTTCATTTCTCTTCTTTTGTAGGACACACTTTTAACAGCCAATGGCTCCCAGACAGCCTAGACCTGAGCCCCAGGGCTGGGGAAAAGTAGAAAGTAAATAAATGAAATAAAATATAACATGAAATATATAATGAATATAAGATATAACAGTATAAAATATAACAATTAAAATATAACAGAAATACAAAATGAAATAAAAATATAACTGTAATATGGAAATCCTGTAGCAAAAACCAAGGTATATTCTAACCTGACTGCTGGGTTTAAATGTCTCAACTATCTGGCACCAATAGTCCAATGCAGTAGTTCCAGCTCCATTCTGATGCCCACTGCTATGTAGCTGACAAGTAGGAACTTGCAAGTAAGCAGCCTCTGGGACAAGTTTTGCACATGGCTTCAAACATCCCTCATTTTCAAAATACAGCAGAACAAAATCAAGAGGCCTCTGATTCAAGGTCAACTGTCCTCTAAGTCTATGAACAAGAAGTTGACATCAAGTCTGAGACTGCATTAGGTGACACAGTGTTATTATAACACTTTAACTCTATGAGTGCCCCAAAATTCTCTCTCAATAAACTGTGGTGTGGATAATGAGCCCAGACCCCACGCTGAGCAGCAATGAAACAATTTATAGACCATATGGAGAGATATAATCTGCCAAATCATACATACAATGGAGTTCCTAGAATGCCTTTTCTACTAGTGTCAACTCACAGACCATCTACAGATTAGCTGATGCAGAGCAAATGCCAAATCACTGGGACACCACGGTATGGAAATGCATTTAGCCTCTTCCAAAATGGCTAACGGATTTAATTTTAAAGCATGAAAGGATCTGAGGCCCCAAGTGCCTGAGACATTTTATAACATATATTTAAATAAACATTTCCATACAGCCAATCTCAAGTCTATGTACAAAACAGACTGGAGACAGTGGTGGTACAAGACATGAGGCAGCCTGGCTTCAAAATACACAAGAGGAAGGAGCAAGACCACACACTGTAGACAGATTGCTACTGGATAAGAAGAAGCACTTGTACCTGCTTATGCCTGCATTACTATAAAAAGATATAAAGAGTTCCTTCTTGTCAACAACTCCCAAAAGGCCCAGCCAGCATGAGTCATGCCCATGCTGACTGGGGATATGTGGGCGTTATAGTCCCAAAAAACGAACTTTTAAAAAAAGCTCCTCTGCAATTCACCTACTTGGAAAGGAGGCACAGTGATGAAACCAAGCAAGGATGTTGGCAGCACAGTAAGATCAGGAAGAAGGGGGAAAGGCTTGGGCAGGATAATGAAAAAGAAAATTGAAAACAGAGAAGCAGGCAGACAGCATGCAGAACATACTGGGTAAACAGACTAGCGGTACGAACAACTACTTTAGGTCAGAGATATAATAACAGAACTCTCAACATGAGCTGTTAAGTAGCCATCAGTTTCCTTCTGCTTCCTTTTATAGGGTTTACCTCAGGTGATCAGCCACTCCCAAGGTATGAGGTGTTTTTGACAGTATCCTGCCACTATCCCTATCCCCACTGCTGCAACCTGATAATGTTACCTTCCCATAATTATAAAGGGTGGTTCATATGCCCTCTGTAACAGAGGACAGGCCTGCATCTTCAGATCTGCCAGGGGGACCATTCTCTTTTTGAAGTTGTTCTCCATTTGAAGTGCTATCTAGGCCATTTCTGATTTAAGGACAAAAGAATTATAAGAAGGAGACCAGCATCTCTGAAACTATTCACCTGCAGTTAATACCTGGACAGCAGATCCTTTAATGATAGTCTTCCCTCTGCTGCTGAGATCTTTTGTAATTCATTCTGTTTTGCATTTGTACATATAAATCAGAGCATGGAGTTTTATGCAAGCCAAGTCTTCCTTTGTCCCTTTTTACTATGTGTGTGATTCAGGTCCTTTTTAGTGATATGTAAGAGGCAGCCTTTCATACAAACCTAAACAAGATCCAATGATCTGTGGTAATAAGAACATTCCAAAAGGTGGCCAGGCACTGATGTACAATTCCCTCTCCCTAGCAATAAAGACTGGTGGCCTGAGATAAAGCCTTTGATGATAAGCTTAGAAGGTTCCCATTTATGCTGTAAGAACATAGGAAAAGTGTGCATTTCTACAAGTTCAGCTGATGGCATTATTGCAGTCCAGTCAGAACACAGCAGCAAAGATACTCCCACCCC
This sequence comes from Ctenosaura bakeri, assembly GCA_948474755.1. Lineage (NCBI taxonomy): Eukaryota > Metazoa > Chordata > Lepidosauria > Squamata > Iguanidae > Ctenosaura > Ctenosaura bakeri. Next base: position 346,493 of record CAOLHI010001955.1, on the reverse strand, counting down.
AAATAGCAAACTCTGATTACCACACTAATTCAAAAGTAGGCTCAACGAAGACTGACTAGAAATTGTATCAGTGTTAAATCACAGCCGACTTACTTGAAAGGAAATGTGATTAACCAAGCCACCCCCAAAGATTCAAGTCAAACCAAAACCTTAATTAATTTACCTGGAAACCCCATGCAGTGAACTTCAATGTATATAAATAATTGGTTTGTTATCATCTAAGAGATGCTCATCCACTCTTTGGTCTGGGCAAATTTCAAGTCCACATAGTACAAACAAAATGCAAATCAGGCAAAGCTTCCCCCAGCCGTGTCATCCATTGCATGCTTTGCTTAGATAGTTAACAGTTTGATAGATGAAATACTGACCTCTAAAACCCCTTTCAAAGCCAGCTTGCCAGTCCTATGACAGACAGCTGCCTTGGGTTATGGAACATTAAGAGGCTGATACTAAGGATGGTTTTCCTAACACACCAACTTTTATTTTTGCTTTCTGTTTTTGCTCTTTGACTTTTGCTGACTTTTGCTTTTTGTCTCTTCTGTCCTTCTGTGTTCCTCGCAGCCTTTTCTGTATCAAGGTTCACCAGCTTCTAAAACCAAAACCACGGCCCTTATTTACTTAGCAGATCTGCAGAAGAAGGAGGAGCATGTTTTGGAAACAGTCTCGTGCAGCCTTTTTCAATCTTTTTACTCTGGAGGAACCCTTGAAACAATTTTAAGGTCTCAGGGAACCTCTGCATAAAAATTATTATATACATAGCTGAAAATAAAGTTTACTTTTTTTTTAAATCATGATCTTTTGCATGACCTTTCAAGGAATCCTAGGTTTACAGGGAACCATGGTTGCAAAACCCCACTCTTGTGGAATAGGGGATGTGTAGAAAATAAAGCTAGCTTCCCTGCCATCAAGGCAAGCACATTTAAATTCACTGTAGCCCCTTGCACAACACAGAATGAATCTTTCTTCATTGTCCTAGTTAGGAAATATATTCACAGACATTAGTCAATTATCAAAACATTGTGTTAATAAGAGGAGCTGGGGGACAGAATTGTCAGGGAATTACAAACTGGTTGGTTATTAATTTCAGTCCCTAAGATCTTATTTCAACATAAACACCGAAGAAGAAATGTAGAGTGAATATTTTTCACCTTACATATTGTTGTTCTTTTTAAAAGGAAAATCTAATGTTCCCTTTTGTTTGGTGATTTGAATCAACAGAACAAATGTATCAGATTACCAGTATGGTATAGTGATTTGAGCAATGGATGACAACTCTGGAGACTTCTGAATCCCTGCTCAGCCATGGAAATCCAATTTCATCCTCAGAGGAAGGGAAGGCAAACATCTTCTGAGCAAATCTTGCCAAGAAAACCCTGCGATAGTGTGTAAGCAGTAAAAGAGCATAGATAAAATAGATAGTGCTTCCCCTGTTTTTTCCTGGTCCACTCTGCAGGGCTGCTAGAGATTCAGCACCTTGGACAGTTCAACTCACAAAGGATATTGCCTACTTAAATGTCCAAGCTAAAGGAACTCACTCTCTGCGTCTCTGCATTTGCTTAACTAGAATTCTAATCAACTTTAAAGGTTGTTCCTGTTGTTCCTGTTGTCAGCCCCTTGTCTTATTTAAAATTATGCTGACATTAATTGGCAAAGTCAATGGCTAGGTTCTTAGCATCGGTTCTCCCGCAAGAAGGGCTTTCAACTACGCTCTTCTTGAGGAAAAAGAAGGTCCTTTGACCAAAACTGGGGACCTTTCCCCAGGCTGATTCATTGCTCACCCACAATCATGTAGACTACTTGAGGTAGTCCATGAGAACATAATATTTTAGGTCTGGCCCCATGTGTTTTTTGATGGGTCAGAGGTAACCCTAATACTAGGTTCACTTTAAGGTTGCCGTAAGTCTGAAACAGCCTAAAGGCAGATGATGATGGCAGCAACAACAATAGATTACAATGCTTTTTCACTGCCCGCGTGAACACAGGTGGCGGGAGGGGACGGCCTTTGCCACCCTCCCGCGAGAAGAGATCGCTCATGGGGGGCGACGGGAGGAGGCGGGGTGGAGCAGAGCTATTTAAAGCCACCCCGCCCCTCCCTCTGCCTCTCTTTCGAATCAGGCGACCTTGTGTCCGGTAAGGGAGCTTAGAGCTTACAAGGATAACAGAGGAACGCATGCGGGGCCTCTTTTTTGTCATGCGGACACATCCACACTCACTCAGTATCAATTCTGGACCATTACAAAGAAGGCCCTGCTACAATTGGGCCTGCAGGGAGTCAAATCTGGCACACACTCATTTCGCATAGGGGCAGCCTCCACCGCAGCACTAATGGGCATGAAGGCTGATGACATAAGGAGGATTGGCAGGTGGAAGTCCTCAGCGTTCCGACGCTATGTCAGACCAATTGACCTGCCTTAACGTTTTGGTTCCTTTTCAGATCGACCTGCTTCGGAAGGGAGGAAGCGAGTGTTGATCTGTGGCCACAGTTCCATCTTCTGGGCAGAGCGGCAAGCTCGCAATGGTTATATGGGCCCGAACCTAGGACTGAGTGATCGGGCATCCATACGTTGGCTTGGCAAGAGAGGACTGCGATGGCATGGCTTGCTACCTATGTTGTTAGGGGAGCGCGGAGAACCTCCCCCTGATGTGTTGGTCATTCACCTTGGCGGTAATGACCTTGGTTTGCTGAAAGGAAAGGCCTTGGTCATACAGGCCATTCAAGATATGCGGCTTATCCAAGATACATGGCCTCACACTCGCATTGTTTGGTCTGCACTGGTTCAAAGGAGAATATGGGGAGGGGGCGCTGACTCCCGACGCATAGAACGCGCCCGCAAATGGGCAAATAGGGAGATTTGCTGTGCTTTGGAACAGGGCTTGGGTTATTACATTCCTCACACTAACATTGTTTTCAATAAATCAGAGCTGTATTGGCATGATGGCGTACACCTGTCACCCGAGGGCAACAAAATTTTCTTACACGATTTGCGAAAGGGGCTGGACTCAATTTTGAAGGGGTGGGGGGATAAGGACTAAGCAGACGCTTGTCCTTATCCATGGCTGACATGGAGGGGGGTCTTAAGGTTCAGCGTGTATCTATGCCCCCCCCTTTTGGGGGTGTAGGATAAATCCTATGCTTGAGGAGGGCCCTGGGCTCACCCCACTTGCCGTGTGGCGGGAGGTGGGACTTGGAGCTCACCTTCCAGACAAGGGCTGGCCAAAAGTCATCATGCAACTTCAGCGTTTGGCTTTGGGGCCCGGTATCTCGCTCAACGGGCTAGGGGAGATGGTTGGGAGCTGCCTCTTGCCCTAGTCCGAAGATGCTGTTGACCCCCCCTTCTCCTCAGATCAAAAGTTCAAGTTCATGTAAGTTCAAGTTTAAGTTCAAGTTTAACTTCACCCCTTTATGTTAATTAGGCATATTAATAAATTGCCCTAGTTCAACCCAAGCTCTGTCTGCGATCTCGTTATTTCGTGGGTTGGGCGGCAATAGTCCAGCAAAGCTTTCGCCTGGTGTCAACAGGTCACTGGTCTGGTTCAGAAAAATTTCCAGCTCACGAGACTTTAGGCAAAATAAGGAATATCTATTGGGCAGATATGCATCTGCCCAACCATACCACTGGTGAGACTGAAGATTTTTTTCAAAAATCAGGATACTACAGAATACTAACATTAGAGGAGCCTTGAATTTCTTTACACTTTGCTACAGCACACTGAGAGACAGCATGGTACAGTGGTTTAAGCACTGGACCACTACCCTGGAGACCAGGGTTTGATTCCCTGCTCAGCCATGGAAATTTACTAAGTGACCCTGGGTGTATCATATACACTCAGCCCCAGAAAATCCCATGATAGGTTCACCTTAGGCCTTAGTCCAGCAAATTCAATTAATCATGGATCTGATGTAAATATTGACTTATTGAGCTCCCACTGATTCAGTGGATCTACTCTAGATGGGATTAACAATTTGGGCCAAAGTGTTTATATCTGATGGATCACACTGCTATCGGTGGTTTCTCCAATCTTTAGGTATTTGTGCTGAAAGAGAAAATAGTTCAGACTTCCTTCCTGAAAGTCAAATCATGAGAGCACACAAATTCTTTCAATTTCACAGCATATATCAGCTTTATAGCACATGTCTGGAAACCAACCTAATTTTCTTCCATGAAAGAATTCCACTGGCTGCCAATACATTTCTGGTTTGAATTCACGGTGCTTGTTATGACGTTTAAAGCCCCAGACCTCGATACCTGAGAGAGCACCTCTCTCCATTCATGCCCAAAGAAGAAGATATGCCTTGAGGGGGGCCCTCCTCCATGTCCCACCAGTGAGGTCAGTACACTGCATCAGGACATGTGAGAGGGCTTTCTTAGCCATGGCACCCCACCTGCGGAATGCTCTCCCCCTGGAGGCCCAACCAGCACCAACACTCTGGCACCAAGTTACAACTTAGTTTTTTACCAAAGCCTTTGGACCTCATTAATTCAACCTAAAGGCCATTATAGATAGTTTTTAAAACTTTTAATTCTAAAAATCTGTTTTGAACTCATCATGTTGTTTAATATGTTTTTAGTTTATTTAACCTGTTTTAACGCTATTTGTAGGCTGCCCTGAGATCTTAATATAGAGCAGGGCAAGAATATTTCAATAAATAAGTGAAAAAAAATCTTAGCATCTATATGCATGCCTGTGTGTGTGTTTTAAGTCATCAAAAAGACCCACATCGAAAAATAAACCTGCTAGCTTTCTATACAAAAACATGAAGAAAAAAAGAATAAGCAAAGGCTGTCCTTTTAATGAAGCTAATGGCCCAGGATACTACAAAAAAGCACAAGTTGACCTACTGCTCTAATTAGGCTAGCAGACATTTTGACATTTATGTTGCCGAAAGTAGACAATGTTAATAGCTGGAGGGAAGACTGTCAGTGCTTCTAACAATCACAACATCATTGGAACTGCATGCTGTGGCCTTTAAGCACACAAGTGCTCACTGAATCTATCTTTGTTTTACAGATCTAAAAAAAGGCAACTGTGGACAGCATTTACAAATTAGAGTGTTTCATCAAGCTTGCACCTAGTATTAATTTCCATAGTTCCTCTTTAATATGTGAATTATCTATTTGTGATCAGTAAGCTTTACATCTTAACTGGATAACATGACAGAACTGCAGACATTCAGTCATCTAGGGGGGAAAAGAAAAATATTGTACTTAGCTTTGCTTCTCCCTGTCTAAGCCATGACCCACTTAGCTCTTCACCCCATCTTTGTCAATGCCCCTTCTTGAAGAGACATGAATTTAGAGCCTTTACAGACACAATGCTTTATAAATAAAATGACCCCTTCAGTTTCAAGAGGGTTCGAGGCGCAGAACCCTCACAAAAGTGGAAAAACCATAAATACTATAACTCTCCCCCCATGCTCCCTCCCAGTCTCTTCCAGGGCTCCCCCCTTCCCATTTGCTTGCCTTTTGCCCTGGTGTGTGTACCTTCCTTTTCCACACCTGGGCAAAAGTCAAGGGAATAGGAGAGGGGGCACCGCAGGCAGAGAAGGGAGGTGCAGGTGTGCTTCCCCCCATTCCCTTGCCTTTTGCCTGGGCATGCTTGCCTTTATTCTCTGTGCCTGGCAAAAAACAAGGGAATGGGGGAGGAGAATGGGAGGGGTAGGCGCACTTCACAAATAATCAAATTCGCCAAGATCAAACCCATGAATTTTGAGGGAGAACTGTAAAGAAATAAGATATGAAATAATATTTTTCATTAAAAATTAAATTCTTCTGATCATGCACAGAATTCTATGCCCTCACTACAAAACAACCATATGGCCCTCCTTGGACCCTTGGAATTAAGAAACAGACTTCTGTTCCCAGGCAGATAGCAGGGTTCCCTCAGGGGTCTGAAATTTGACAACTTTCATTTTAACCATTTAACCATTTCCCTCACCAATCTTGGCAACAACTTTGAAACCACAGTGGAGAAATCATCTGACTGTCAGGTTGACACCCAACGTGCTTACTGATGATGGAATGTGGTAGCAGGCAACAGCCTAGCCAGAACGTGCAGCAGGCCCACCATTCTGAAAACATCCCAAGGTATTGTTGTTGTAGGACTTAGAATGTTCCTTAAGGTAGCAGGCAGCTTATAGCTGTGTGCCTATTGCTAGCTCAAGAATTGAAACTGAGCAGCTTTCCTGATGTTGTTGCTGGACTGCAACTCCATCCCAGCCTTCTTCACCATCCACTGTTTTGGCTATGGCTCCTTGATGTTGAAGTTCAACAACATCTGGAGGGCTGCACAGTTCTGCTACTAGCTAAACTCAAACCACATCTACAGGTAGTGAGGTGGGCTGAGTCCCACAATGGGCATCAACATAGTTCAAGGGATTTTTCAAAACTGTTGGAATCCCAAGAACTGCACAAAAATACTGGGTGTCTATGGCAGAGCTCCCTACAACACAGTCCTCTGTCTCTCTCTCTCGCACACACACAGTCTTTCCACACACCTACATGCATGCATGCACTGTTAACACATATGGAAGTACCATACTCCCACTGTACCAAAGACAGCCCAACTAGAAAAATAAAAGTTGGCCAGCCAACACAGAAGAAATATTGCAAGCAAATAAAAATAAAAATGAGCATCTGTTTAGACGCAGATTTTTGAATCTGGGTTGCCATGTGCTTTTTAGAAAATAAAGGACACATATTTAAATAGAAAGAAAAAAGGAAAGACAGGACAGAGAGATACGTTACATGACTGACATGAATGCCTTCTGATTGCCTAGCTGGAGAAGAAAGGATATCTATAGGTTAAGAAGATCCCTCTCCCTCAACCTTGCATTGCCATTTACTTCACTGCTTGGTGACTACTAAATGTGTCCCCCTTAATTAATTTGAGTTTTACAGCCACTTTATCCGGGCATAAATTGTTGGGTCTACACAAATGGAGGTAACTCTGACAAGTTTGTACAAAGCATTTTTCATACAGTTAGCAGTCGACTGTATGGAACCTCCATAAAAGAAATGTCTTTTTGGTTACCTCATCTGCCACAAACAGGACATGCTGATCTTCTTGCTGATTAAATGAACATAGTGGAATTTCTGGGGGTTTCTGAAATTACCTCTCAAAGATAAATAACTAAAAGGATCCTGGCAGATCTTTGATGGCAGTACCAAAGCTAGAAAGGAAGGAAGGAAAGAAGGAAGGATCCTTACCTAGTCCTAAACTCTGTATGCGATTTACCTGCAAAATTTACCTCTGGCTCATTCCCATTCGGACATTCCAAACACCATTAGACAAAAATTGTTCTTATAGGTGCACATTTCAGAGTTACAAAATGATGGTTGTAAACAACAATGTCAGGGGAGAAACATGGAAATAAACTGATTTATCATGTCCCTTTCCTTTGATAAAACTATTCTCCACTTCCTTGTTTTAAGGCTTGTACAGCTAAGGTTATACTGTAGAGCAAAATTTCATATCTTACCTGAATCTACAGCATGCCCTCCCCCCATTTGTCTGGGCTACCAGACAATCTGCTGGTTTAGTTTTAACACTGCCTTACTAAAAGACAGAAGGAGAAATACTACAGTGGAGATGACCTTTTATTTGCAGCTCTGAATTCTTGTTTTCAGGCTGAAAATGCTAGAATTGAAAAGGGTAGGAGGGCACATCTAAGTCTGTACATGCCTAGTTTCTGCTTGATAGGTCCCATAATTTCCAGAAGTAAAGAAGCCCATTTTCAGAGGAACTGTATACTCATATTACATCATGATTGGGGGAAAAAGGAGAGGAGGGAAAAATAAGATATTGCTATGCCAGAAGAATGACTGCTTGTCCAACATATTTTTCTGAGTGTGAGAAAACACAAATGCACACAAATAAAAAAACAGAAAAACGGCAGAAAGTAACAAGCATGCCCCTGGAGACTCTGCCTAAGAGGAGCCAAACTCTACATTAGTAGTGATAACTTGAATTAGGCCAACCAAAAAGGCACACAATTTATTATGCTATCTTTCAATGCAAATAGAGTCATTCATCAGGCAGTAAAAAACAAGCATCCAGAGGACAGAAAATGAAGGTGCTGGGCTCAGGAGAGTCTACATTTTGCTTGGAGGTGGTCATGGGCCAGTGATAGTCAGGAATTCTAAGAGCTGAAATCCAAAATATCTGGAGGGACAAAGGCTGAGAACAACTGATGAAGGTTACGAAGTCAGGCCATGCTCCCAATGGCTATGAATTGATTGGGGGAAAGGTAGCAAAAGTAAGGCAATAAAAGCTGGAGCATGTCTCTTCTGTCACTGCATCCAATATAAGAAACAGAGAAAGCCAGGCAAACCACTCACAGCCACAGACAAGGAAGGCCTGTTGCTCTTTATGTTAAACCACAGTGACAAACACTCAATAGGCTATTAATTTGAATTGTACAATTTATCTTTGCATCTACTTCCCCATGCCCCATGAAAAAAAAGAAAGAAAACTAGATAGCAGCTAGAAGTATGAGATCGTACTGATGATGATGATGATAATAATAAAAAGCTTTACAATGTACAAGTTGAATTGGAATGGGAAAAATGCTTTAAACTACAGTGCAATAACTTACATGAAAGTTAGGCAAACGTCAGTTTGGTACAGTGGTGTGAGCAATGGACTACAACTCTGGAACCCAGGGTTTGGATCTCTGCTCAGCCATGGTGACCCTGGGGAAGTCACAACCTCTAGGCCTCAGAGGAATGCAAAGGCAAATCTCCTCTAAACAAATTTTGCCAAGAAAACCCCTTAGGGTCTCCATAAATCAGAAATGACTTGAAGGCACACAACACACAACAATGGAATTTAGACTCCTTGAATTAAATGACACTTCCTAATAAACAAGCATAGCAAAGGTGGACATGATTCAGGCTTAGGGGATGTAGTTGTTGCAAGAGAAAAAGGAGGAGGATCAGAGGCAGGTATTTAAAGGGCTTTGTGGCCTAATTGGAGTAGCTGAGAGGGAAAGTTCCCCAGAAAAGAAGTGTCTGAAGTGGAGGGAGGCAGGGGTTGAAGAATCTCGCAAATATTCAAATCTCTGAAAGTGAAACCTGCAAATATGGGGGCGGGCTGATTGTATAGTAAAAGAGGGCAGGATTCTGTAGTTTTTGCTAGAATCTAGAGGTAACTATGAATCTGAGCCTGGTGTCAATGACATAGATTTGGAATGAAAGGAATCTATGCACAGGAATTTCTTCTACAGAACAAAACAGTTGAAATGAGACAGGTGGCAGTTCTTCCACAAAAGTTTACGCATGCTTACTCCATACTTTCTTCACTTGCAGTAAAATTTAAGACTGGAAGGGAGCAATTTAATTTCTGTTACTGGTAAACAATTTTAGTATCAGTATTCCCTGCCTATCAAGGCTGACTGGTCTATCAGTAGATCAAGATCTAACTTCTGCTCACCATTATGTTAATATCACATCTATTTTTGTTCTCAGTTATCCTCAGTACATATTTGGAAGGTTGAAAGAGGAGAAGGAAGAATATGAATGGCAATATATAACTTCACACAGGAGCCTATCATATGATGAGATGACATGACTCTATGAAAGAAGACTATAATGTTTGGTAAAGTTGAAGGCAGTAAGAAAACAGAAGACTACCTATAAGGAGGTCAATTCAATAAAGGAAGCCATGGCCCTCAGCTTGCAAGATCTGGGCAGGGCTGTTAATAACAAGAGTTTCTTGGAAGTCCCCCATTCATAGGGTTGCAGTACGTTGAAGCCAACTTGACACATAACAATAACTAATATAACTGGATTTCAGTTTTGTCAATGAGACCCAGGACTCAACGGTCTAAATTCAGTTGTTGGTCCCAATAGAGAAGACTTTTCTGAAACAGCAGGATCTTTCTAAGTCTCCACTTATGCAAGTTCCATTGATTCAACAAATTTACAGTAGTTAGGACTGGAGATTAGATTTAGGCCAGGATTCCCATTTCTACTTTAAAATGTGACATTCCGCTTGCAGTTCAGATTTGTTCAAAATTCCTGGAACTAATTGCAAATCTTTTTGCAGGGTTTGGTTAAGCCCAGCATGAAATGCATTCAACAGACCCCTTAATAGGATCCCTGTAATAATCTATATCAATCAGTCATGCAGAATGTGTGTGAGTGCTCAACAATACATTTATCCCTTGGTTGCTTTAGCACTTCAGAATGAATCCTAATTTCATTTCTGTAATTCACACTTATCCAAGCTGCTGTTCTCAGGCTTCTTTTTCCTCTCTGATTCACAATTTTGCAGAGGAGGAGGCTGTTAACCAACTCCCCCATTAGTATCTTTCCCTGAGCCAAGCAATTACAGTCAGCTCTATAATCCTCATTTAAAAGCTACAACAACAGTTCAGAAATGCATTCTTAATTATACATTTCTTCTCATGCTCCTGGAAATTAAATTCAAGACAGTGCACCAACCTGAAGCACAGAGTAGGCATTTCCAGGTGGTGGTATATACACCACAGTTGGGGTGGTGGTGAGTGAGATTATAGTGAGCCCTCCACTTTTGGGTGAGTTAAGGGTGCAACACCCTGTGAAAGTGAAAAAAACATGAATAAAAATAAAATAAAAAAAAACCCCAAAAAATCATGATTAATATTTTTCTTACCTGAGAACTTTCTTACCTGAGAATTTCTAGGTCCTCCAGCACAATTTATGTTAAGTTTATGACAAAAGTGGACACGGAGTCTCTCTGCAGGAGCTAGAAATGTCTAGAGAAGTGTTCTCTCTAGGAATCTACAGGTCCTCCAGTGCGACTCTATCTCTACTTCTGGCAGAAGCTGACCACAGAATCTCACTAAAGGACTTAGAGATTCCTAGAAAGGACATACTTTTTCTGTGACAGGGTCAAATAGAGTAATAAATAAAGAAAAACCTTGTGAATAATCAAATCCCTTGGTGCTGAATCTGTGAAAGTAGAAGCCAACTATATGTTCTTGGGTCCTACTCTCAGCCTCCATAATATTGTATGCAAGTGCAACAGTGCTTGCACTAAGGACTAGGTAGCTGTCGAAAGCAATAATGGATGGGGAAAAATAATTAGAGCCACCTAATATGTTCCTATATGTTAGAATCATAGAGTTGGAAGAGACAACAGGAGTCATCCAGTCCAACCCTCTGCTATGCAGGAACACCCATCAAAGCATTCCCAACAGATCCAGACTCTGCTTAAAAACCTCCAAAGAAGGAGACTCCACCACACTCTGAGGCAGCATATTCTGCTGCCAGACAGCTCTGACCGTCAGGAAGTTCTTTCTGAGGTTCAGGTGGAATCTCCTTTCCTGCAGCTTGAATCCATTGCTCCTTGTCCTAGTCTCTGGAGCAGCGGAAAACAAGCCCGCTCCCTCCTCAACATGACATCCCTTCAAATATGTAAACATGGCTACCACGTCCCCTCTTAACCTTCTCTTCTGCAAACTAAACATACCCAGCTCCCTAAGCCACTCCTCATAGGGCATGGCTTCCAGACACTTCACCATTTTGCTTGCCCTCCTCTGGACACGTTCCAGCTTGTCGATATCCTTCTTGAATTGAGGTGCCCAGAACTGGACGCAGTATTGCAAATGAGGTCTAACCAATGCAGAATAGAGTGGTATGTTCCACTACTCTACTAATGATATGGTATTGTATTGTATATTATGGTATTCATATTATGTACATTATGGCAATGAACTCTATTAAATATTGTGGTGTGGATGTACATACCGGCATAGCACACAGTTTGAGGTAAGTGGTCAGTTGGGAGGAGAAAAGAGTGTTATAGTGCTATTATTCCATTATCCCTCAAAGGCCCCTCCCTAAACTGCAAACCCCAGGATTCCATAGGATGTTGAAAGTGGAACAATAGTACTACAACAGTATAGTGTAGAAATGGCCTTAGTCAGCAATAAGCAGCTGGGAGAGAGGAGGAGAAATGGGAGTTGAGTGTTGGATTTGATTCTGGTTGTAGTAGATTAATTAAAACAGGGGTCAGTATTTTTTTATTATTCTGATTATCTGGTGGGGGAAGTATTTGAGTCACTCTATCAATGAAGAAAGCACACTTTTTTTGCAACAGCATGCTTCTGTCCAATAAATAAAGCTGAATCTTTTATTTATCCTCTGTTTCAACAAAATCTTGTTTACACACATGCTATGTGTATAGCGGTGGTATGAAATGAGATACATCTGTCTGTGGTGGTAGTGACATTGGGCATAAAGTTAAGAACCAGGGGAGCTGGAGTATTCCTGTGTACTGATTCTTATGCCTTTATTACACAAGCTAGGTAAATTGCTCTTACAGTTGGGTAACAGTGTCTTTGGCTGGGACTTATCACATGATGTTGATGTTGTTCTGTTGCTCTCTCACAGAAGAACATTTGGAAAGCATTTCTTTTTATTAATACAAAAAATCCATTAATGACCCCGCTTCTGTTGTGCTACAATTTCCTGTGCAAAAGTTCAGTTGAATTTTATGCCAATTTTGGATGGTCAAGGGTATTCAGAGGGTGGGCTGCGGGTAGGGAAACATCAGTCCACCTCTAGTGATCAGGGGAGAAAGAGAAGGGGTGGAAATTGCAATCTGATTTCCTTTCAGTTGGCAAAGTAACTGAGAAACTTTTTAAAAAAAAAATCTCTATAGAAAAAAAACCATTGCCAAATGACTGCTCCCTCCTCTCAACTGGGGCTTGTAGGGGAAGCCAAAATTTTGCTCACTGTCCCCACACCTTGTTTTCCAGCCTCATTCCAGAGCCAGTCCCTCTTTCTCTCTCCTTTCTCCCTTTCTCTATCTTCCACAAACCCCACACATCTTGAAATCTAAGTGGAAAATGGTCTTACATTTTAAAAAAGCATTTATTTTATTGATCCATTAATTCTTGTTTTTTCTAGCCAGCTGATTGCTGGCAGATGAAAGCCAGTATCGATGATACAGATTGGCAGCTGCTGGCTTTCTTCTGCCAGTGATTAGTTAAGTCTGAATCAAGCATCTGGCTGTCCTGATCAGGAAGCCACACACACAGAATAAATGACTTTTTAAAAAATAGGACTGTTTTTATTTATATTGGGGGAGGGATCTCTCTCTCTGTGTATGTGTGTGCGCACATATATGTATATGTGTACCGAACTAAGAAAAGAGGCAGGGATAATGTCTTGAGAAGGCTGCAGTCCCAAATGCTGTGTGTGATATGCTTTTAGCACAAATGAACACTGTAATCTCAGAATGGTCCTGATGGTGCAAGACCAAAGAAACAAATCCTGTTTCAATAGTGTTTTTACAACAATGCTATTTTAGCGAGAAAAAAGCCTGCTTTGATAAAGCCCACAGAACCAGAAATATGGAGGTGCAGGAGAAAAATATTGACTAAGCACAGTGTAAAAAAAAATATGAAGCCATTTGTTTGTGTGCTAATGTGGTAGTGGTGCAGTATCATTCCTATGTGAAATCAAGTCCCACAAAACGCAGGGAAGCCTTGGCATTGGGTCGCTATGACTGACAGTTCTCTTTATCTCATTTGCCCTCAATCCCACCTCTTTTGTCCTAAGCATGTAGCTATCAACAGTGTCCCAACCTTATCTCCTAATCTCTTAATGGAGTTCCTATAGTGAACATCCTCACCTTACTCCAAATAGACTTTGTTGGAAACTCCAAGCACCAGCTTTTCATGTACATCCAACATATACATCTTTTGTCTCAGCAGGTCCAACATGTATACAAACCTGTGCAACCTGTACATGCACAGAGTCTGTTCAGGTAGGAGACAGTCTCTAAGACCAATGTGACCATACACAACCCAAACGATTTTCCACCACTGGGCACACTGAATCTATGCACCATGTTGCTGTGAAGGGCTAGTAACAATGCCACATACAATGTTTAAGAAGTCTGGCATTAAAGTAATTAAAAGTGATGCTAAAAAACTGAGGTATCTAAAATATGCAGAATCCAGAACAAAGGTATCCTTTTTGCTCACAACTTGGATGCTGCTCACATTTCACAGTCATATTCAAGTTCTCTCCAGAGAAAGTCTATCATTTTCATGTCATGTTGTTCCGTTTTTAATAAAACCATTGGCATAACAACAATTCCAGCAGAAGGACAGTTTTTGAGACTTCAACCAATTTATCTGCAAATCATCCTGCTGTGAGGAACTTGTTTCCGTAATGCAACGTTCAGAGACATTGTGACTCACTGGATGTTTTCAGTATTAATCTTACAAACAACAGCAGTTGAAGCATGAAAAGGCCATTTATACTATACACGCTTATCCCAGCAGAAGCAATCTGAAATATAATTTAAAAAGGCAGCTGCATCTTGGCTTTTGAAGAACTGCACTTTAAAAGCAGCAAATTAAAAACCAACATCACATCTAGCAAATTTATAGAAAACAGATAGAATTTATGGGGGGAAAAAAGCTCCTTGACGAGATCCACGTGAAACCAGATCAGGCTGGGCATACTTACAGCTTATAACATACAACAACATGTGACACACCTGGAACTTGACAAAAACATGCTAGATGTTTCACACAGTACCAGCTACCTTTGAATGTCTTTAGTGAATAGCTGGAAAAAACAGACTACTTTTTTGTATGTGGGAGAGAGTGGATATACTGTTGTCCTTTTAACTAGTTGCACAGATATTGGCAGCACTATGACTGCACACCCTAAAACTGAAAAGAACATGGATCCCTGAGCTGAATATGGGAAAGAAAAGGCTGTCTCCTGTTCTGCTAAGTTCAACTACTTTTTCACATATTCCCCCAGACTATGAATGTAGCTTTAGGATTGGCAAGCTATGGTATCAACCAGGGAGGTAGATTTATAAGCCCCCTTGGCTGATTTTCAGTACCTCAAACTTCTTTTAAATTGGGGCACATGGGTGCTGTACTGGTGTTTTCCACAGCAAATCACATAGAAGTAAACAAAGGAAGAGGAAATGTTGTGTGTGTGGGTGTTACCATACCCTACGACCCTCCTCCAAGATACAAAATTTTCATAAATTAGATTTACTAATGACTGGAGAGCATGATCAAGGTTACACTGACCTGAGACATGTTTGGGGTCATAAATGCAGGTAGGATTATGTGGAAAACCCAAAGCTGATAGGTTTGTGCTAATCCCTTCACTGCTCCAGGTTCTTTTGCACTTTTGAATACAATGGAGGACGAACTGCCCAGAAAAAGCAATCAGAGACAATCCTCCAATCTTATCCTATGGAGATCTTCCCTATACTCCCCTACCTGACTGAACATTAAGAGATTATCAGGAATCCCATCAAAGTTTTGTCACTCTGGAGTTAAAGCAATCAACCCATTCCATACCCCTTTGTCAGTCCCATGGGAAGACCATTATGGCTTTGTCAATGCACCCCTTCAGGGTATGAAATAGGGTATAACAACCCTAGCTTTGACCCCAGCCAACTGTAGTACCTAGCATGTTGTGCCCCAGCCTGCTGTTCTTCACGCTACCCTCAGACGCTGTCTAATCCCCACTGTTTTGCCCCCTGCTTCAAAACTGGTAACTATCATCCTTTCTACTCCTAATCTCTCTCTATCCAGCCTTTCTCATCTCACTTCCAGATAGCCCTATATGGTTCTTAAGTGTCTGATTTCTTGTATGTTTGTCAACTCAAATAAAATACTTTGTTCGAACTGGAGTCCTCTGTACAGTCAGTACTGGTATACACAGGTGAAAAGATCCATTACCCTCCTCTTGTAAGCCTCCTTTGAGTTATAATTCCCCCAAATTCTACGGAGATGCTGGCACTGCGGGTGGACCCCAACCTCTCCCATCTCTTAGAGTATCAAGAATGTGGGTGTCTACACTCCACAGCTGTGGCCCTTTAGATATTGTTCACCTCAACCTTCCATTAATCCTAATGAACATCACCAATTGCCTGGGATGATGGGAGCTGGAGCCCAACAATATCTTGAGGATCACAGGTTCCCCATTGCTGGTGTAAACAGCATGTTAAAACAGTACATGTGATTAAGAAACTAATGCTACTCAGATTTTTCTCTCTTTTCATTTCCCTTTAGAATGGAACACCAGTATATTCATCAACATAAGGCACTATTCAGTTATGTCATATCCCACTCCTCTATCACCCTCATACAACTTTCCACTGTTATTAGGAATTAACGCTTGTTGTCGAACAAAGCCTTCTTCATTCCCCTTAGCAGAAAAAAGGCAACTGTGAGTGGAAACCTAGTTTGTCATTAATCTCTCATGCCAAACCAGTCAGGCAAAGTTGACTTGACAGCGGTTAACAGCAAACTAGATTTCCATTCACAAGCTGCCTTTCTTTTTCTGTTAAGGGAAATGAAGAAGTCTTTGTTTGCAGTACCAATGAGTTAAACAAGAAAATAAATGCAGTCGGCCTCCTCCTTTTTTTAAACTTACAAGTATCTTAGCAGCAGGAAACACTACGCACAGCCAGAGTGAGAAGCCTCTCTCCTACAGCTGCTCCTCCCTTCTGGTCCTCCTACCTTGCATGCTGGCCAAAAAGAAACAAGAAAAGAAAAGAAAAGAAAAAAATCCCTTCCACTGGCATCAACAGATTGCTTTTCTATTCGCCATCTCACCTCACCACACCTCTCTCCATTGATTTGTCTACCACCAGAGCCTGTTGATTATGGCTGATTATTCTCCCTTCCACTGGAAGAGAGAATAATCAGCATATGCTGTGACAAATGAATGCTTCCTTCATATTGTTGGTAGTGATCAGACCACTTATGAAAAGCCTGACCTCTTACCCTCACCAGACCTCAAGCAGCCAGAGGATACAGAAGTTGCAGACAGGCATGGGTAGGTATAGTCAATGTCATTTTGCTGCCAGAGGTAAAAAATCGGTCCTTTACACCATTCATTACACACAGGCCAAGTGGACTGCCTGAATAATCTTAAACACTGGCAAGTAGACAATGTTACTCATCATATCTGAGGGCAGAATGCTACTCTTAGAGTACAGGACAGGGTGTGATATTCACACAATTCAGATCTCCAACAGAAGGAAACAACAGGAGGAGGGTAGAACCTGTCACATGAGGAGGCGGCCTCACTCTACCTAATGTGAGGTAGAAACCTCCCTTCAAGCCAAGGTTTCGAGGCCAAGTAAATAAAAATGAGAGATAGAGAAATCCTTCCCTTCTATGTTTCAGCAGCAACTGCTGCAAAGCTTTTACAGAGGGGCATCAGAAATGGAAAGTGTTCTTCAAAATAAGAGACATGGTAGGAGCTGCCAAACTTCTTGTCCCAGTAGGAATGAGATCATGTATCTGTAAAAGAAAGGTAAGGAAAATGGGGCCCACAGTCAGCATGTGACCTGCCCAAGGTCATTTTTGAGCCCCTCTTGCATCTCCAGCCACCCCATTAGAAAAAAAAACGAACTAAAAATAACTCCACCCTATCCTCACACCCAGGAGATTTACTATTTAAAGAAAGACTTCTTCTGGTCCTAAAACAGAATGAGGAAGTGCAAAATGTGGCAAATTTCCTCTCACAACCATAAGTAATTTTTAAAGGTTTTTAAAATTTCTTAGGGTGAAGGGGCATAGCACAGAAAAGCCCTATGAGGTCCTGCAACCCTTCAACTCCTGGCAGTTGCCCACCCCTGCTTTAAAACCCACATGATAGCAGGAAAGCAGGCGTTGTTTACCCCATCCTCATATTGAACATGGTATACCTGTTACATAACTCTGATTAACTCTAGGAAAGCATTAAGCACTTCAGCTATCGGTCAGGGAAATCAGACAGCAGCCAGATACTTATACAATCTTCTCATTTCTCTTTGCATTTTGCTACAAGCAGCTTAAAAGTGTGTACAGCCTTCTTTCAGTTTGTTTCTTCTACAGTCTATTTGCCTCACATCTCTGCGCACAAATGGTACTAGATATATATCTTTTCTCACATTTTAGTAGTACCCTCCATCTTTATATGGAGATGTTATAGGTTATACATTTCGAGATGCCCCACCAAGAAAGAGCCAACTCTGTAATACCTCAACACATCTCAGTTCCAGTTTGCACATGTTTACTGACTGTGTTTGCTCTCAGCTGATTTACAATCCCCCATGCTTACTTCTTTTTCTTTTTCCTTTTTGCATGAATCCTGATATTCCCATAATAAAGCAACTATCTGAATGTTCTGTTGCAGACATGAACTGTTGTCCACATGTAACACCATTCGTACCATATTAAAATGATTTGCTGAGACAATCTAAACCACATGTTGGATTAATAATGAAGCAATTTAAATTGCTTCATCATGGGCACATCATGCTCCAAATCTACAAAATAAGCACAAAACTGCACATTCAGTCATTGGCAGCTGGCAGCTTCCTGGTCAGTGCAGAAGGGAATCCCCTCTGGGCTTGAACTTTAAAGGAACTATCCAAGGTACTGAACTCTACCCCAGGCCCTGAAAGTTTCAGGACCTTGGATAGTTCATTTTAAGCATGGTCTAAAACCTGGAGTGTATTCGCTATCCCACCGACATGGGAACCACCAGCTGCCATTGCACCCAATTGTATGAAACTGCCCTCATTTCTTGGTAAAATCAGACAGGTTGATACCTCAAATCCCACTGCCGCTTGGAAACAACAAGTTATGGTAAATGTTGTAACTTTCAACATCATGGTTACATTAGAAAATCACTATTGTCCCATCCTGAGTTACATTAGAAAACAGTTATTGTCCCTTCCCGGGAGAAAGGCCGAACATATATGCATATAGACAGACAGACACACACACACAAACACACATTACATATAATTAGTGCAACCAATTATCCCATCCCAAGACAAAGGCAGAATAGTAAACAAATAAACAAATAAATAAATTTAAAGCAACAAGTGGGAACAGAGTTATTTTCTTGGTGCAATGAGTAATACTCCCACTTATTTTTTTAACCAGTGGTTAATGTGTGGCTCCTGGTGCTCCTGAGGTCCCTGGGCCCCACTTTTTTGGCCCCTGAATCCCTCCCATCAATCTTCCAAAGCCTTTCAACCCAATATTTTTTAAAAGAAAAAACTGCATGATTTGGGGACAAATTTTACCTTAAGATTGCTCAGAAGGCCCCCAAATTCATTGTAACATGTGAAAATATCCTTCACAAGCACTCCAGAAGCCCACACTCTCTCCAAATATCTTAGTTTTCTTCTGCAGTTTCCCTCAAAATGGCAACAGAAAGAGATGGATGTTTCCCTTCCTGTTGCCATCTTGAGAAGGTCTGCAGAGAAAAAGGGAGGTATTTGGGCTTGCTGGAGGAATATCGCCCACAGGAAGGTTCAGGAAAGAAAATCTTACCCTGGTTCCTCTGCTTTAAATGACATTTTAATGGATTTTAGATGCATTTCAACAAGATTTTAAAAATATATATTCCACTGCCTTATAAAGAAGTTTCCCTCTAAAAGTAAGAACAGTGCAACAAACAAGGAAGTAACTAATGCAACAAGTTACTTTTTCAACACTGTACTGAGTAAAAATAATTATTTTCTCCAATACTACAATGAGTGGTGGGAATGAATTACTTTTCAAAAGTAACTTTCTAGACTCTGATGTCTACTGAGAATTATGGGTACTTACCACCCTAAGGTTCCTAGTGCTGTCATTCAAAAGGCTGTTCTGTCTTTTCCTCATTAGTGATTTTTTATTGGTTAGGAAAAAAGTGGGAAGACACAGGAGGATTACAAATGAAAGAGGCTGTTGTCCGAACTCCCTTTAAAATTGTATAAATAAGGAAGAGAGCGCTCCTGTATAATGAAACCTTGGCCTAGAAACTCCCTATGTCTCGCTGAGTTCAGTGGAAATTACTTCTCAGTCATTTTATTTACTTAAGGCATTTACTTATCACATCTCAGTCCACCAGGACCCCCAAGGCAACATATAAAAGCACTTTTAAAACATCCAGTAAATAACTAGAAACTAAATGAAGTACATCTAGGCTCAAACTTATAATTTCTCTTCTCAGTTTGTTACTGTTAAGTGATCAAATGTGTATCTTTTGTTCTATTATTTTTCTAACAGAGCCATTTTTTTATGTCTATGAAACTCTGAAACAAGGCACCATTAATTTAAAACATGAAGCATCTTGTGATGCTGAAGCTAAACCAACGTGCTCATGCCTGTGCATCATTCTATTTAGATATATTTAATTATGCCTACGCTGCAAGCACATAAATACATGGTTATCTCCTCTTATATATTCAAAAAGCAGCACAAATCAGGCTAGCATTCTCCAGCTTCTTGTAGGTAATTAAAAATCTTGTCCTGTTGAAGTCTGATTAAGCCATCGGGTTCCCTGTCTAGCAAAGCACTTATTTGGCCAGATGTATAAGTGAGTTTGATAAGTCTCTGATTAGGCAAAATACTTAAATACTGGATGCCTCCTAGATTTGGGGGTGGCATGGGGGAAAACCAAATAGTGGAAGGACTGGAGAGATGATTTGTACATTCTAATAGCTGAGTTAAGCCAAAACAGTTTGTTAATTAAGGTCATGGGTCAGAAGGCATGGTAGGTTACTCTTCTGGACTAGTTTCTTAAGGAACCCAGAAGACAGCTGGTAAAAATAGCTAGCTGGATTAGGAACACACACAAGCTAAACTGCCCATAGTGTGGTTGTGTTTTCCAGCAGCAAGAAGCAGATGACTCACCCAGCTTCAATGGCAGTATTAGCAGGATCCAGGAATTGTTTTTAAGTGAAATTCAAAATTTGAGGAAGCAGGTCCTCAAGAAGGCTGACAACTCTTATTCAGTGGTATTCACAGATCAACTGTCTTTGTAGTACAAATCTATTATAGTTCTTTTTGGCAGGGTCAAATCCTTAGTGCTATGTCTATATTAAATAGTGATGCCATGACCCATATAGGCTGTGCATCATGCTCACAGCTTTATTCATTTATTGCATTTACATGACACCTTTCTTCCAGTGTGGAACCCAAGGCAGCTGACAAAAAATAAAAAAATAAAACAAAATCAGCCAAAACCATAATAATAAAAATTGAAACTGTCGGCTGCCTGCCTATAGCGAGCCTTATATCTGGGGTACTTGTTTAAACAAACAAGGACCTCCAAAAAACCTCTGGCAATAAAACTACAGCCTAGAAGAAAAACAGCCACTTCAAACTGCAATAAAGAAAAAGTACAAAAGGTTTATTGCAGATAACAAGTTAAGGCATTTAGCAAAACATGATAAAGTCAAACAGTAAAAACAGCAGAGCAATATACAAACCAACACAGCAAGGAGACAAAAGGAAAAGAGGGAGAAAGAGCAGTTTCTCCAAACTGCTTATATACACTCTACGCAGCTGTACATTATTACTCTACAAGTGCCTGAGTCAAACACATAAAATTAACATACAGCTGCGTAGCCTCATCTCACTCTACACCTTAATCTTAAAGGGCAAGAGCAGAAGAAGCAGCGCAGCATCAAGTAACACTAACCAATTACATATCTTGACACTCCCCTACTTGATGAGTAGCTGCTTCCTCTTTTACCACTACAGGACCCATCAGTCCTATTCTATTGAGCATTTGGTTGTGTATTGTAACAATAAAGGGTTTTATATATCTGGGAACAGTTCATCTTCTACATTCTTTACAAACCCAGTAACCATTGGCGATTTTACTGCCTTACAATTTTTTTCATCTTACATTTCTGGAGAGCCTTGTGTTTAACCTGTCTATCACTAGTTGTCTTAACCTTGTACACCCACCTGCAATCTATGGGTGTCACACCTTTGGGCAATTCACAGAGGGAATATACATTATGCTGGGCAATAGAGTCCATTTCCTCCTGCATCGCCTTCCACCAGGGCTGTGCATTCTGGCGAGACATTTGCATTAACTCAGCGAAGCTGTTAGGCTCGCATGTTGCCAGACAAGCACGCACTGACAAAGACGTGTCAGGAGTAAACCTTTTTGGGGGAACCCCTTTATTTTTCCTTTCAGATCTTCTTGGACTAAAACTTTCAGGCATGGACCCATTATTCTCCTCGACACTATGAGTTCTCTTTCTTGTATATTTCCATTCATCCTCCCCTGTTTGCACTTCTACAACTTCTCTTACAGCCCTCCCCTCTGAAAAATCTTCCTCCTCAGTTTTGACACACGAGGAGTCAGTAGCAGAGGCTGAAGGCTGTTCTGACTGAGAAAAAACCAAGTCAGAAGCAGAAGGATGAAACTCAGAAGCTGCCTGCACGTGTGCCCAATTTGCGTGCTCTTCAAACGTGGCATTCCTTGATATTACACAACTGGTGCCACCTTTGAAGAACCGATACCCTTTGCAAAAGTCTTCATACCCCGCGAACCTCAAACGTTGAGCTTTTGGCTCTCCTTTCTTACGTTGGTTCTTTGGGATATGAACCCATGCAAAACTCCCAAAAACTTTCAAATGGGCTAAATAGGGCTGTTTTCCGTACAGGCACTCATAAGGAGTGGCTTGCACCACTGAACTCCACAGCCTGTTATGGAGATAGCATGCAGTTAATACTGCTTCTCCCCAAAAACTCAGGGGAAGGTCTGCATCTGCAAGCAGACTATGCATTAGTGTCTGAATTACCCCAGCAGTACGCTCCGCAATTCCATTCTGGAAAGGAGCATAGGCAGCAGTAGTTCTATGCACAATCCCTTTCCTCTGAAGCCATTGCTGCACATTACCAGAAAGGAATTCACTGCCTCGATCTGATTGCAGTCTCTTTACAGAATACCCAAACTGTCGCTCAACAAGAGCAGACCAATCTTTAAGAATTTGAAAAACCTCAGACTTCCTTTCCAGTAAATAGCAGAATGTATATCTACTAAAATCATCTACTAAAAGTAGGAAGAACCGAGCACCTCCCAGAGACTTTTTACTCATTGGACCTACTACATCACAATGTACCAACTGAAAGGGAGCAGTAGGTACACGTGAACTACTTCTGGGAGCAGGCAGTTGTTTAGATTTGGTCTGTTTACAAATGGCACAATCCAAGAAAACATTGCATGGTTTCAAAAAACAACCTTTACAACTTTACAACAACCAGCTACTTTCTTTAGAACAGAAAAACTTGCATGCCCCAAGCGACGATGTAACAGGTGTATACATTCATTATGTGTGGGAACATTACTAAACACATTACAAACTTTATGGTGTGGCAAGAGCTTATACAGCTTTTCACTTCGAGTAGCCACAGCACACACATTCCCATTCTTAAGCACTTTCCCTTGCCTCCCAGAAAACATAACCTCAAAACCAAATTCTGTTAACTCACCCACTGAGAGGAGACAAAAATCAAGGGAAGGTACAAACAGGACATTCTCCAGGCACATATCTAATGCAGAAACATATACATTACCCACACCACACACTTTAGCCGTAGTACCATCTGCCAAAACAACAGTGGAAACATTGGCAGGGCTAAAGAATCAAACAAACTTTCAGTGTTGGCCAAATGCTGGGAACACCCGCTGTCAAGAAGCCAAACGGAGGTGTCTATCTACTTAGAGTTGTCAGGAATGGTGCAGTCTGTAGCTACAGCAGCCCGAGATGGATTCCTGCGACCTCTGACACCTCTCCCACGACCTCCAACACCTCTGGCTTCTTGAGCCCTTTGTCTCAACAATGGACAGTCACGTCTAAAGTGAGACACTGAACCACAACGAAAACATCTCCGGACGGCATGGGCTCTCACCAACCCCTCCTGCCTGTTCTCAGAAGCAACATGTGAAGCTCCTCTCCCAGAGTTTGTTTCTGCAACTGCCTGCATGGACGTCCTGGCTCTCTTCTCTTCCTCCTCCAGCAGCCTGGCTGTTACAAGTGACACTGTCAAGTCCCGTTCTGGAATTGACTGGAGAGATGACACCAACAATTCCCAACTGGAATCCAAAGAATTTAAAATACAAAACACCTTGTCTCCTTCATCTAGGACCTTGCCTCTTTCACGAAGAGCCGCAAACAGTCTGGACATTTCTGCAAGGTGTTGTACTGTATTGCCAGGCATTAATTTCATATTATAAAGTCAGAAACAAAGAGAAAACTTAGCTGCTGCTGTTTGAGAAACATAAATATTTTTCAAGGCCACCCAACATTCACGAGGGGACTGCAGGTCTCTGATATGCATAAGCTGGTCATCCTCCACCGAGAGAAACAGAAGAGACATGGCCCGTCTCACAATCCTGGCTGCATCAGCTGCATTCGATGGGAGATCCAGAGGGTCTGTAAAGGCACCCCAAACACCTTCTCCCTGAAGAAAATACTGCATCTTAACAGCCCAGGTCAGGTAATTCAAGCCATTCAGCCTCGTGAGAGGCAGGCTACCTGATACAGAGTGAGCCATAATAACAAAAGAAAAAACACACCAGCCAGCAGGACCTCAAAAATCAAAAAACACGCCTCACAAAAAACAGTGGCTTCTCCTGATATCTAGGCAGCGCAGCAGGAGCGTGCTGGGCCCATAACCTGTCGGCTGCCTGCCTATAGCAAGCCTTATATCTGGGGTACTTGTTTAAACAAACAAGGACCTCCAAAAAACCTCTGGCAATAAAACTACAGCCTAGAAGAAAAACAGCCACTTCAAACTGCAATAAAGAAAAAGTACAAAAGGTTTATTGCAGATAACAAGTTAAGGCATTTAGCAAAACATGATAAAGTCAAACAGTAAAAACAGCAGAGCAATATACAAACCAACACAGCAAGGAGACAAAAGGAAAAGAGGGAGAAAGAGCAGCTTCTCCAAACTGCTTATATACACTCTACGCAGCTGTACATTATTACTCTACAAGTGCCTGAGTCAAACACATAAAATTAACATACAGCTGCGTAGCCTCATCTCACTCTACATCTTAATCTTAAAGGGCAAGAGCAGAAGAAGCAGCGCAGCATCAAGTAACACTAACCAATTACATATCTTGACAGAAACACAATTAAAATATGGCCATTTTAAAATCATACATTAAACAACATAAAGTCATTGAAATAACACACAAAAGTTAAAACCAGAGTATGCCGCCCACCTCCATAAGAAGGCTTCCTGTACACAATCAGTCATTACAAGGCTGCTTAAATAAGAAGTTTTTTTAAACTAGAAGAAGCTTCAAAAAAGGCTTGGGGATATGGATAATATAAAGTGGAAAGGGACAATGGATTTTTTAATAATAAGTCTCACATAGGACTTTATCCAGTTTTATAGTTATATTATTCGAGATTGTTTTAACAGGTTTTAAATTGTCTGTTTTTAAAATGAAAAACCATTAAACATATTTTTAATTTTTTAAAGTGCTGTTATTATCTATTTTATTGTAAGCCACCTTGAGATCTTTGGATAAAGGGCAGGATAGAAATATTTTAATAAATAAATAAATGCCAAAATATTTTCTAGGGTTGTTTTTTTTTTCATATCTTAGCAGATCGAAAAACACCACTTCTTCCTGCACTCCACCATTAAGAGAAGTGCTGTTTTATGAGGAACCAATTTTCATACTTATTAAAATTTAATAGTATTAATATTCTCTGAACAGAAAACAGACCTATAGGTAATCAGATAGTTAACTTTGCTCAGTCAGATACATGCCTGCAATTCAAAATGCTGCACAATAAAATATGCAGTTACACAAGGATAATTCTGTCTAGGTTTTTATAATATTTATTCCATGGACAAGCTATAATTAAACTCAGTAAGAAACAAACCCATGAATCTAAGAAAAAAGTTCCATGACCTATCATAAGTTTTCCCAAACATGCCTCCATTCTTTCAGCACCAGCAATAAAACATGTCATTTAAAATAAACCCCTGGCTCATAATTATTTAATTCTAAATGTATGTCTAGCTCTATGGGTTTTTTTGCAACAAACTCTTGAGTTTAAGGAATGAAACAGACTCAACACATTTGGACTCTGTCCATTCCTGCTTTAGGTCTTAACTGTTCTAATAAAATCCTAGCCAAACAGGTGATGATCTTCACAGCAAAAACTTCTGCAATTTATCTGTCTGCTTTTAGGCATTTGTGCATTACTCTCACGTATGCATTATCATAATAGAACTGATGCTGTACAAATTTACCTGGGAATAAGAACCATTAACTGCACTGGGACTTAGGTCTGCGTAGAAATGCAGAAGTCTGCACTGTAAAACTTTATTTTGTGTGTTTTCATTTTTGTGACCATCAAAATTCAAAACAATAAGTCATCTAGACAAGGTGTCCTTGCAGTGAGCTTGTCTGAAAGTCACAGAGATTAAACCAAGGTAGGAAAGATATTCAGTTCACACAAGCACCTAGGTTAAACTCAGGCGTGAAGAGGTGGCAGCCAAAAAAAGAAAAGACATAACTGCAGAATTCTGAAAAGTATCATCACCATAAACTTTAAATTGCACCACTTAGTTTTGTTAATTTTGGACACTGCACAATGATTGTAAGTACGTCTACCAAGAAATCATTAGAAAAAAATCTTTCTAGGAGAAAGACTATTTTGTTTCTAAGTAATACACACATAGATACACCCCTACCACAACCATGATTATCTATACTTTTTCTAGACATCATGACAGAAAAGGATTCCATCCATTCCCTTCCCTTGCCAATAGTTTATGTGGAACAACATACCAGAAGCAATGTAGGTGCTTCTATCTCAGTCGTAGGCCATTCTCAGTACACATTCTTAGGTCTGGCTAGGAAAAGTGTGTGTGCCATCAAGTCCCCTGTTGACTTATGATGGACTCTATAAACTGCATAGGGTTTTCTTAGTCAAGGAATACTCAGAGGTGATTTTGCCAGTTCCTTCCTCTGAAATATAGTCTACAGCACCTGGTATTCATTGGCGGTTGCCCATCCAAGTACTAACGAGGAATGTGGCTCAGTAGTAGTTGTTGTTGTTAAGATAACAGAAGAAGGGGTTTGCACTCATCTGTCAGATATAAGATGATACAAGAAGTCAAGACAACAATCCACACAACACAGCACTGCAATGCTTGATTTGTTACAGGTTCTGGGATACTACATTATATCCCCTACTCAGCTACAGCATCCATTAACAATTAAAGTTCACATTGCAATGTTTCAGATAGTTTCAGGAGACAACTACTTACAACAGACATGCTTCCTGTGTCCAAGTCATTTTTGGGAATTACCCCCAAGCAATGCTTTGAAGTTGACAGATTTCATTCCCAGATGAAAGTGATCAAATGACAGAAGGTCAGGCCCCTTCAGCTACTGTTTTTAGAAGGTGGGGGCATGACTAACAGTGGAGAGAATTCTAGGCTTGTTGGATATATTGATAGGTCCACTACTTCTCCCCACCAATAAAGTCATGCACTTTATCCAAGTAAATAAATGTACAAGAGCCTTGCAACTTCAGTAACGGTGCTCCAATTAGCAGTGCTTAAAACGTCAATCAACTCTTTTTCTAGTTCTTTCCTCCCCCACTTTTCTGTCAGAATATCACAGCTCTGGTATTTTGGAACAAGGTTATGCAATCTCTTTAACACTAGGGATCAGAGGAGAAAACCACATTACTGCATCATATACATTAACAGCAGAGTCATTTGTTATGTAGACAAAGCAGAACAGTTTCATTTGCATGCTAGGGAGAGGTATCAAAAGGTCCATGAAATCCCAAGGTTTGGGAGTACAAACTTTATGCCTCTATGCAGGGTCCCTAAAAACACATGTCAGATACAAGATGATAAAAGAACTCAGGACAACAATCTACAGAATACAGCACTGCAAAGCCTAACATGTTATGGGCCAGTTTGAATCCCATCTTGGGAGAAAGGCAGGAGATAAGTTCAATAATTAATTAATTAATACCAGACATGAAGGCTGACTCAGTCTTGAACCATAAAAAAAAAAAAGATGAGAGGGACTGGAATGGAGTACAGGTATACCTCAGTTAACAAAACAGATATGATCATTAACAGATAGAAATAATATGGAAAAAATAGTGACAAAGAGTACTAAACAGGAAGAGCGGTTCAATATGTTCAATATGTTTCACCAAAGTTTTTTATTCAAAACTAACAGTATGCATAGGGAGACAGCATGATGTAGTGGCTTGAGCACTGGACTATAATTCTGGAAACCATGAGGTTCAAATCCCCACTTAGCCATGGAAACCCACTGGGTGACCTTGAGCAAGTCACACTCACTCAGCCTCAGAGAAAAGCAAGCCCCTCTGAACAAATCTTGTCAAGAAAACCCCATGATAAGTCCACCTTAGGGTCACCATAAGTCAGAAATGAATTGAAGGTATACAGGAAGAAGAAAGAGAAGGAGGAGGAGCACCAGCAGGAAGAGGAGGAAGAGGGGAGAAGAAGAAAACAAAGACGAAAAGGAGGAGGAGAAGAAGGAGGAGGAGAGGGGATGACGACGACGACAACAACAGCAGCAGCAGCATGTATGCGTGAAATGAAACAATCAGTTCAGGTAAGCCTTCCATAAGTAAACAAAAACATTTTGAATCTTCTACAGGCCACTTGAAAGCTTCTTCCAAAATGTGTCCAGGAATGACGTTTTCTTTCGCCAGCTTCTACTTTTCTTATGATTTCCATTTGCCGCCCTACCCACGAAATAACGAGATCGCAGACAGAGCTTGGGTTGAACTAGGGCAATTTATTGCTATGCCTAATTAACAAGGGGTGAACTTAAACTTGAACTTGAACATGAATTTGAACTTGCATTTTATGACCTGAGGAGAAAAGGGGGGGGGTCTACAGCATCTTTGGACTACGGTCAAGAGGCAGCTCCCGACCATCTCCCCTAGCCTGTTGAGCGAGATACCGGACCCCAAAGCCAACCGCTGAAGTTGTATGATGACTTTTGGCCAGCCCTTGTCTGGAAGGTGAGCCCCAAGGCCCACCCCCTGCTGCGCAGCAAGTGGGGTGATCCCAGGGCCCTCCCCAAGGATAGGATTTATCCTCCACCCCAAAAAGGGGGTGCCATAGGTACATGCCGAATCTTAAGCCCCCCCTTCCGGCCTGCATGATTATATGTAAGCAGTGGCAACCTAATTAATACCAAATTAAGACACCACCCTGTGAAGCCAATTACCCCGCCCTAGGCGCAGTGTAGG
This sequence comes from Ctenosaura bakeri, assembly GCA_948474755.1. Taxonomy (NCBI): domain Eukaryota; kingdom Metazoa; phylum Chordata; class Lepidosauria; order Squamata; family Iguanidae; genus Ctenosaura; species Ctenosaura bakeri. The sequence continues at coordinate 317,444 of CAOLHI010001955.1, read as the reverse complement.
GTAGGCGAAAAAACCCTCCGTATAGGGAGGGAAAAAATTCCTACCCAGCCCCGAAGCGACCAGCTATCTTACACTGAAACCACCTGGGGGGAGGGTGGGTCGCCTGAAACCGACACGAATGGCCGACGGAGAGGCAGGGCGGGCTCTAGATACCAAGCCCAGCCCTGCCTACCCCCATCGGCCCCTGCAACGCGATCTCGCATCGTGAGAGGGCGGCAAAGGCCATCCCCCACCACCACCCGCGATGCTTGGGCGGCGTGGGATGAATTGGATCAGGAACATAACTGCACTGTTAACACTTTGTTTACAGATCTTACCAGATCACCCTAAGGCTGGAATGGCAACTGTGAAGCCTGAGGGCTACATGCCATTTTTGTGACATACTATTTACATGTTTTGTTGGGATTTGGCCCACAGAACGTCAAGGCAGCAAAATTGGTCCTTGGATTCTAAAATTCCCAATCCTGCTCTAAGGGGTAGAAAGAATCCATTAATGGTTTTAAAGGAAACCTCATTATACTTGAAACTTTAATACCTAGTCCAAATATCCACACAGTAGGAGAGGCAATGAAGTGCTAGAGTTCCAAAGTGACAGAATAGATTGTGTGCACATATAGAGTAAATTTTTGAATTGTTTTATTCAGGAAAAGTGCCCTGCAAGTACAAAACAAAGCAGGCTGGGCTACAATCTTTCTGATATATGGCATCTTTCACTTATAAAAAGTATTTTACAAAATTGAAAGCATTCCACGAGGTTTTCTGAAGCATTTGGGGAGAACTAATTGCACCCAGTCTGCCACCGCTGTCTGCGCATGTGGATAAGACAGAGCTTGGAAAAGTTGGTTTTGTGAGCCTAAATTCCCTGGCCTGTCCAACCAGCATTGTTTGTGGCCATCTGGGAATTATAGTGCAAAAAGTAACTTTTCCAAGTTCTAAGGCCAGGCTTATGACACTGGCCATGGCAACAGCACAAAACACCAGGGAGGAGGGATATAAGCAGTCATGAACTGACATTCTATATTTTGGAAACTACCTTTCAATGGCCATAGTTGGAAGCTGATTCATGGAGCAACAAGTAGAAGAAACTATACAGAGACATGGCTTGAGTGAAAATCATTCACCAGCTTGCATATGGCTCTCAATTATTTTTTTAAAGATAAACATTCACAATAGTTGTCTCCTTTGACAAGGATGAGCAACCCCAGGTATTTGCAGGCTGATTTTCTGCCCCAGGACCTGTTCGGAAGCAAACCCCTCCCCAAGTGAAAAGTCACCAACGATCCACTTCTAGTTTTGGATAAAAAATATGGGGGGTGGGATGGGTGTGTCCCCTGTTCTATGGCAAATTGACCATTCATTAAAGCTTTTAAGAGTAGAAATAGCCATTTTATAACCAAAACAACAGTGGGATTAGGGGGTCCTAGAGTGGGTTGGGGGCCCAAGGACCACCAAAAGGCCTCAGGACCCACAGGGGGTCCACTGGCCAAGCTTTGCTGACCTCAACTTAGGTAACTTACACTCGTTTCACACTATGCAATCAGACATCATGATTCTATTTTAACTGCCAGGGTTCCAACCAAGGGGATTTACAATTTTTATTTGGGGGGGTGGTGCCTGAAGGCACCAGATCCCATCTCGTTTTGGAAACTAAGTAGGGTCAGCCTTGCTTAGTACTTGGATGGAAGACTGCCAATGAATACCAGGGGCTATAGGCTATATTTCAGAGGAAGGAATTGGCAAAATCACCTCTGAGTACTCCTTGACTAAGAAAACCCTATGAAATTCATGGGGTTACCATAAGTTGACAGGGTGATTTGAAAGGCACGTACACACAGATTTAGCATTTCTCATCCAGAGAGCTCTAGAATTTCACCAAATTACAAACACCTGGATTACACAGTATGGAGACATGACAATTAATGCAGAATTATTGTGCCGTAATTAAGTAGCATGAAAGAGCACCTCCATAAAATTCCTGAAATCACTAGAAGGAAACAACTCATAGTAAGGTTGTTGTGGGTTTTCCGGGCTTTGAGGTCATGTTCTATTAGTATTTTCTCCTGATGTTTCACCTGCATCTGTGGCTAGCATCTTTAGAGGATCCTCAGATGATCTTCAGACGATCCTCTGAAGATGCCAGCTACAGATGCAGGCGAAATGTCAGGAGAAAATACTAATAGAACATGGCCTCAAAGTCCGGAAAACCCACAACAACCTACGGATTCCAGCTGTGAAAGCCTTCAAATTTACATTTAACTCATAGTAAGATAATCCCAAATTATAAAAATGCAACAGATACAAGAGATATGGGATTGTTGTTGTTTTTTTAATTGCTACTACAAACTGTCCAAATAAAATTTAATAAAGTTTTTTTTAACTAGAGATAGAAAGATCAATCTGTTTTTTTATTCATGTCACTTTTGTGTGCAGTCACTTATAGAAATTCATCCCAAATCCATTTCCTTGTTAATTTGCAGAGAAACAAAATGAATCAGCCTCATTTAAAAACACCCCCAAATGTATTGTTGTTGTGTGCCTTTGAGTAGTTTTCTACTTACAATGACCCCAACGCGAACCTGTCACAGGGTCTTCTGGAGCTGAAGCGTGTCTGACATGCCCATGGCTGAGCAGGGAACTGAACCCTGATCTCCAGAGTTGTAGTCCAATGCTCAAACCACTATACCACCACCCTGGCTCTCCATACATATTACAGAATATGAACTTTGAGTTGAGAAGTGCATAGCAAAAATCAGAGGAGTTTTAGAATTCAAAGGATGACTTATGTTCAGATCTGCACACTAAATGGGGAAGGAACAATTCCAATCAGTTCATTCTGGAATCTGCAAAGATCAAGTATTCTTACTAAGTGATACCATGCAAGTTTCCTGACAAGGTGACACCATTAAAACCCACATTAACCCTGTGACTGGTTCACTTTAGGGGTTACAATGAATCAGTAATGGCTTGAAGGCATAAAACAACAAAACAGAGCAGGACAACATGGTAGAAAAATCCTTACTTCCCAGATAAGAACAGGTTGCTTACCTGTAACTGTGGTTCTTCGAGTGGTCATCTGTGCCATCATACACTAGGAGCTTTAGCGCCTGCGCGGTAGCGTTCGGAAACTTCTAGAGCTTGTTCGCTTGGCGGGAACCCCTCCCCCACGCCGGTACTGCGCATGCTCCTCCCGCCGAGCAACGGTCTCTCCTCAGTTCTGTCGTCCGCCGTAGAACCTACAGGGACCTGAGAAAGAGGGGAGGAGGGGCGGGTGTGTATGATGGCACAGATGACCACTCGAAGAACCACAGTTACAGGTAAGCAACCTGTTCTTCTTCTTCGTGGTCTCTGTGCCTTCATACACTAGGAGACTGTGTAGCTTACCGGTCGGACGGCGGGTCAGGTCCTACAGCACGGAAGCCAACACCTCACGTCCAAACCGGGCATCTCTGCGCGACCGGCAGTCGAGCCTGTAGTGGCGCACGAAGGTCGATGGTTGGGACCAGGTCGCCACACGGCAGAGTTCATGCAGGTCAACTCCTCGCAGGAGGGCCGCAGAAGTAGCCACAGCTCTGGTGGAGTGGGCTCGAAGCAGGACTGGCGGAGGCTTCCTCGCGAGCTCATACGCCAGTTCAATAGTCCTCACCACCCACTTGGAGAAGCGCTGGGTGGACACTTTTAGGCCCCTCCGACGTCGCCCATAGCAAACAAAGAGATGCGGCGTCTGTCGGAAGGAAGCACTCCTGTCCTTGTAGAAAGCCAATGCCCGACGCACGTCCAGGGAGTGGAGGGACCGCTCCAACGGTGTCGTCGGGTTCGGGAAGAAGGCAGGCAGGATGATATCCTGGTTGAGATGGAAACTGGACACCACCTTTGGCAGGAACGAGATGTCAGGTCTCAGGACCACCTTGTCCCTGTGGAAGACCGTGAAGGGCTCATCGGAACGAAGAGCTGTGATCTCACCCGCTCGCCTCGCTGAGGTCACCGCTACCAGGAAGGCAGTTTTCATTGTCAGGAGCCTGTCATCCGAGGTCGCCATCGGCTCGAAGGGCGGCTTCGTCAGCTGCGAGAGCACCAGCGAGAGGGACCACGGCGGTAGCGGCGGCGATACCGGCGGGTAGAGATGATGAAGTCCTTTCAGGAACCGCTTAACGGTATCGTTCCTGAAGAAGGCCGAGGCAGCAGATCGTGGCGGTTGGTATGCCACGATCGCGGAGAGATACACCTTCAGGGATGGAAACGCCAGGCCCTGTTGCCGGAGGTGCAGGAGGAAGTGCAGGACGGTCGAGAGCCCCGCGGGCGATACCGGCTCACTCCTCTCATTAGCGAAGGTCAGGAAGCGTCGCCACTTGTATTGATAGTTGCGACGGGTGGATTCCTTCCTGGCCGCGACGAGGACGGTACCGAGCACGGGATCGTCTAGTGCGATATCCTCCAGGCATGGAGGGCCAGGCGTGGCAGGTCCGGATGGAGGACTCGGCCGCCGGAGTGGGAGAGCAGGTCCGGTGTCGGTGGCAACCGGAGCAGGTCGTCTCGCGCGGCTTGTAGCAGGGGTGCGAACCAATGTTGCCTCGGCCAGTACGGGGCTACCAGGATCGCGTCGGCTCGGTCGGCGAGGATCTTCGATATCGTCCGGCCGAGCAGCGGGAACGGCGGGAACGCGTAGAGGAGTTCCCCGGTCCACGGAAACTGGAAAGCGTCCCCGATGGAGGCACGATCGTGGCCCGCTCTGGAACAGAATCGGCGACACTTCGCGTTTTCCCTGGTCGCGAAGAGGTCGATCGATGGTTCGCCCCAGCGGTCCCGAATCAGTCTGAACGCCTCTCCGGAGAGAGACCATTCGTGATGGGATGAGGTGTCCCTGCTGAGGGCGTCTGCCGTGGTGTTCTCCTGCCCGGCCAGGTGAACCGCCACGGGATGCGTGTGCAGGCGAATGCACCATTCCCACAGGCCGAGCGCGATGTCGAGCAGGGTCGTGGAATGAGTCCCACCTTGTCTGTTGATGTAGCAGACGGCGGTGGTGTTGTCCGTCAGAATCCCGGACCGTGCGCCCCGCCACGGCATGGCGGAACGCCCGTAGGGCTTTCCAGACGGCAAGCAGCTCCAGCGCGTTGATATGGAGAGCGGTCTCGTCGTCGGTCCATCTGTCGCGGACTCTGAGATCGCCGCAGTGGGCACCCCATCCATACAGGGAGGCGTCGGTCGTTACCGTCACCTTCGGTGTCGGCTGTTGGAAAGGCATCCCCGACATGAGATTGCGTCGCGACTGCCACCATCGGAGGGATGAGCGGACGTCTCCCGGCAGCTGCAGTCGGAGTGTCTGTTCATCTCGCAGGGGGTCGAATATGCAGACGAACCAGTGTTGAAGAGGTCTTGCTCTCAGCCTGGCGAGATATGTCACAGCGGTCGTCGCAGCCATGTAGCCCAAGAGCTGCTGGACGCTTCTCGCAGATAACGTCGGGCCGTACGAGCGTGAGCGGCGGCCCGGATCAAAGTTTGTGCTCGAGACTCTGGTAGGTACGCCCTGGCGGAGGTCGAGTCGAGCGTCGCCCCGATGAAGTCCAAGATCCTCGCCGGCTCGAGGTGGGACTTCTTCGGATTCACTCGTAGACCAAGGCGGGTCAGGAGTGACAACGTCATGTGGACGTCGTGGTAAAGTCTCTGTTTGCAGGACGCCACCAACAGCCAATCGTCGAGGTAGGGGAAGACGGAAGCGCCCTTCGTCCGCAGGTAGGATACCACCGGGGCCATGCACTTGGTGAAGACCCTTGGGGCAGTCGAGAGTCCGAACGGCAGCACCTTGTACTGGTAACAGGTGTCGTCGACTGCGAAGCGGAGGTACCGTCTGTGCTGCGGGCGAATGGCGATATGGAAGTATGCGTCTCGGAGATCGATGGAGGCGAACCAGTCCCCTCGATGTAGGAAGGGTAGGATCGACGGTATCATGACCATCTTGAACCTTTTGGGGCGGATGTAGTAGTTCACCCCTCTGAGGTCTAGGATCGGCCGGAGGGTACCGTCGGCTTTCGGTACCGTGAAGTACCTGGAGAAGAAGCCGGTGGTCTTGGCCTCTTGCGGGAGCCGCTCGATCGCCCCTTTCTGGAGGAGGGATTGGATCTCTTCCAGGAGGGCCGGACTCGACGGCGTGGAGTAATAAACGCCGCGAGGAGGAATATCGAAAAACTCGATGGCGTAGCCAAGACGGACGATGGAAAGCACCCAAGAGTCCGTAGTGACATACTGCCACTCCGCTAGGTGTCGAGCGAGAGTCGGTCGGTCTCCGAGCGCTGATGGTAGGCTGAAGAGTGGGTATTGGCGGGTCCTGCGAGGCACGTCAAAACCGAGACTTTGTCTCGGAGGAGGACTTCTTCGACGAAGGCGGGCGCCGCCTAATCGTGCGTCTGGCCGATGAGCCGGAGGACGGTCTCGACTGTCCAGACTGGGCCGAACGCTGGAACGACGAGGTGGAAGATCGTCGCCAGGATGGTCGGAAGGTGGAGGCCCTGCGGGTCTGCGTGGCCGGCTGCAGCCCGATCTTTTTTGCGGTCAGTCTCGCCTTGACGAGATTGTCCAAAGCTTCGTCTGTGGACGAATTGAATAGGCCTTCACCGTCGAAGGGGAGATCTTCAATCCTCCTTCTGGTGTCCTCCTGGATGTCGGCCGGTCGAAGCCAAGCATGGCGGCGGAGGCCGACGGATCCCGCCATGACCCGGGAGGCGATCTCCACTGCGTGCCGGGAGGAGGCCATCTGGTGCCGAGCGATGGAGATAGCCTCATTGAAGATCACGGAGGAGGCTTGGCGGATGTCCTCCGGTACCGCTTCCATCGCTGGTTGCAGGCGATCGAGCACCTTCTTCAGGTATGCCGCGAGGCAAGCCTGAGTGTTGGACAGCCTGATCTGCAAGGAGGCAGCCGAATAGAACCTCCTTGCGTAGGCGTCCAACTTCCTGCCCTCTTTGTCCGGCGGGGTGGTGTGTTGCCTGCCGGAGCCTTTCGTCTGCGCGGACTTCGATGACCACGGGTTCGGTGCAGGGTGATTAAGATAACCGGCGTTATCCTTCTGCACCCTGTAGAGGTGTTCTAACCGCTGCGGTATCGGCTGAGCCGAGGCCGGTCTATCCCAGGCGGCCTTCACCAGTCTGGATACCCGGGGCAGGAGAGGCAGCGGGGCCGTGGAAGGTCGCTTCTCCTCGAAAACGGAGAAGGCTGGATCGTCATCCTCCGGCTCCGCATCGGCGATCTTAAGGCCGAGGGTAGTGGCCATGCGGAGCAGCATCGCAGAGAACTGGTGGACGTCCTCTGGAGCAGAATCTGGGATCGGGTCCCCGAATCCCAACGGAGGAGACTCCTGGGAGGCCGCCTCAGACACCTCAGACTCCGCACTCGAGTCGTACGACTCCGAGCTCGGTGAGTCCTCTCGCCGCTCGCTCTCCGGCTCCTTCGTAGTCGCCGCAGGTGTTGCCTTCCTAGGCTTCTCCGCAGCCGGGGCGGTGGTAGCAGCAGCGTCCCGCTTGGGATGGCTGACCACGGACTTCACCCTCTTGGTGGTGACCGGGGTAGTCTGGCAGGCTGACGTCGTCGTAGCCCGCTCAGTCACCACCGACTCCGTAGGGCGCGTCGCCGTCGCCGTGACCCTAGGAGGTGGCGATATCGCCCGATACCGTGGTGAAGGCTCCCTCGCCCTATGATATCGAGGGGAGGGAGAGCGGCTGAAGGAGCGGCGGTCCGACGGAGATCGGCTTCGGCGTCGACGGTACCGAGCCTCGTCCCCTCTAGGCGAGCGCGATTCGCGCTGTCGACGAGGTGACCGGGACCTCCGGAAGGTCTCCCAACGACTCGGGCCACGATGGACCGATCCCGGTACGATGGCGAATGGGACCGATAGGAGGCCGGGCGCTCTCTCCACTCAGATTCCCTCGCGTACCTGGCCACGTAGGACGCCGAGGTGTATCTTGAGGCAGACGAGCGAGGTTGTTCCTCTCTTGTCTCCCTCGGAGGCGGCGAGGCCACCGGACGCTCGGAAGAGCGGGACCGGGACCTGAAGGAGGTCGAACGCCGCTCCGGAGAAGCAGAGGGCTCTCTGCTGCAGGTCGGCCGACCTGCGACGGCTAAGAGGGCGGTGGCGCTCCTCCACCAGGGTTGGAGGGTCTGCCACAGGCGAGTCCGGGCGCTGTTGGGGAACGTCCTCGATCTCATCCTCCGAGAGGTCGACGGACTCGCCTCGCCCTTTGGAAGGCTGCTGAGTAGGAGGAGGAGTAGGAGGTTGAGCGTCCCCAGCCGGGAGCGCTTCTTTTCCTTCTTCTTCTTCTTCTTCTCCTTCTCCTTGCCCTTGCCTCCGTCCGGAGCAGGGCGCTTTTTTGCAGGCGTCTCCGTAAGGGGAGCCTCAGCCTTCCTCGCCGTCGAGGATCCTTTAGCTGACTTGGCAGCCGCCGACAGCTTCGGGATCCTCGGTAACGCCGAGATCGGCGTTTTCGCGGTACCCCAGCCCGATACCGACGAGGTGGACGGAACGGCAGCCGCCGAGACCGTCGATGGCGTGGTCGTCTTCTTGTCGGCCATCTTGGAGGTGGAGGTCTCGCTATCGCCCGCAGAGACTGCTCCCAACAAAAAGATTTGAGTCTCGCGGAGCGGTTGCGAAGAGTTTGCGGAGTAAAATCCCTGGCAAATTGGGCAAGTCCGGATGTTGTGGGACTCGCCCAAACAGAAGAGACACTCCTTATGGCCGTCGTTGAGGGCAACCTTGCGGCCGCAGGACACGCACTTCTTAAAGAGCGCGGACATAAGACGAAGAAACGCCAAACTCCGAAATCCAAAAGACGAAAACCGAAGGGGGAGTCCGAAAAAGAGGTCAAAGACAGTCCGAAAGTCCGTAAAACCGTGAAAACAGCAAGCCAAGCACGACGTGAGAGGAACAAACTAAAAAACCTTCCGTACGCGGCGGCGGACGAGAAAGAACTGAGGAGAGACCGTTGTCGGCGGGAGGAGCATGCGCAGTACCGGCGTGGGGGAGGGGTTCCCGCCAAGCGACAAGCTCTAGAAGTTTCCGAACGCTACCGCGCAGGCGCTAAAGCTCCTAGTGTATGAAGGCACAGAGACCACGAAGAAGAACATAGGAAAATAACTTCAAAGATGAATTGAACAGGAGGAAGAAAAGAACGTCCCGATCCCAATCCACCGTGTTTTAATGTTTAATGGATTATTCTACTTTTACTGTACTTTAGTTAATTCGGTAAGCTGCCTTGAGCATTTGGAGAGGTGGCACAGATGATAAATAAATAATTCAATTTGTTTAAAGTCTGCACAATATTGATAAACCACAATCTGCCAACAAAGTAGCATTGTTAACAGCTGAAGCATGAAATGCACAGACTGAGATTTCATTTCTTCAGTAGTCTTCAAGTCTTTGCCAAGTCTTGAGGACCAACAGTGATTCTAAGCTAGGAAGCAAAATTGATTGAAATGAACAGGCAGCAATTTAGCTTGGGAAAACATCACACAGGTCTGCCATCTTTCCCAAGTCTCTAGAAACTTTTCAAGATGCAGATGAATAATGCATTCACTTTCTAGGAAACTGGCAATGCAACTCAGTAATAGCCCCAATACATACACTTAAAAGTAGGGCTTTTAACAAGTAGATATGAATGTGGTATTATCTACACCTGAAAACACACTGGTATATCTGGACTTAATTCCCAAATCATATGACACACACAAACATCTACAGTCATTGGTAATCATTTTTTTGCCATCACCTATGCACCTACATTTTTCCTATGCACAATTAAAGCAACAATTTAAATTGTTTCCCACTGCAGTCACTTCTTTTGTGACATCTGCTTGGCTGTTCCACTTTCCCTCAATCTCCCTGTTCCTCTCCAATATTGACATTCTGCCTCATTAGCAAAGTCCTGCCTCTCCTCATTCCTCCAGCCACACTGTTGGCCACTCTTTCTGGCCAATGTGTGTATATGCAGTCCTTCACACCAGAAAAGACACTGTTTGGAAGTAGCAGCACCTTCCTGTTCTTTCCACCATTACCCTCTCACTGGCTAGCCCACTTTTAATTCATCAGGGAGAACATCTCCATTGGTTGCTGAAATCTGCATGTATGTGAACAAAGTTCCCCTGTTTTTCCCTTTCCTTGCTTTTCTGAGCAGAAGACAAACCTTCTGAGTGCAGGTGGAAGTAAATTCTGTTGAAGACACTGGCCATTTCTGCACTAAAGGTGATTAGTGCATTATGCTGTTATAATGGCAGCATCAACATTCACATGATGCTGTCGGGTTAGGGACACTCTTCTGCACCCTGCCCTCTTAAGCAGATGGGTAGTGGTATTGCCACCAGTGTTTCTTCCTCATTACAGCATCCTTGGCCACTTCCACGCCCCGACTTCATCCTGCCCCACCGCCCCTGATTGGGCAGTGATTTTTTGTTTGTTTATTTGCTTGTTTTGGAAGCTGTACTAATTCATCAATGTTCTAACACCATGACGTGCCAGTACACTATTTCACTTTTGCCCTATACTATTTAAAAATATATTTAAAAAATTAAAAGTTTTGCCTCAAAGGAGACATTTAAAATAAACAGGGAGAGGTGAAAGAAAGTTACCACGCCATGGGAGTCGCTGAGGGAGGGATGAGCTGGGCATGCGCACAGCCTACCCACTTCTGGATCCACCACTGTCAAAGTCCAACTCCCTGCCTGTGCCTCTCTGCCAGCAAAGAAAGAGAGGTGAAGGTATTTGCCCTAGAAGGAAAAAGAGGCAGCCAAGCTGAATCAAAGTCTAATCCAAAAGATCCAGGAAGCTGAAAGTCCATCCAGAGGGGTCGAAGGAGCCCGAGCACAAGGGTTGAGAGGCTTATGTAGTAATTTGCTACAAGCAAACAGCAAACCATGCAGACAGACTCAAACAGTCACTGAAAACAGGTGTTACTAATCATTGTTCTGTCTCCTTAATCTAGCCAAAGCGGCTTCCTTCTGAGCTGTTTGTTTCGGCCTCCTCCATGATTGAGGCTAGGGGGCACAGGTGAATTTTATTCCTCTAAATCACTGCTGGTTCCCTCTCCCTCTGGAGCTGGCTGGGGCAACTCTGCCTCTGCTCATCTTTCAACTGATGGGGATGCTTGCAAGTTGGTTTGGTCAATCACTGTCTCTGTTCCTGGCACAATCAGTTGCTCATCCACCTCAGAGCCATCAGCTATCACAACCATAACAGGAAAAGCTATCAAGCTCTATAATGGTACTGCACTATGATGGCTGACAGGATTGAAGTGCCACAGGAGGCTCTCAACAGATTTTTTTCTGGAAATAGAATAGGGTGATTTGGTGATGCTTGGAGACAGGCCAGCAACGATGTCGTGTGGAAGCACAGCTCCTGGACTGGTAACAACCCGCTGCTATAGCATTATAGCAACATTGTGTGGAAATAGCCACTGGTGTTTACATCTGAATAGGTATTATTGGACTATGCTTTCAGAAACATGCAAAAATCAAATGGAAAAAAGAGCCTTTTTCCCTGTTACAAAGCAGGAATTGTTTTTGTAACCCTACCAAGGCAGTCGAACTTCCACCTCACACCCCATTTCCACCAAGATACAGGCCATTCCTGCACTACACTATCATAGTGCTATTACTTCACTTTCAACATCCAGTGGAATCCCAGGGTTTGCAGTTTAGGGAGGGGCATTGAGAATTCTCAGCCAGAGAGCTCTTTGGCCTCAGTAAACTACAAACCCCAGAATTCCACAGGATGTTGAAAGTGGAATAATAGCACTGTGACAGTGTAGGGCAGAAATGCCCCATAAGTCAGAGTCAACTTGAAGGCACACAGCAACAACATGAGGCTACTGAGACTTTGTACAGTTTGGATGTCACTGTGGGGAGGGCTGGAAAACCTCAATAGTGGCACACCCAAAGGGTTATAATACAAGACTATTACTGGCCTAACCACTCCCAGTTTGAGAAACCTGGAACAATTCAGAAACAGTTCAAAGAGCATATGAGAGATTGGAGCCAATAAGTCAGAGCAATAAAAGGAACTTTTCGAAAAAATAATGTGAATTGCTACAATGTTCTTTAAAGGGGGGAGTCAGGTTAAAAATGAAAAACAAAAATGGGATCACTTACTATCAAGAGAAGTATATATTTATGTGTGGATTTGCACAAAGTACAAACAAGTAGATAAGTACATGACTTGTACTCTGGAACAAATCTAAGCATACTTCCAAAGGAGTAAGCCCCACTGAACACAGTGGCAATTACTTCTGAGAAACCCATGCTAGGATTGTGTTGTCAGTAATAGGAAACTATAATGCTTTAGTGAAGTGCAAAGAAATCAGAGTCCTGAAATAGCCCAAGGGAACAAAAATGAGGAAACTAAGAGCCTGTTCATAAACTAATTTCTGCCTGATTATTACAATTTCTATTCAATGAGAATGTAATGTCTGAATTAATAAAGCCAAGAATCATTGCAGACAGAGAAACAGTTTCCAAAAGAAGGGAAAATAAACTGCCCCATTTCTGAGAGATAATGGAAGAATTAATTTTTAATTGCTAGAAATTCCCGTCTCGCATACAGTCTACCTGGGACTGTTTATATGAACTCAGTAGTGCAAGGTCGAGTGGGCCTTGGCAGGTATCCCATCTGCTACATTAGTGAGATGAGAGCACAGATGGGCCCCAAAGGTTAGAAGTCACTGCATTTACAGCATATGATACAGCTTTGCTCTTAGGCTAGCAAAGAAGGACCTGCGCTTGGGAAAGTTATTTTTGGACTACAGTACCTGGATTCTGCAGCTAACTCATGCATGCTGGCTGGTGGATTCTGATAGTTGTAGTTCAAAAAGGTAACTTTTCTAGGTTCTGAGCAGGATTTATGTACAATACCAACTGGTTTTGTGATGGTTGCTCCCTTATGGAGCTAGACCTCTGCAAGGTCAACATAGCTCCTTTGTTGCTTATACTTAGGGGAACAATTGCAGCATTTCTTTTAAAGCTAAATTCTGAATCCTCCTGGATATTTTTGGAATTTTATTGCCTTGTTTTGTGGATTTTCGTGCATACAATTCAGGTCTCTTTAGGAAAGCAAAAGGCTATTCATAATTCTTAACAAACAGAATACTGCTACGTATGAAAGCAGTCTTATTTTATCTCTTAATGTGAACTGCTTAGTGAATTGTTTAATGCAGCTACAAAATTGGTATTATTGGTTGTGGATATGGTTAACCAAGATAAGATCCTCAAGTGCAAAGCTTTATTTATGTATTTATTATTTCATTTCATTATATGCTGCCTTTCTCCTGGAGAGGGACCTGAGGTGGCTCATAAAATCATTCAATACCAAAGTCAGACTCATCCAGGGCTTTAATGTTCCCAGTTTCTATGTATGAGTGTGAAAACTGTTCAGTACGGAAAGTTGACAGGAAGAAAATTAAGTCATCTGAAATGTGGTGCTGGGGGAGAGTTCTATGGATACCATGGACAGCTGAAAAGTCAAGTGAACGGGTCTTACAGCAAATCAAGCCTGATGTTTCACTAGACAAGGCGATGGCTAAACTGAGGCTGGCATGGTTTGCACATAATGACATGATTTGACTCACTGGAAAAGACCGTAACACTTGGTAAAGTGGAAGGAAGTAGGAAAAGATGGAGACTACACTATACGTGGATTGAGTCAATCAAGGAAGCCCCTGCTGCCCTGATTTTGCAAGACTTCAGCAGAAAAGTTGATGATCTGGGCTACTGGAGGTCTCTGATTCATAGGGTCACTGTAAGTCAAAGTTGATTTGACAGCAAATAACAATAAATTGTTAGTTGATCCATTGATATTCTATATGTGTTAAATAGCTTGAAGCTGAATTACATTGCCAATGTATTACAGTTAGCATTACTGCATTTTGAGAACTCCTTTGAACACAATGTTTGGCAGAAAACACTTTTGCATTACAACTCCCAGAATCTCCTTGCTAGTGTGGCCTTTGGCCAAGATTCTTGGAGCTGCAGAATATGATTACGGGGATTTGTGGTGCTCCAAAAAGTATTTTTCCAAGGGCTGAAAGTACTGTACTATGAATCTTCTGCACGGTACACAACAGAAAACAAAAAACAAAACAACACCAGAAGGGAGGCACAGTAGCACAAGCAAAATATAAGAGCAGCAGTGTCAGAATAAAGAACTGAGGTAGTGGAGACTGGTCATTCTGATGTCAGTTGGATAGTGCATTTGCTATGAGCTTTAGTCTGAACTTTAAAGGAGCTATCTATTGTGCTGAATCTGTGGGGGGGCATGGGGCTCAGCACCTTGTATAGCTCAGTTGTTCCCAAACTTTGGACCTCCTGGTGTTTTGGACTTCAGCTCTTAGTAACTGTAGCCAGCTTAGCCAATAGTTAGGGGGCTGAAGTCCACTGGTATTTAGAGTCTGGAGTAAAACCTGGCATAGATTCGTCACTCCACTGACAATGGAGTCATCAACCTTCACTGACTGCTGAGACTGAAGTGTGCTGCATAGGTGCATGAGGCCACTTGCCTCAGAACTCCAGGCTCTGGCTTTGGTGTTTGCTGACAGGAAGAAGTGGTGGTGGTGGTGGTGGTGGTGGTGGTGGTGGTGTGTGTGTGTGTGTGTTACAGAGGGCTGAACACTTTGCCCACAGTTTTAAAAGAAAAGTATTGTGAACCATTTTACCTTTCCCAAGAATATTTTGGTATTGTTTGTAGAAGTTCAAAATCATATTTTAGTTTTATTCTTCAGTCTCCATCAACAAGTACTGTGTGGCTTTAGTGTTTTTAGTTAAGTCTGAGGTGTGAAAGTGCATCTGTTTCTATAAAAAGTAACAAGTCTACAACAAGGTACATCAAGGTGAGAAAACTGATCCTGACAATAAGAAAACCAGCTTCGTGTAAAGTTCAGAACTGATGTTTCCACACAAGAATGAGACTCTGGGGACTCTCTCTAAACAGCCAGGCAGGTTTAAGGGAAATAGGAAGAGGAGAAAGAAAGAGTTAGAAAGTGCTCTGGGGAGTAAAGGATTTCAGTGGGGAGGAATTGTTGTTTATTGTATTTCCTAATGTTCCCATAAGCAGCTTCAAATTCCTTTGCACGATGTAAACCGAAAGGAAGACCTTGCATCTCCATTTCCCCTTCACATGTGTGTATGGGAGCTCTGATGAAATCTCTATCTGAAATTTTTCAAATAGAGATTGTGGCCATTTCCGGAGTAGACTGTCATAGCGCTATTATTCCACTTTCAACATCCTATGGAATCCTGGAATCCTCAAAGGCCCCTCCCTAAACTGCAAACCCCAGGATTCCATAGGATGTTGATAGTAGAATAATAGCGCTATAACGGTCTACTGCAGAAATGGCCTTAATCATCACTTCCGACATATACACATGTAGGCATAAACAGGTAGGTGGAGAGGTAGGTAGGTGGATAGGTGGATGGGATAGATAGATAGATAGATAGATAGATAGATAGATAGATAGATAGATAGATAGAGATAGACAGACAGACAGACAGACACAGACAGACAGACAGACAGAGGGAATGTGGGAGAGTGAAGGGGAGAGAGAGAGAGAGAGGGAAAATGGGGACCGTCTGGCTTTAGTCTGATTGTTGGTATATGTGTGTGTGTCTGTTTTAGCTACAGCTATGTGGCACCTTCCATGGTAGAGGCAACTTATACAAGGATATATGAGCAGTTCAATTTGAACTACTACTCATAATTCTCTGTGAGGATGGAATGGAAAACCTGTTTAGGAGTTGTCAGGACACTGAACTCGTCTTGTACATAGGGCTGAATACCTCATACAGGTCCTTTAATGTTTGGCCTTGGATTAAAAACTAGAAAAGTTTGAGCTTGAATTGGGATCTCTAACTCGGTTATATTGAAACTTGCTGAACTGAAGGCATAAGCTTGCTTCAAAAAGGTGACAGGAAATAATTTGGGGTGCTGTCTACAAGAGCTAAGTCATCTCTATATTCTTCTTACATCTTTGCATAGGCTGCTTCTACTAGGAAAGATGCAACATATAGGTCTCTGGCATACACACATGGACACATACACACACACATCCCCAGGCTCGCACTAGATGGCCCTACACTGTGGTGTGTGTGTGTGTGTGTGTGTGTGTGTGTGTGTGCATATGTTGAAACTGTCTGACCTATCACCCATAAATCTCTAGGATAGCAAATCTACTCTGGGTTAACTCTATTATCCAAAGTTCTAAACCTGTTGGGGAGAAAAAAGTGAGGTAACCATCCCAGAGAGTTAGAGTACGAGGATACCAGAGGGAGTATGCCATAATCCTCTCAGAGATAGAGCACAAGAAACAGAAACCCTGTTGATCACACCCATGATACCTCATAGCAGCTTGAGTGAAAGTGGGAACCACTGCCTCAGCCTTATTGAAATTTGTGATAAGCAGTAAAGGCTTATCCCTGGGATGAAGTTGCCTTAAAAGACTGGTTAGGAATATTTGGGGGCACTGTCTACAAGAGACAAGCCATCTCTGCCTTCATCTTACATCCATGTATGGTCTGTTTCCATTGAGAAAGGACATCACATAGCTATATCTAAGACACACACACTGCACACTCTCAACCTATGCAACTACACAGGTGGTACCGTGCACAGGTATCACTCTGTTTCACAGATGTTGGAATCATGTGTCCCAATCAACATTTTCCTTGCTTTAATAAAGGCAAGGCATCTGTCACACCAAAGATATTTATCTCCCACTGAGGATTTTTCATTGGTTACACATTCTAGTAATCCCATGTTATGAACCCTCCAGTGAGCAAGAGTAAGCTACTCATTACCAAAGGCTCGTCCACATAATTGAGAGGTTTCTAAGTGATACATTTCCACTATCTGGTGTTCTGATCCTCATGTTGTATGCTCTGAACACAAGCTGCCTGCATGCTGATTTCATTCTTTTCCTGAGCATTTCTCAAGCTGAGAGGTTGAACATTTAGCCATTCATAAGTTCATACCATATGGATATGATAAATGATATAGTCACATATTAAATCACAGAAAGGTGACTGTCAAGAATCACAATTTTCAATCTAGCTACTCCCACCAAAAGATTATTCTCAAGAGATTGCATTTCACAGATTCAGCAGTATCATAACCTTCCTCAGCAGCATCAATGCTCTCTTTCAACAAAGGAGCTTGCAAACGAGAAAGTAGATGGACATTTAAGAGGTTTTATGGTGAGTTGGGACCATATGTATTTTCCAAATGGAGAAGAAAAGCTTATATCCTTTCTCTGTTCCCTGTAAGCCTAGAGCCACACATTGGATGGGATGGGTGAACAAATTCAGCTCCCTTGCTCATTCTTCATAGGGTTTGTTTTCCAAACCTATAAGTCTCAGCTCATCTGAAAGTACTTTATCCGCCCACCCTGAGTTTTTCAAAGACACTCCACACAAACACACTCTTTTCATTCTTATTGGAGTTATATGCAGTTGTGCTTTCAACATGGTTTTTGCACATTGTTGGCTGCATGAAGAAGCTTTGACTTCAAAAGTCTGCACAAGGACACGGGTGCCTTTTGTGTGGTCTAATAAAGGCTTTATTACAATACAACCTTTTACCCTGCAAAAGTGATGTAGTGAGAATTCAAATACCTTTCCTAGTAGTAGTGGCCCAAATACAGATAGAAGTCCTGCCAAGACATGTATGTGTTTTACACTGAATTGCTTGACAGCTTGGCTCAAGAGCGAGAAGGGTTAAATGCAAATTGCTTTCTAGCCAAATCCTGGAGCCAAAACATATAGTGAAAGGATGGGGCTTCACTGATGGCCACCACCAGGACTGTTACACTGATTAATTGACTGGATGTGAATGAATACCCATGGGGAAATGAGCTCTATATCCCAGTGTGATATGCTTGAGTTTTCAAAACAATGCATTATGGACTAGTAAGAAGGTCACCCAGGGGACAGGCAATCAATTTCTCTCTTTCATTAGTCAAAATATGGACATAATCTCTCTTCACAACCAAGCAGACCAAAAATATGAACATAATCTCTCTTTACAACCAAGCAGACCAAGTCCAATACTCTATGAGGTGACTTTTAGACAGGTGCTTGTCTGAAGCATGACTGCCATTTGTTAAACCAAGGCCATTTCCACACTAGCCTGTTATAGTGCTATTATTCCACTTTCAACATCCTATGGAATCATGGGGTTTGCAGTTTAGGGAGGTGCCATCCCAGGATTCCATAGGATGTTGAAAGTGGAATAATAGCACTATAACAGGTTAGTGCGGAAATGGCCCAAGAGTTTTTTTATAACAGCTGTCAAGTTGGCTTTAACTTATGGTGATCCTACAAAGAGGGGCCTAACAGAAAACTCTGTCGTCAATAGCCCTGCTCACATCCTGCAGACTTAGAGCTCCGGCTTCCTTTGTTGAGTCTATCCACCTGTAATGCCTCGCTCTTTAACAGTTCTATAGTCTTTTCTAGTGAGTCATATTGTTTCATGGTATGTTCAATGTAAATAGCCTCAGTTTGGTCATCCTGGGTTCTGGGAAGAGTTCAGGGTTGATTTGCTCTAGGATCCATTTATTCACAATTTTGGCAGTCCATGATATCCATAGATCTCTCATCCAGTACCATATTTCAAATTAGTCAATTCTCTTCCTGACAGCTTTCTTCACTGTCCAGCTTTCACAACCATTCATGGATGGTATTAGATTTGCCTTTAAATAGCTATATGGGGAGACGGCTTACTGAGATCCCTTATGGCATGTAGATTCTAACCATGTATGAGTTCATGTAGCAATAGCATGTATATTTCTATACCACTTATCAGCTAAGTGCTCTCTAAGCGGTTTACAACGTGTTAGCTAATTTCCCCTAACAAGCTGGGTAATCATTCTACCAACCTGCAGAAGGATGGAAGGCTGAGTCAACCTAGAGCCCAGCAGGATCGAACTCACAACCTTGTGGCTGCAGTACCAGCATTTAACCACTGCACCACCAGGCCTCTGAGAGCACGCCTGGAAACAGGTCCCATGTGTAACTGCTGCCAGATAGGACGAAAGCTCCGGCAGAAGGCAAAATGTCTCTTGCTCAAAGTGGATAATACTGGACTGCACTGATAACTAATCTGTGAGATATGTTCATATTTCTTAGAACTTTTTTCCCCACCTGCTCAGGTTGTGCCACCTATAAAAATATGGAAGGCAGTGACTGAACACAGGGTCTTTTCAGTGGTAATACATTGCTGGTAGAGTAATTTTGCCAAGGATGTTAGGCTGATGTTGGCTGGGTTTTTTTTTCCAGTAACAGATGATAGACACTTAATATCCACAGCTTTTAGAAGATAATTTTCTGTGGTCTTTGGTTTTATTCCTGTTTTTATAGTTGTTTCATTGTATGCTTTAATAGCATTCTTATCTGATAGTATATTTTGAATTCTAATCCATATATGTTATTTTGATTACAAGCTTCAATTGAAACTGATTACAAGCTTCAACTGAAACACAGCCCAAAAATCTTTTCATAAAATACATTTTACTTGGAGAAAAAGCCAAATCCAGAACTGAAAACAATGACAACAATTTCTCTGGCACTACCACTGTGTCAATATAACATTTTCTGGAGATTAAAATTCCTGTTCTTGAACTAATTTCCAACCTGCTGCTCCAACATAGAAACCTTTTGGTTTTTATACTTCTATCAGTTTTATGATGCAAAGATATATTTTGGGAAAAATACTATTTAATTACTATTTAAACTGGAATTTCCCCATGAATTACCTTCTATTTTAAAAGCACAGGACAATGTGGAAATGAAACAGAACACACTTATGAATGAATATGTGAAGGTGACATGAACCAGAAGCTGACATGATCTATTCATCCCTGGTCATGTGGAAACTTCTCATAGACGAATAGATGCCATATGGCAGGAATAGGAATTGTGCAGCCCTCCAGATATTGTGGAAAGAAACTCCCAGCAGCCTTAGCCATCATTGCCATTGGTGATGAATGCTAGGAGTTGCAGTTCAGCAATATCTGGAGGGCATACAATTCCTATCCACACCAAATAGCAATAAGACTGTGTAAAGAACATTTGAGAACGAGTTATGCATGTGCTCATATTGCAGAAAATGCCAGCCACTTGATCAAACATTTTTAGATGTGCAACAGCAAGGTCAAAAGACACTTGAAAAAGAGAAAATGATTTAAAACTAATCAGCCTTATCAGATTCAAGTCTGCTGAGATTTGATCGAATGAATGTACTATAGGAAACGCAGTCGCTTGAAAACTCAGCAGGTTAGCTTGATATCCTCTTCTAATGTAGGAATGTGCTTTTTGTTCTTCTTTGCTATTCAGTACCTATGTTGCCCAGGTAATTTCTTCTGAACCAGCCTGTACTTTGCCCCTATTTCCTGCTACTATAAACAATGTCCTTAATTAGGCTTTGTGCTTTTGCTTTGCTTGTGCTGGAACATGATAAAGCCGTGGTTGCATCTTTTGTTTTCAGAACACAAGCAGTGATGCTGTAGTCACTCTGGCATAATTGGGACATGCATGTTTATATTCCCAAGAGGTTCAACAGCCTTGCATGCATTGATGTAATTGCCCTAAGCTATTCCGGTTACAAGGTCACACCAGTATACAAGTAGCTCCACTTAAATTGTTCTTTTTCCCAAAGAATTTTTTAAAAGGCCTTCCATAGCATGAATTTTGCCTTGTATGAAATGCAAGCAAAGTCTTTTCATCACCACTATAATCATATCCTTGGTTGAAAAAAAAAATACAGAGGAAAACAGCAAATGGATTTTAACATTTAAAAGTTCCAAACAATCATTTGCTTGCTGACTCAACATATAAAAAAAAATCTAAAAGCAGCTGCGACTCTTCTATGCCAAGAAGTGCTCACTTACTGACGAACTCCCAGCCTGCTTCATTTCTCTGATACCAACCTGACATGTTAAGGACTAGAAGAAAGGCAAATCAAGCATGCAGGCGGGGGGCGGACTTGCAGGCTCATCAGCTTTTGGAACTATTACACTAATTTTATCTTCCCTTTAAATGTTAATTTGTATGTGTCCTAGGGCAGATTATTAAACATGTACACATATGGTGAATATTGCATCTAGCAAGGCAAACATTAAAAAAATGTAAGAAATAATATATATGTCCACACACACACACACACACACAGAGCACATACACACCATTGCATACAGACCTTTATAAACAAAATGTTCCAAACTCTCAAATGTACGCAAAATGTGGAGCGGGGGGGACAGGAAGAGAGAGTTTTAGCATGTCTAAACCAAGTGGCTAAATTAAAAACCACATACCTACATGTCTCTCAGCTGGAAATTGTTTGTGCATAACCATGCAGAGAATCACAGAATCTTAGAGTTGAAAGAGACCACAAGGGCCATCTAGTCCAACCCTCTGCCATGCAGCAATACACAACGAAAGCAGTCCTGAAAGATACCCATCCAACCTCTGTTTAAGACCTCCAAAGATGGAGAGTTTGTTCCACTGTCAAACAGTTCTTAAAGTGAGGAAGTTCTTCCTATTGTTTAGGTGGAATCTTAGCAGTCCAGCCCAACTGCAGCCACAGTTAAACTGGCATACTTGACCTAGGAACAGCTTCAGACAGTACTGTCACCCCAAGCAGGAATCTCTGATACTCTTAACATCTCACTACTTAAATTTTATGTTGAGAAGCTATCAGACTAAGTGGGGATCATTACTCTCCTATAAGTCTTCCATCCCATATCACCTTATTTCCTTCAAGTATTTTCTAGAAAATGTTTGAATTGGATACCTTTCGAGGAACAAAACATCCACTTGCTTACATTGGTTGAAACGGGCTAAGGAATCGTTCCTTGAAATGAGGAACAAGCAGCAAGACTACATACTCTTATTTAGATTTTAACAGGGGAAAAAATAAAGTCACTAAAAGTAGTTAATTATAGCAATTTTAGCATGCTTGGAAATGAGCAAGCATCAGTATTGGGCTTCCTAGAAACAATCACCTGAATGTAACCAGTCTCATTGTCCAACTTGATTTATATCCTTATACTCCAAACTCTATATAATGAAATTTTGAAGATTACTGACTATCGATATTCTTTGTCTTATTTTTCATTAATCCCTGTGTTCTGCTTTATGGTTCTCCATATATGGAAGAACCAATGGCTCTCTTACCAGCCAAACCAAGTCTTGTCTTTCATCTCTCAAAGCTATAGCCCTACCAGTTTTGCCCAATCACTTCAAAAGACAGTTCTTACCCATGTCAGATTCACTGGTCCTTATTGTATTTTTCTAATCCAGGCTTTATTATTATTTCACACACATGTTCAAAAAGTCATGCTAGAGTTGCTATGTCTTTTTTCTCCTATTTAGAAGTATTATTTTATTATTTCTTAGACCATTTATATCTCACCTTTCCCCCAGGGAGCTCCCAGCAGCTCCTTGAATTCTATTCCTTACTGCCTTGTTTTCTTTGCTATAAATTTGTGAGATAGGTTACTCTGAAAGATGGGATATTTTCCAAAATTTCACAGATGAAAACCAGAACACATGTGGCCAATCAACATCAGTGTGGTCGATCACAGAGTTGGAAGAGACCACAGGGGCCAAGATGGCAACGTTATCAGTGAGGAAAAATAAACAAGCTAAGAGAGGCTGCAACAGTTTTCTTTTGCCTGATCCTACTTGAAAAGGCAAATTTTTGCCTCCTCTTCCCCTTCACTAACTAACAGTGGAAACTACTTTTGCACCTGAATTCAGTTTACAGCAATTGAAGTAAGCTGAGAACACAGGTGGAAAGTAGAAGGAGAAGACAGAAACTGGAACATTTGAAAAGCAGCTGAAAAAGTGGGATGACAGAGGATTAATGAGGACTGTCCCTGCCAAATCAGAACAGTTGGAGGATATGAGATAGTGACTGGTCCAAGATCACCCAGTGAGTTTCACAGCCAGGTGGGGATATGAATTTGAATCTCTCTTGCCCTAGTCTGATAATCTAACCCTATGCAACACAGATTAGTACATACTTGTGTTGCATCCATTCTTGATTTTACATTGTCTTCTCCTACAAATGCAAACTATTAATTTTCTGTACTTAGTATAAACGGTTGTCCTTCAATCTCCTGTCATGGCTTTTGCAATCCTATAGTTTGAAGACATTCTATTATCTTGCTGAAGAAAATTTCCTATTGCCACCCATGATATCTTCCGCCTTCAAAACATTTCACTTAAACTTAAAATCATGTGTCCCTCTCGTAGCTACACTTATCCCTAACAAGCCTTAATCTTAACATTAAAAAAGTACAATTGAGGAGAAATGGAATTATATCTCTCCCTCATACATAATGGCTGAATGGAAGACAGTCTGATTTCAATGGGATAGTCTGGTTGTTTGCTGGAGGGGAACTTCAGCAGTGGATGTCTATGTCAGGAGGGTGAACTCCCATGAAGGATAAGGGAAAATAAAGTATTTAAAAGGAATCTTCAAAAACAAATCAGGCTGCAAATAGGGTTTTCAGGCTGTCATTTCCTGTTTAGAAAAGACTGGGACAGGTAAGGTCTCATACATCTGTATTAAAGAACAAAATGGTTTATGAAGTAGGGTGGGAAAGGAGAGTAAATACGGTAACTTTATGATTCCATAAAACAGAAATTGGGGGAACTGCCTTTTCAGACCAAAGCTCCCAAAATACCCCAGCCATTGTGGCTGCCAGTCATGCTGGCTGGGGGATTCTGGCAGTATAGTCCAAAATGTTTAAGAAGATAACTTTTCCAAGCTCTGCCACAGACAATATACAACAGGGCCCTGCAACAACTGCGCAACCATATTCAACACAGCAACTACTATAGTAATAGTTGCACCAGTGGGTAGGTAGGAATGCATTTTCCTCAAGTACAAATTATGATACTCTGACTGCTTAGAAAATAGGGTAACTCTTTATTTCTGCCCTTAAACAAAACATTAAGAGAGCAAGACATTACAGGCCAACAGACAACTGTGGCACTATGATTCCACTTTAATTGTCATGGCTGCATCCTATGGAGTCCTGAGATTTGTAGTGTGGGAAGGGATAGAGTTCTTTAGCTCAAAACTATAATTGCCCTTCCCAAGATTCCATAGAACGCAGCCACAGTAGTTAAAGAGGAATCGTAGTCCTATAACTGTGTAGTGTGAAAGGGTCCATAACTGTATGATCACCCTGGCCCATTCACAGAATTTTACAGTGATGCAAACAACCATTTGTAACCCTCCCATGTTCTCCCGCTGCTTCACAGGTTAAGCAAGTAAAAAATTCTTGATGTGGACTTAACTATTGACCCAAACTATAAATCAGTAAGATGCCTTGGCTTGCAATCTTCTATTTAGGATTATCCTCCTTGGAGTTAATTTAGCAATACCATATAGATAAAATGGATGATATTACGACTGACAAGAACTTGTATGCTAAAAGCCACGCATCTTGAAACATCCTTGGAAATAGAGTAGCCCCAACAAAGCCTCAAGTATTCAAGTAAATAAAACATGAGATGTTGGGTTGGCTTCTACAACATTATAAGACTGGGAATCACATGAACTCTGGCTTGTGGGGTACCCAAATGCTGCCCAAATGCTCCTGGCTATGTGGCCCGTTAGATGTTGTTAAACTTCAACTCTTCATCATTCCTACTGAGTATACAGGTCAGGACTGCTGGGAGTTAGAGTCCAACAACATCTGGATGGTGATACAATTCACATACCCAGTTTATTGAAGCATAAGGACATAGACACATCCACCGCTCTGGCTTGTTTCCCTTTCAACGATCCAGACAAAGAAATCTTATTAACCTTAGACTATATGGTTTATTGGGAGGTAAACAATCCACAGCAGCATCTGCACCCACATTCATATGGCTTGATAAACCGCAAAGTGAGAATAAGTGGGAACAAGCAGACAGAGAACACCAGTACACTGCTTACACACAGCCAGAGTTCTTACAGTTCCCTGCTTTGTCATACGGTGTGAATCAGTCCAGAGTCAACAAAACCATAGATTCAGGATGTGAGCTCATAGCCTGGCTGTATAACCCATTAAATCTACATATTTTGCAGGAATAAGAGCCCATACTAGCTTCTAGAACCAATACTACAGAGCTCAAGCATTCATTCTTTATGTAACGCCCACTCAGTTCTTCATGCAATGCCCTGCTTATTTTGCTAACACACAAGCTTTCATTTAGCAAATTGTGAAAATCATAACAATATTTTGGGTCCATTGTTCACAAAAAGTTAACACAACATTGATCTGCGACTTGGAACACTGGACATGCATTCCACTAACGTGGAACTTTTTTAAAGGCTCTTATTAGTGGCTGGGGATGGAAAAGAAAGCACTTTAAGCAATTAAGATGCTTTATTCTAGTAGCCTGAAGATTGCACAGTTCTTTAATACCCTCTAAAATGTTATTTTATGTGATGTAGCAACTGCAGCACCAACAAAATAGTGATATCATCCTGAGACACTTTATTGTCTAACAATCACTCTTCACAAATAATACCAACATCTGCAAAGCCCTAGACACTCTTTTGTTTTTAAAACATATCTGGCTGTCTCCTCTCCACTGACACCATCAAATGGCAACAAACCTAATTCTTGAATTCCCCAGCTCACTATTTTTATTGTCAGAACAAAACAACTCCCTTATCTTCTGAATATTGTAAGACTGTTCCAAACATTATGCTTTTCCTAAACAGGAAGAACTTTGGAGACAAGAACCTTGAAGACTACCAGTGTCTTTGTAAGAAATTACAGGCATACTCAGTTAACAAAGCTTCTGGAAAAAGGAACTCCTTTTTACAAAGTCTTTTTATGGGAGCCCAGCCCAGTCTCCCCACCGTTTTTCTTGTCTTCTGGCTAGCTGGAAGGTTTTCGTTGTTGTTGCTGCTCTTTTTCCAGCACTGGCATTGGGAGGATGGTGAAGGAGAGGTGGAGAAAGACAAACATTCAGTGCTGAGTTGCATTAGCTTGTCCACAGGAAACAATGCAATAAAACTTGACCTTGGAAAGAATGGGATTTTCATCTCGCCTCTCTTCCAAGTACTAACCCTGCTCAGCTTTCACTATCAGATAGGATCTCAACAAAAGTGTGTACTTCGCAAGCAACCACACAGTTAATATCATATCTAGTTTGGCCCTTCATTTCATGAAGTACAGCTTGGATTTCATTCACCTTTGGGGAAAAAAAATGAAAAAGGCTTTGTGACATTACCCAGATCACATGGAAAAAGAGTAAAATCAACTAACAGAATGTGGATGATACCATATATACAAAGCACAGCAAGGGGGAAAAGTACACTTGAATAATTGAGTAAAATGATCTAATAATGCAAGTATAAATTCAATTCTTCCCCCAAACTTCAAAGTACAGTTGATTTCATTTATGGATGAGTTCCTAAAACTCATACACATCTTCAGCTTGTGAATACTTCATAACAACTTCTTCACCCAACACTGAAATTAGGTATCTTTCAGGAAGAAATCCATTAACTATATTAGAATGCACAACTTCATGGTACAACAATATCGGCTGGAAAATGAAGATCATGCATCAAATGGAGGCTGCAAGGTAGGTGGAATATAATGATTTCATTTGGAAGCTAGCCAAGAGTTATGGCTAAGCATCTTTACCTTCTGCAAATCAGAGTAGCCTTATAACCAAGTTAGGAGTTTAGCTATAAACTGACACAGAAAGATGCATTCTAATATAGTTAATGGATTTCTTCCTGAAAGATACCTAATTACAGTGTTGGGTGAAGAAGCTCAATCGAGAGGTCTGCTGTCTTCCTGGGGCCAGGATCAACCACATAACGGAGAGGCTAACCAGGCTAGTCAAACCCACTGACTATAAGCCCCTCATTTTGGTTCATGTGGAACCAATGACACTGCGAGGAGCAGCTTTTACCACATTGCAAAGGACTACGAGCGTATGGGGACGAAGCTTAAGGACCTTGGTGCGCAGGTGGTCATTTCATCTCTCCTCCCTGTTCAAGGATACGGCGCACGTAGGGAAAGGGCAATAGTAGAGGTCAACAACTGGCACCGCACATGGTGCCGCCAACAACGGTTTAGGTTTTTGGAACATGGCCTGAATTTCCATGACCATGGGCTTCTGGCGAGGGATGGGCTGCACCTCACAAAACTGGGCAGGAATGTTTTTGCAAACAGTCTTGCAAGGAAGATTAAGAGGTCTTTAAACTAAGTTCCACTGGGGAGGAAGACAATATTATTCAGGGCAAGGACTCAGAGAACACAGGGGGAAAAGGCCCAAATGATACTGGACAAGTAGTACAAGCGGCCAATGGCGGGAGGAATAGAAACAATAGTACAGGACTTGCAGGAAGGGCCCAGGGACTTAAGTGTCTCTACACTAATGCAAGGAGTATGGGAAACAAGCAGGATGAGCTTGTACTCCTAGTACAAGAAAATAAATATGATTTGATAGGCATCACTGAGACCTGGTGGGACGAGTCTCATGATTGGAATATAGGAATAGAGGGGTATAGCCTATTTTGTAAAAATAGACCAAAGAAGAAAGGAGGAGGAGTAGCCTTGTATGTCAAGGATGTTTTCACCTGTGAAGAGATCCAGGACTTAAACCCAGAAAGCCAGGTCGAGAGCATTTGGGTAAGAATTAAGGCAGCGAGAAACAATAGGGATATTCTGGTGGGGGTTTACTACAGACCTCCAACCCAGGCTGAGGACTTGGATGACGCCTTCCTCAACCAAATGACTGCACATTCAAAAAGGAGAGATACAGTAATAATAGGAGATTTCAATTACCCGGATATATGCTGGCAGTCAAACTCTGCCAAGACAGCAAGGTCCAGCAAGTTTCTTGCTTGTCTTGCAGACAACTTCATGGTCCAGAAGGTGGAAGAGGCCACAAGGGGATCAAATATTCTAGATCTGGTCTTGACCAATAGGGATGACCTTGTGAATGAGGTAGAAGTGGTTGGATCTTTAGGGGGGAGTGACCATGCCCTGTTGGAATTTAGCATTCAGTGGGAAGGAGAAGATAAGTGTAGCCAGACACTCATCTTAGATTTTAAAAAAGCGGACTTCTGTAAACTTAGGGAGCTGCTGGCTGGAATTCCGTGGTCAGGAATAGTGAAAGGGAAAGGAGTTCAGGAGGCATGGGAGTTCCTTAAAAAGGAGATACTGAAGGCACAGTCTAAAACTGTGCCAATAAGGAGGAAAAATGGAAGGCATCTGAAGAAACCAGAATGGTTGACTAAAGAACTCTCAGCTGAGCTAAGTGTTAAGAGAAACATGTATAGGAAATGGAAGAAGGGGGAAACCACCAAAGAAGAATTTAAGCAAGTAGCTAGGAGATGTACGGAGGAAGTCAGAAAGGCTAAAGCACAGAACGAACTTAGTCTGGCCAGAGACATTAAAAACAATAAAAAGGGCTTTTTTAAAAATATGTCCGCAGCAAAAGGAAAAAGAAGGAAACAGTAGGGTCGCTGCGCAGAGAAGATGGCGAATTACTCACAGGGGGGAGAGAAAAGGAAGAACTACTTAACACCTTCTTTGCCTCAGTTTTTTCCCAGAAGGATACAAGCACTCAACCTGGCGGCTGGGGAGCAGGGGAGGAAGCAGAGGAAATGCGGCACATAATAGGTAGAGAGGTGGTACAGGAATACCTGGCCGCATTGGATGAATTCAAGTCTCCAGGGCCAGATGAATTGCATCCTAGGATATTAAAAGAGCTGGCAGAGGTCATTTCGGAACTGCTTGCTATAATTTTTGAGAAATCTTGGAGGACAGGAGAAGTTCCAGCAGACTGGAAGAGAGCAAATGTTACCCCCATCTTCAAGAAGGGAAAGAAAGAGGACCCAAATAATTATCGCCCAGTCAGCCTGACGTCAGTACCCGGAAAGATCCTGGAGCAGATCATTAAGCAGTCAGTTTCTAATCACTTCGAAAGCAACGCAGTAATCACGAGAAGTCAACATGGATTTCTCAAAAATAAGTCATGCCAGACTAATCTTATCTCTTTTTATGATAGAGTTACTAGCTTGATAGATGAAGGGAATGCTGTGGATGTAGCATACCTAGATTTCAGTAAGGCCTTCGACAAAGCTCCCCATGACATTCTTATAAAGAAGCTAGTAAAATGTGGGCTGGACAGGGCTACTGTTATTTGGATTTGTAATTGGTTGACCGACCGAACCCAAAGGGTGATCACGAATGGCTGCTTTTCATCCTGGAGAGAAGTGACTAGTGGGGTGCCACAGGGTTCTGTCCTAGGCCCAGTGCTGTTCAATATTTTTATCAATGACTTGGATGAAGGAATAGAGGGCATGCTCATCAAATTTGCAGATGACACCAAATTGGGAGGGGTTGCTAATACGCCAGAGGACAGGATCAAAATTCAAAATGACCTGGATAGATTGGAGAGCTGGGCCAGGGCGAACAAAATGAAATTCAACAGAGAGAAATGTAAGGTCCTACACTTAGGCAGAAATAATGGAATACAGAAATATAGGATGGGGGACACGTGGCTGGATAGCAGTACGTGTGAAAGGGATCTAGGAGTCTTCATAGACCACAAGCTGAACATGAGTCAGCAGTGTGATGCGGCAGCTAAGAAAGCCAATGCAATTCTCGGCTGCATCAATAGGAGTACGGTGCCTAGATCAAGGGAGGTACTGGTACCACTCTACTCTGCTTTGGTTAGACCTCATCTTGAATACTGTGTCCAGTTCTGGGCACCCCAATTCAAGAAGGATATTGACAAGCTGGAGCAAGTCCAGAGGAGGGCGACCAAAATGGTGAGAGGCCTGGAAGCTATGCCCTATGAGGATAGACTTAGAGAGCTGGGTATGTTTAGTCTGCAGAAGAGGAGGTTAAGAGGGGACATGATATCCATGTTTAAATATTTGAAGGGATGCCACGTAGAGGAAGGAGGGGCCTTGTTTTCTGCTGCTCCAGAGAACAGGACAAGGAGCAATGGATTCAAGTTGCAGGAAAGGAAATTCCACCTGAACCTCAGGAAGAACTTCCTGACAGTCAGGGCTGTCCGGCAGTGGAATCTGCTGCTTCAGAGTGTAGTGGAGTCTCCTTCCTTGGAGGTTTTTAAGCAGAGGCTTGATGGTCATCTGTCAGGATTGATTTGAGGGTGTTCCTGCATGGCAGGGGGTTGGACTGGATGGCCTGTGTGGTCTCTTCCAACTCTACATTTCTATGATTCTATGATGCCACAGCTAGACTATGTACTGTATTTATTCTCCCATCAGTTTAAGCAGCACTAGGAATGCCTTATGCACACTATAGCACAACTTTTCAGAGCCTTGTAAAGATATTCCCACCACACAGAGATAGCATACCCACAAACTAGGACCACAACTTGGTCATTCCATATTTGCATCTATCCATTACACCAGACTGGTTACAACCTGATGGTTTTTTATTTATTTATTTATTTATTTAATTTAATTTAATTTAATTTAATTTAATTTAAAAATATTTTTAGGTCACATTCAATTTTTTTGTTTTAAGTTATGTCCAGGCTACCCTTGCCTACCATAGGCTATTCTGAAATAAACAAATGTAAGACCCACAATTAAGATAAATATTTTTTGGTTTTCTGTGACTGTAACAACATTTTTACTTCTCTTTTTAAAAAGAGCAGAATGATGTTAAAGGCTAGGATGACTCCTTCCACTGTCACTTCTGTTCCAGCAGACTTTTAGAAACTGACTGGCTATTATCTTCAACCTTTAAAGGATTTGTTAAAACATTTCAATTCTATGTATAGTTTAGTAGAATATTAACTATAACTTTTTGCAAGTTTTTAGTTATGCATACACTTTTATATGCATTTGTTTTGACTGAGTTCTAGTTTGGGGAAAGTGTGATTATAAATGAATAAACAGATTGATGATCACAGCCATATTCTTGCTAGGTCTCACCTTGGCTGTCCTTCTGCCACCAGGTATTTCAGGTTTAACCACCTCCTGCTGGCCCAGCACTCTATGCCAAGAGTCAAACAGCTGGCTCTTGCAACAGTCTCCTGTTACTGTTGTGTGCCTTCAAATCATTTCTGACTTACAGCAACCTGAAGATGAACATTTCACAGGGTTTTCTAGGCAAGATTTGTTCAGAGAAGGTTTGCCTTTATCATCCTCTCCGGGTAAGAGAGTGTGACTTGGCCAAGGTCACCCAATAGGTATCCATTGCTGAGTGGGAGTCAAACCCTGGTCTTAATGCTCAAACCACTACTCCACACTGGATCTCTAGAGCAGCAGAAAACTGTGTTTGTGTTTTGACTGCATTGTTCTTTTATTTAATATAATCTTGAGCTATATTCCATTTCTGGAACAGTGGGATATAACTCCAGTAAATAAATCCACAAAATATAACCCTGGTGAATATATTTTTCCAGCTAAAGGTAAGGCAATAAAAACCAGGTACAGCATATTAAGGAGCCAACTGATGAGAAGAAGATTAACTATGGCCCTTTCCACACGCGGGCGGGGAAACGGGGAAAGCCACGCCAAAACGGGGCTTACCTTGTTCCGTCGCTGCGCGGAGCAGCGCATTTCGCCATTCTACACGCAGCAGCGTCCCGCGGCGTCCTTGGCGCCCGGCAGCGCCCAAAATGGCGGATTTTGACTGGCGGAGCCTCTCCACCAATCGGAGAAGCCCGCCAGCCGGAAATCCCGCCCCCTGCCTGATCTGCAGGGACGCCCTTTCACGCGTCCGTAAATCCACACGGGCGCTGCGACGGGGCTGGACGCCCCATGCCTTTGAAAAACCACATAAAATGTGGTTTTTCAAAAGCACGCGGCGCCACCACTTGCAGGCGCCCGAACGCGGATTGCGGTGTGGAATTACTCGAGCGTAATCCACCCCAATTTGCATAACGGTGTAGACGACCTCCGTGGAGGTCGATCTACTCCGCTTTTTTAAGTCCGTGTGGAAAGGGCCACAGACTGTGACTGCCTATTCTTCCCTGCAGTCCTTCCCACAAGGCTTACCTTTCCTGCATCTGCTGGTTAGTTTGGAGAAAACATGCATAAAACCAATCAGAAGGATGGATTATTGTGTATAGGGGGGATCAAAGGCATTTTTTCTCCATCCACTGATTTTTTCCTTTCAAAGGCTCTCCACCAAAAAGTATATTAACCTTTCAAAACAATATTGTGTCCCAACATACACTTCTATTCTATTTGCTAGACTCCTCATTTACTTCAATTTTCTGCATCCCTTTGCCATTCTCTTATTTATCAAAATCTTTGATTCCTCTGAACCTACATGCTATCCCAAACTGAATAAAACTGTTGTTGTTATTATTGTTTGTTAAGTACCTTCAAAATATATTGTGCCTTACAACTTACAAGAGGAGAGATCCCCTTGCTCCTGAGGAGCTTACAGTGTAAATTTGCTGAATGGCAGACAACAGAAAAGAAGGAAATGAACACAGGCTTAAACAAGGAAGAAAGTTAATTAATTAATTTAACATCAGCTAACAGTAAAATATATGCATTACCAGTTGACAGAAAGGTGGACTCTAACGAAGAAAATTAAGGATACAAGAAAAAAATGGAGAATCGCAGTTTCTTGAGCAGTATCCAGTCCTCCTGTGCCCTCCAAGCTTCCCCAGACGGCCACACCACTGACAACATCATCTGATGATCCCACCTCCGCACTTTTTTAAAAGTTGAAATGCCCCTTCTAGGACTTTGTTCCTAGCAATAAAAACTTGAAGCTAAAACTGGATGGCATTTCTGGTTCCACTCTGTTGCCTTTGATCCCATTTACCAAAGAAATGTAGAAATTCAGAATCTGAATTTGGTTCTCAGCCTGAAAGAGGTTTGCTTCTACAGTTCCTGCAAACTGCAGGCAGAAAGAATATTTTGATTGAAGTTAACAGAACTGCAGTGTAGACCAGTTGCCTGATTTTTTTTTCCTGACTCTCAAATGCAGAGCTGGGAGAATCAGAACACAGCTATGGAAACCTAGTTTTATAGTTCAGAAATAAAAGGTTAAAAATGCAGAAGCTCCTAGTTCATCTCATGGATCATAGAATCACAGTGTTTAAGGGGCCTCATGAGCCATCTAGTATGCCCCTGCTCAATGCAGGATCCCTAGCTAAAGCATCACTGGCAAATCAACAATAAGCCCAAGGTCTTTTTTGCATGTAGTACTGTTTTATTTTGCCTAGATGCAGAATTTTGCATTTGTCTCTACTGAATTTCATTTTATTAATTTCTGCCTCATTTTTTGCTTATCTAGTTCCATTTGAATTTTATTCCTATCTTCCAATGAGTTAGCCAGCCTTCTCAGTTTTGTGTCATGTGCAAGCTTTATAAAGATTCCCTCCACCCTATCATCTAAGTCATTGATTAAAATGTTGAAGAGTAATGGCCTTAGGACAGAACCCTGAGGTACTCCACTTGAGACCTCCATCCAGTTTGAAGAGCAGCCGCTGGTGATGAGTCTTTAAGCATGGTTTTCCAACCAGTTATTGATCCATCTAACAGTGTTACCATCTAATCCACATTTAATCAGTTTGCTAATCAAAACATTGTGTGGGACCTTACCACATGCTTTGCTGAAATCCAGATAAATGACATCCACAGCATTCCCAGCATCTACTAATATATGGAGCTGGCCTCTGCCCCATTATTTTTATGTATATTGGATATGAGGACTGAATTTATATGAAATGGAATATTTTTCCCTCCATACCAATTTGTGCTTGCTATGCATATCTTACTTGCCCATTCTGTCAAATGAAGAATTCTGTGTAGGTTTCATAACACCAACAGAAAATTCTTGCATAATTGCACTACCTCTTTAAGCTCTTCTGTGTTCAAGGATCATCAGGGCAATAGCTATATGGGGTGACTAGTATCAACTATTACTTTCCTTTTCCAAAATAAATCTCCCTAACAAAAGAAAAGGGAGACAGAACCCAAAAATGTGTCACATGCAACTTGCTCCATGACCATTAAGGAAACACTTGTCTCGACTGACATATATTTGAGATGAACTGAGGTTGTCAAATGAATACAGCTGGGCTTTGTCCTCTGTAAATCGGCATACAATTGTTTTTTATTTTGTGTGAGACAATCAGATCAGCAGAAAATCACTTTTCTGTCACTTGGACTCCTATCTACGTAGGATGACTACACAAAAAAGACAGTAGGTTTGGCATCTCGCTATTTGCAGCTTTACTTGGTGACAGTAATTGGCCTCTTCAAGGTTTGTTCCTATTCTTGTAACAATGCTACAACAACTGCAGTTATAATACAGCACCATACCAGTTTCTGCAAAATCCTCCCATCTACCAAGATGGTAGTAGTTGCTGTGTTTCATAAATAGAACAAGTTCCTTCTTGCTTTGCATTACTCATTAAACACAAACTGGCCACTTACTTTTCAAGAACAATTAAAATAGATGTGTATTAATAATCAACATTAGAGACACTCCTGCAAAACAAACACAAAACCTCCCATTGATATTATATCTGACATTAAAATATGTTCCATAGAAAAAATGTTATCAGCCCAGTCTCTATGAGTAAATTTAATTCTTTCCCCTCAACCAGTTATGTGTGTAGGTAAGCAATTCCTTTCCCATACAGATAAACTCAAAGTTAGCTTTCTGCAAAATGACATTACTGGAACAACACAAAATGCAGTCATGACATCATTAGAGGAAACGGTCCTTTAAAAAAAATTGAAAGACTACTAGTTAGAAAAATTTACAGATCCCAATATTGTTTTGTTGCAAAGAAGAATGTACTAGGGTTTTACGTAAATTTGGTAAATCCAGAAAGACTGCAAAGGAACAGAGATATACAAATTGACAGATACTACAAAAACCTCTCAAAAGGATGAATTTAGAACATACTATTTAATGACAGTCTTTCTGCACATCAACTATAACACGTTTTCACCCCCCACCCAAAAAGATACCTGCACTGATATTAGAGCATTTGATTTTTCACTGAGCAATTTTGATGAAATCCTACAGCTATGAAACTTGAAGCATCAGACATGTATACTGTGCAACAGCTCCCCAGTCTAATCCCATATACCATCCCATCATCAATATTTTGCCCCTTAACTATCATAATCTGTGTTCTTTACAGAGGAGAAGCATCTGTCATGCACCAAAAATAGCAAAGATACTTTTCATTTTTCCTGACAGTACAAGCACATTTTTATACACAACTCCAAACTGTACATGCAGATTTGGACTGCAACCATGATTTTAAAAAAATCCAGCAAAATATAAAAAGCTGTTACTCATCTACCTACTTCATCATGCAGTTAGCTATTGTTTACCTGCATTTCATCCCTGACACACCCACTTCCCACACCGGAGAAAGGTTACAATTCCTATACAAAATCAGAAGTCCCCCTCTGAATCTTGGAAGAAGCCTTTTGCAAGTGTAAAAACAGTCTGACGTTAAAGACCAAAATCCTCACAAGAACATCCATGGGGGTGGAGGGGGGGGAGCCAAGCATACAACAAAACAGACAGCCTACCTGAATTCTTCAAAAGCATACATGGCCTAGGAGATAAGACAAAGGCCTTGAGGTCTGCAAATAACCTTCGTAAAGTGCAGGAGAAACATTTAGTTGGTCAAGCTACAGGCATAACTGAGAGCAGTAGTCTGAGAGAAAAAGGGGGTGCAAAGACTGGCCTGCAGCTTGCAGCTCAACCAGCTGCTGACAAGCAGCAGCTCGCAGGGAAAGGCGATAGAATACCATGTGATCATTCCAGCAAGTCTGATTAATGCAGCATAGTCCAAGAATACAGGCTGATATCTTTGTTATTCAAGCCAAATCAGTGCCATACATACAGTACAGAACCTTGACATGCACTGCAGTTAACATCTCTGATTTCTGATGTGTGTAGGTTCTCTTCTTTTTTCAAATGCAAACAATAAAAGTATTCATAGAACAAGGAGGAAGACTAGACAGAAGAATGTGCTGATGTCTCAGCAGGATTCATTATGCTCCTGCCAAACGAGGGCATGATCCAGCGTATTGAAGTCCTGTTAATTTAGATAATTGGAGCATGAGCTGAATCATGGCTAAATTTATCAAGACTATTTTGAATATGCAAAATGTTACAAAAGAAAATAACAATAACAAGAATCCACACTTACAGAAAAAGGCGACAGCTCTGTGGTAAAGCTTTGATCCAAACGGTACCAGGTTCAATCCTGACATTTTAAGGTAAGACGGGAAAACATACATGTTTGTAGCCTCAGAGAACTGCTTTCAGTCAGTAGGGCAGTAGTTTCTAACCCTGGGTCTCTAGATGTTGAGATCAAGCAACATCTGGAGATCCTAGGTTGGCACCCACTGGGTAAACTTTACCAACCTAAATCGACCACAGGCTTCACTGAGAAGAAGAAATCTCCCTATATTCCATGCTGGAACTATTGAGTAAAACAGAAAAAGAGTTATTCTGGATAACACCTATCTAATCCCACATCCTTCTCCCAATGACCAGCCAAAAGCCTATCAGAAGAACACAAGACACAACATCAAATTGCCTTATCCTACATGATTAGCAGGATACAATTTGTATTTAGAAACATATTCGCTCTAATCTTGGCAGACACATATAGCCATCATGACTAGTATCCAGCAAAAAGCCTTATCCTTTGTGAATAACCAGCAGACGTTAAGACAACCTTATCCTATGTCTTACAATCTCATTTTGAAGCTGTCCAACTTGATCAAAAATGCTGGATTCACAAACAGGTCTGCTTTACCATATAGAAATCCTAACCAACCACAGACCTTTGCTTCTCTCTCTCTTCCCCAAATTATTTGCCATGGCATTTAAACATCACTAAAACATTCAACATCTTGACAAGTAAAGGGGTTTGACACAGGTCAGAATTATACTGCTCTGCCTGAATGGCACGGCTTGAAAAGGGCTAAATTTGCGAAGTCACATTTCAGAAATAGTGCTGAGTGAGATGAAGCTAAGGAAAAGCTGAAAGTGTTTGGAACTGAAGCATGCGAATGGCGATGCCAAAGCTGCCTAGCAACAGCGCAAGGAGCAATGCAGAACATTCTAGGTCAGAAGACAACATGCGGTCATGGGAACAAATTGGTAACTCTACCAAACATAAAGAAGACTTATTAAAAGCATGGCTTTAACAGAAGAGGAAAGGAGGACTGTAAAAAGCAGCTATTTTCAATGATAGGGCACTAGAAGATCAGTGCACGTAACATGCAGGTAAGAACGCTGGGGATAAGTAGCAGAGCAACATTCTAGGAATGAATTAAAACAAAGTAGTACCAGCTGCTCTAAACAATCTAGGAAAGACTTCAAAAGATGTTTACGTGAACCCAGTGAGTACCTCAGTCCTGCATCCTTTTATGTTAATATCAGTTCGAGATGGAACTGAAAAACCTTGTGAAAAGCCTTGCTAGCCCTTCAGTTGTTAACAACTTTGTATAAGAGCATCTCTGCATTACACTTCCCCCTGCCCCAATTCATCCCTATTTTAATTGTTATGGCTCTCAGCAAAGGCATCTTGAATATTCTCTCTACTCTAGTCTCTCACCAACATAGAACTGTCTTTGTAACAATAATTTGGCTTGTTTTATATTACATCAAAACTGCAGTTCTGTTAAAGTGAAATAATATGGCTATATTTTTTCAAAAAAATGTGTGGGCAGCTTCTTAATTAATTTTAAAGGAACAAGAAATCCCAGCACTATCTTTAATGGGATGTTTGGGTTTCCAATAAAATCATTATTTCTGCTCAGGTTCAGACATGATTTCTCAAAGCATATGACCATCTTAAAAGGAATCACAGAAAATTCACTGCTTTACTTCAATCACTGTGGAAAAAGACCGCAAGTAAAAAGGAAGCAATCGCTGCGCATCAAGAACCTTGAGATGGTCTTCCCTTATGCTCATCATCTAGTATTACCTAACTCCAACATCTCATGCCCTAAAGCTATGGTTACAAGATTAGGCGTTACCAATATCTTCTCACATGGAGTGACTAAGCCTGAAGAATTGCAAAATGCGTACACAGGCTAATGCTTTGAGAGTAATAAAAAAAAACCCACTTCTACTTTTGAAGAAATTCAACAGAGATTCTACTTTCAACTCTTCACATTTAATTATTCATTTAAAATATTTACATCCCAGCCTGTATCTAAAGATCCCTGGGTGGGGCATAATCAACAAAACAATATGCAGCTAGTCCTCTACTTTTGCTGGGGTTAGGGGCTCAGGACCCTTGCAAAACTGGAAAAACTGCAAATATCAACGTGTGTGTGTGTGTGAGAGAGAGAGAGAGAGAGAGAGAGGAGGCACCCAGGGTCCAAATCAGGTAAGGGAAAGTAGAGGGGAAAGTGGTGCATCGGTATGATACTCTCTCTGCTTCCTTTTTTTCTATCATCTTGTTCCTTGGGTGTGTAAGGGGAAGCAACAGAGGGTCTGTTGCGCTGAGAAACTGGGGTGCAAGCTGTCCTTAGCTGGCCACTCAGTGGCTGGTGGAGAAGGTGGAAGATCAGAGGCAGGTTTTTAAAGGGCCACATAGCCTGATTGGAGCCACCGAGAGGGAAGCTTCCCCTGGAAATGAGGTGCTTGAGGCAGGGGGCAGTGGGTGGAGAAATTTGCAAATAATCGAATCCATGAATGTTAAACTGTGAATGTGGAAGGCTGACTCTAGGACAATATGAAACAACTTATCAAAATCAAAATAGAACCTGTTGCGCCAAGGGCAAACAAACAAAAACAAAGCCATTGTCACTAAATGTGAAACACTGGAACAGTCAGGTTTTAACTAGGCACCAAAATGGCAGCAAACAGACCTTCAAAAGAACAGCATTCCACAACTAGGACTCTATAGGCAAGAAAACCTTCTTACATATCTCCACCTGGTATGCTGCTCCCAAAGGTGGTACCTACAGGAGTCTCCTGACCCCTCAACACACACATACCACACATCTTCACAATTAGGCCAGTATATATAGATAGAAGTATTCCTTCATATATCGAAGTCCTAAGTAATTTAGGAGTTTGGAAGTCATCACCAACACTTTGAACATAGATAAGCAGCACATAAATTCATTTAAAACCAGTGTATTACGGTTTCCATACAATGTCCCTGACAAATGTTGCATCTTCCAATCTAGTTGCTGCATTTTGCATTAGCTGTAGCTTCCATGTCATACTCTAGGGTAGCAACATGTAAAGCACATTGCAGTAAGGTGTGAATCTAAGAGGGCACGAACTAATGGTTGTAGCTTGAGGGACAGCCAACGCTGACCAAAAATGGTCAAAGTCACCTAAACAAAGAAGAATCTACATATATGATGAAGCTATAAACCTATAAGGCAGCATAGTGTGGTGGTTTAAGTGCTGGACTATGACTCTGGAGACCAGAGTTTGAATCCCAGTTCAGCCATGTAAAGCCATTGGTTGACCTTAAGCAAGTCACATTCTCTCAACCTCAGAGGAAGGCTATGGCAAATCCTCTCTCAATGAATCTTGTCAAGAAAACTCTGTGATTAGGGTCGCCATAAATCGGAAATGACTTGAAGGCATGCAACAACAACAAATCTGCCCCCTTGGGTCAAATGCCACACCAGCCAGAACAGGTTGCTTACACAGTTCCTTGGCCAGGACTTTGTCAGGATTCACTTTCAGCTTACTGGTCCTTATCCAGACCATTACAATATCTAGACACCAGTTGACATCTACCCTTGTCACTTGTCTCTGATGACAAAGAGAAACCAAATGAGACACCATAAGAGTACCGATCACACCGATCTGCAAAAATCCTGACAATGATTTTTGTTCAAAGGCTTTTGTTGTATTGTGGTTTTTCAGTTTCTCTTTTCCAGTGTCCCCACCACAGAGTCCTGGTCTGCTAGTTCTATAGTCCATTTTGCTTTTGCCATATAAAATGGAGCCCTGGTTCTACTTGACTCTGGAGCAGAAGTGAAATTCTGAATCTGACATCACAATTCAAATGTTGAATTTTTGGACCAAACTCTGATACCAAAGTCTGAAGTGAGACCCAGCAATCTGTCCCAGGGGATGTTTCCTGATGGGCTGAATAAATGAAATTCATAAACAACAACAACCTGACCAAGAAAAGAGTGGCTTCTGTCTGCATTGAGATCCCTCCAGATCAACTGAACTACAGCAGAGACATCTGATATGAAGCATAGGGCTGTGACTCCAACAGCAACACCTTTTTCCTTTCCTTTCCTCCACTCCTTCTCCTATATGATTTTTGAACATCTTTTGCCTGATGAAGAATCCAGTGAAGCTTCAAAAGCTTGCATGATATGTTTTGTGCATTTTGGTTGGCCAATAAAGGCATCATTCTTTTGTGGATTTTGAAATTCGTTTTATTTAACTTCTTTTGTAAGCCATTTTGGGAGATGCTGTTACAACTATTACAAGAACTATTGTTGTCACATGTTGATTTGCTACATACAAGATGTTATCAGATACAAACCATTGTTGAAAATCATTCAGTATCAAATACTTAGTTACATATAACTCGTCTGCCAAGTCTCCTTGCATTAAATGAATGTTTGCCATAAAAATCACTGAGTCTAACATTGGGGGAAAATAAAGTGCAGAACAGGTAGAATCAGTGGTCCTCTCCACATTAATTCTCATCAGACAGAGTCAACCTGGCCAGCAGTGAGGAATGATGGCAGTTATAGTTTTTTAACTTCTGGAAGACCTCTCGTGCAGATTCTCCACCCCAGTGCAGGATACTGTGCTTGGATATACAGAACAGATGAGAAGAACAGACTTGGTCCTACAAACTTATCTGTGCTCAAGCAGTGGGCACACTCCCTGTATAGGAAGGATGGAAAACATTATGTAGCCTGGTAGCCAAATTCAGTTTCAGAGAAGTTCTTAGGGACTTCACTGCAGTGGTGAATAGGACCAATGGCAAAAGTTGGAAGCAGACTCCATCATACTATAGCTCAGAGCTTTCCAAATTGTGTGTCGCAACCTGTTAGTGTGTCACCTGCAGTGTGTAGCTGTGTTGTGCGAACATAATGAGTGGAGGGGCTGCCTCTCCTGCCACTGCAGCGGGCCACAGCCAGGTGAAGCGGCTGCTTTTGCCACTGCCCCTGCCCCGGGCCGAGGAAGACCCTGGCAAAGGATGTGGTGGGCCAGGCTCCAGTGAAGGGGCTGCCTCTCCTGCCACCACTGCTCAGGGCCAAGGAAGACCCCAGCAAGAGCAGTGGCTAAAAGTGGAGTGGCTGCCTCCACTTACTGAATTGCTTACTGAATTATTTTGTCGCAAAATGATACATGTCTAAAAAGTGTGTCACCAACATGAAAAGTTTGGAAAGCTCAGCTGTAGCTTATAACTCCTATTAACCCTTAGAAGAGGCATTCCAGCTCTTCTGAATGAGGAAAAACTGAACAACATCTGGGAAATTGGGGTCATGGTGTCAATGACATGACAGTGAAGGGGGAGGGGCTTTTGGGGCACCTCAGAGGGCCAGATTCATCCCTAGAACCTAATATTTCCCACCCACCCACCCACACTTTACAGAAAAGACAAAGTGCAAGAGTATCCCAAACAATAAATATTCAATTTTTGACCACAAGTTTTCACAGTGGGACCAAAACCACTCTTACATCCAGCACAAGCACAGCCTACAACCTACACAAAATTAACACTGTGTTTTATAGGCATTAATTATTATTACAGCACTCCCTAGGATGGGAAAGTAATATAGTACGCCACTGTCTACGTGAATAACAGCTAGCAAAATTATTTCCTGATAGACTTTGTGCAGCCTTTGCATCTAATCAGTCCATAAGTGGTTGAAAAAACTGAAATCCCTTATTGCTCCTCTCCTCCCATTCTTGAATGCTGTTCATTGATGAATGGAAAGTAATGGAATAATCTTCTCAATTAAACTTGAAGATGTTTTGAAGCCAATTAATAAGGTGTTTTGTTCTCTGCTGCTCACAGAACCACACCACCACAGTCTATAAAATATGTGCAGTGATCAGCACACCTCTCCAAATATCCACTTATTGTTTTTCCAGTGCTAGCTGCTACAGGCAAAAAAAAAAAAAATTAAAAAAATCTTAAAGAACAAATTAATGACAGTCATAGCAGCAAAAATATAAATACATGAAAAAATGAATACATAAAACGAAAACAAAAAAAAAATCCATCCTTGCACAACTGTGGCACTGCAGTCTTTACGCAATTTCCCTTGAATGAGAAAAACAAATTAACCTATCTCACAAGGTTACTGTGAGAACAAAATGAGCAGTGGTTATGGAAAGAAAGGTGAGATATAAATGTAGCCAATAAATAATAAATAAAACAGAGAAAATAAGAGGCTTTGTATATTCCTTCATTGCTGTTTGTTAAAACTTCTCTTCATCTCTATACATAAGAGAGCAATAAAAAAAACCACAAAAAATTAAACAAATAAAAGCAAACAAAAAAATTAATAATTACTCAAATAATTACACAAAAATAAAACAGGTAATAAAACCATGAAGAGGAACAGAACTGGAACAGGCTAACAGGCATAGGCCAAGTTTAAAACGTTATTATTTCAAGTTTCAACTAGAAAAGTCTTGCAATATTAACTCTTCTGAATATTTCCATGGAGGAAAAGCAGAATCCAGCCACTCTTCAAACAATTAGCCCATATTTTTCCAGCTTCAGATATTCTTTTACAGATTTAGCAATGGTTAGGGAAGTGACACATACTGAGAATCACTGCCCTAGAGACGCAGTTTGGTGTAGAATATGAAACTGTGAGTATCACTTATAATTGCCTTTCCAAATCTTCTAGCCTTGAAGGTTGTTAATGAAAATTTGAATACATCCAATTAGAGTTGAACATCTTGTTTGCATTTGGCACAACTGTTCAGCAGAGTCTTGCCCCCCCCAAAAAAACTTTTTTAAAAAAATTCTTTTTATACAAAATGGCATGCCCAGTAATACCTAAATCAAGCATGGGAATCTGTTCTGTG
Organism: Ctenosaura bakeri; assembly: GCA_948474755.1. NCBI lineage: Eukaryota > Metazoa > Chordata > Lepidosauria > Squamata > Iguanidae > Ctenosaura > Ctenosaura bakeri. The sequence continues at coordinate 274,410 of CAOLHI010001955.1, read as the reverse complement.
ACATATATTTGTTCCATACCAATGTGGAACCAAGACATTAAAGGCTTCCTGCAAATTTCTATGATCAACAGTGGGACTCCAGCACAGCCACCGTATGATGTTAGTACAGCTGGCCCTCCATATCTGCGGATTCTGTACCCATGGACTCAATCAACTACAGCTTGAAAATATTCCCAAAAAATAAAATTGCAAAAAGCAAACTTTGATATAAGAGATACCATTTTTCTACATGATTGCACACAATGGGACTTGAGCATATACAAATTTTTGTATCCACGGCAGGTCTTGGAACCGAACCCTAGTGGATACTGAGTGCTCACTGCAGTGGTATGTGCCAACAATTGCCTTAAGACAGATCTAGACAACCACTCTCTAATAGACAGTACATAAGCCCAGCAGCTGTTTGAAAATCCTTTTCTTTCCATTGCTAGGCAGGCAGCAGAAACAGGATAAGTAAGCAGGTTGGCCAGTAGGTGATGGGAAATACCTCTTCCTAAGATCTTGCATACCTACTGCCTACCAGAGTAGGCCATATTGCCTAGATGGACAAAGAATACGACCTGAAATAAAGTAATTTTCTAAGTTCTTCAAAGGAGTCTTTTCAAGCACCTGGTGAGCTGATATTTTTGACAAGTTGTTCCAGCCAGATTTAAGAGGAACCAAGGTGTATGTTGACACCTACAGTACCTCCTGATTTCTGTAAAATCAAAGCTGTAGTCAAGGTGACAGCCCAAAAGTTAACCCCAAAGCCATCCTTTACTTTTGCAAATGGGTATGTGACCAAACCATGTGACCTTTTATGGCAAAAGAATTGCTAAGGTGACATTTCCTTCTAGTAGTCATGACACCCACATGATTTCTTGCAAGAAGTAAAACACGAAAAGTTTCCGCTTCAATTTTGATTTCCCACGGACTTCTCAGATCCTCTTGCCAGGCCATATGTAGAAAGCAATCCTTGGAAACTATGCACATCATCTTCTCGCCAGATCTTCACAAACACTGGAGATGCTTTTTTTCTTGGTAAGGCAAAATATTCAGTAGCGATGACAGCCAAGTCTGGAGCAACTTTCCATATATGGAGAGAATTTTAAAACAACCATTTCTTTAAAGCCATATAAATTGTCAACACTTCATGGGGAAAAAAATCTCTGTTTAGAAAAATCCAATCTACTGATATTTTTGAAGCAGGGAACATGATGGGAAGAAAGCCAAGGTGCTTCATGCAAGTTTATTTGAAACCCCTTCCTTCAAAAATCCAGGGACTTAGTGGGAGTGTTTGCATTTGTGTAACTTTAATCTTAATACACTAGTGTCATAACACCAGAGTCCAGATTCAGAGGCTGAGGAAGAACTGATGCCAACTATAGATAAAGAGAATATCCAAAAAAAACATGTTTTTTGAACTTGGAGAAACCTGGATGGGAAGAATCTTTGACTGACAAGAATCTTTGCAGTTCAAGATTTATTCTGCACAAAAGCCACATATTGTTTTGTGCAGGAAACAGGAATTGCTGTGCAGGAAGCAGCTTTTCTGTGTAGAAATATTATTTTCTGTGCAGAAAATGCTGTTTCCTATGCAAAACAAATTGTCAATACACTTTGAAAACTGTGATTTTTAAAAGACTTTCTCAGAGTGGGAAGAAACTTGTTAAAATTACTTGTTGCTTCCTTCCAGAAGAAACCTAATGAAGAACTCCACCCCTAATGCTAGCAGAGGGGACACTGGGCTCAACCACTACCAGAAAACAAAAGACTTCTGAATTGAAAGATCCAAGACTCATGAGCCTGACACCTGAGTCCAAGACCCCAAAACCCAGACAAACACTGGTGGCCCAGTACCAGGAAAGCACACCTTTCCCCTAGAGCCCTTTTTTGATCACAGTCAGTCACAATCCCTGGTGATGGTGCACCAGTGCTAACGGAGCCCATCAGAAGCTCATGGAGAGATGATGAAGTGCTAGGTCTCAAGCTAAACAGCCTTTCCCCACACTACTCCCCTCTCTATAGGAAAAGGGCAGAGCGTGGAAGGCACAAGCCATTTCCGCATGATGGGGCCATCCCACTATGAGGACAGGATGGCAGCAGTCAGTTGGCTGTGCTTCTGCATGTCGTCACCAGCCTGCCCCATCCCCATGTATCGTGCTTGTGGGGTACTCGCTAAACAGCTAAAATCTGTTTAGCACCCGCAATCATATGATGCTCATGTACCTCTTTGTGACACTTCCTTACCCAGCGCAGCCTGGGAAATGCCCAGCTACACTGCAAAAGGAAGAGGAGGGACCACTGCACTCCCTTCCTCAGGGAACCAGTCTCATGCAGAGGGGAGCATTCCTGTCACACTTCCTTCCCTGCCGAGATTGCAACTGGATGACTCACAAGAGCCCCATTGTGTGGAAATGGCCACAGTATCGATAGAAAAGGGTGAAAGGCCTCAGTTGCACTCCACATGTCAGAACATGATGAATAGCAAAGCACTTCAAAATGCCAATGGTGCTTTAGAAGCAGATCAACTTCTCGGTGCCATGTTTCTGTCCTTTAAATGCAAAATGCTTCAGCCATCTAGGGTCCCACAGGCCCAGATGAAAAAACTCTGCACTAGCAAGCTATCCCTTGAAATAAAGACAGATTGAACTTTATCTGGTCTTCTTTGCTGTTAGCACAGATGTGCAGGTCCCTGAGGGCCTGGGAGATTTTTTGATTTGCTACAAGACTTGTGTTTACACGTATACATTAGTTAATGAAGTAAATGTGTTCCTGGGGCTCTTTAACAAAATATTTCTTTTAGCAATTTTTAAAAATTCAAAATCAGGCTTTACACAACATTCTAGAGATGACTGAAAGACTTTCAGAGTGCAACAAAGGATTTTTGTTCCCTTCACCAGTCTCCATTTTTCCTGTGATTTTCATTTTGATGGTCAGAATAGTAGATCTATACTGAGGGCAGACACTGAGCTTATCTGCTCTCCCTTCTTCTCTCTGTTTTTCTGTTTATGAATGCTCAGTAGGCGATTCTGGAGGCAGCTGCTTTTTACCTTGCCTGTTGTAGGCAGGCTCATACAGCTTCAGCAGGGTTGTCTGGAGTAGAATCCTATTCTTTCTGGGCTCAAGCTTTGTTTATTGCATTGTTTGAGATACACTGCCGCAACACCGAAAGTCTCTGTCTCCAGACTTTCTTCATCATCCCCCCTTCGCCCCGCAATGTTGATGCTGCTTTTTTTTTTTTTTAAAAAAGCACCTTCCTGCTAGATTTAAGATGAAGAGGAAAAGTGGGAAGCTGGACAGGAATCAAAAGACTTCATAAAAAGGAGCTTTGCTATCAGTGGCTTTGTTAGCTGAGGTATAGCTGTATTCATAGAATCATAAGAGTTGGAAGAGACAACAATGGCCATCGACTCCAACCCCTGCCATGCAGGAACATATACTCAAAGCACCCCCAGCAAATCACCATCCAGCCCCTGTTTAAAAACCTCCAGAGAAGATGACTCCACCACACTCCAAGGCAGCATATTCCACTGTAGAACAGCTCTTACCGTCAGGAAGTTCTTCCTGTTTAGGTAAAATCTCTTTTCCTGTAGTTTGAATCCATTGCTCCATGTCCTAATTTCTGGAGCAGCAGAAAACAAGCTTGCTCTATCTTCAACATGACATCCCTTCAAATATCTCAGCATGGCTATCATGTCAACTCTTAACCTTCTTTTTGTCAGGCTAAACATACCTAGTTCCCTAAGCTGCCCTCCTCAGCTGGACACATTCCAGCTTGTCAATATCCTTCTTGAACTGTGGTGCCCAGAAATGGACACAGTATTCCAGGCGAGGTCTAACCAAAACAGAACAGAGTGGTTTTATTACTTCCCTTGATCTCGACACTCTACTCCTGTTGATGCAACTAGAATCACATTGGGAGTTTTTTAGCCACCACATCACACTCCTGACTCACGTTCAGTTTGTGATCCACTAAGACTCCTAGGTCCCTTTCACATGCACTGTTTTCAAGCCAGGTGTCACTCATCCCATATCTGTGCGCTTCATTCTTTCTTCCTAAGTGAGGTACCCTATGTTTCTCCCTGTTAAAATATTTATATTCCTTGTCCTCTAAACTAAAAGTTCTTGAGATGTCATGCAACATATTTAAAAACAACATAATATGAAACTTTGTTGTTGTTGTCATTGTGTGTCTACACGTTGTTTCCAACTTATGGCGACCTAAAGTGAACCTATCATGGTGTTTTCTGGGGCTGTGGGTGTGTGACATGACATTCAACTCCAACAAAACAAAAGAAAACAACAATGGGTTAAATAGAGCAACAAAACAACCTTCTTTGCATTTTACTAATGACTAGATAGTTGCCTCTATTTTTCATCTGGTACTTTAAATTCATCCCAGTATGCTCAACATGAATAGATGTAGGAAAGTGATTCCACAAAGATGTTGCCACCACTGAAAAGACCCTCTTTTCAGCATCCATTCACCTCACCAGATCACAGGAAGAGCTGATTCTCTGAAGAATATTTTTACTGTTCAAATCCTTCCTATAGCCTATGAAGAAGGCTTTATTAGTCAATGGCAACATTCAAATTGGTGGCTAGAAACAAAGTGATACTGATGATGTACGTGGCTTCAGTATTGGTGAGATGTGTTATCTTTTAATCAAAGGGCCCCTTCATACTAAACAAATATTGCACTGTCATTTCCCCTTTAACTGCTAAGGCTGTATAGTAAAATTTGCTGTTTGGTGAGGCGCTACAGCTCTCTGGCTGGGAACTCAAAATGCCTCTCCCTAAGCAGCAAATCACAGGGTTCCATAAGACAGAACCATGGCAGCTAAAATTGAATCACAGTGCTATTATTGTGTAATGTGAAAGAGTCCACTGTCAGAACCAACTGCAGCTTCCTCAATCTTCACAGGCAACCTGATGACTAAAAATAATGTACAGTCAGCCTTCCACATATTATGAGTTAAGCATTCATGGATTTGATCATTCGCATGCGTGTTCACTCACTCACACAGATGCTGGGGAGATGGGATGAGAAGAGAGTGCACAGTCACTCCACTTGCTCACTTGTGCAGGTGGAAGCAGAGAAGGGGATGGAAGAAAGGTACACGCATTCACTCACTTGTGTGGATAGGAGAGGATGGGATGGGAGGAGGGAGGGAGGGAGGGTGAGTTCGCTAATTCACATAGGCAAGAAGAGGGATGAGGATGAGTCAGGTGTCCCCTTTCTCCTCCCTCCTGCTCTCCTCATCCCATCCTCTTCCCCCCTCCTGTACTCATGCATGAATGAAGAAGCGTGCCCAGCAACCTCACCAGTACAGATACTTTTTTGTGAGTGTTAAATACAGTTTGGGTGGCTTACAATATTTGCAGTTTCCACTTTCACAGTGATCCTGCGCCCCTGACCCCAACGAAAGTGGAGAGCTGACTGTAATCTGGATCACACCAGGAAATGGAAATATTTTCTTTTAAGTCAGATCTACTGTACCTCTTCTCACTTAAGTTCTGCACTCAATGGTTACAGTGCACATTTTGCATGGAAAAGGTTTCAGGTTCCATTTGTGGCATCTTCAAGTACAGTTGGGAAAGACAATTGTCTGAAAATGGGAAACTGTTTTCAGTCAGTGTAGACAGCACTGAACTAAATGGATCATTGATCCAACTCAGTCTAAAGCAAATTCCTGTGTTTCCAAACTTAGTTTCTATTCTCTTCACCTACAGAATGACCCCAATCTCAAACAGATCTAAGAGCAGTTGTGCAAGTACTGCTGGAAAAATTCTTATCGAGCCATCTTTACTCATGACAGAAGCATGTTTCCTGCCCTATTCTCAGCAGTTAAATATACGTTGCATAGAAACTAAGCCCTGGCCCTCTTTTTTTTTTTTTTTTTGGAAGAAAAGTAGGAGAAAGAGTCTAGAGCACGGAATGTAGGAGGGGAGTTACTTAAATGCTTCTCGGCTCCAAAACTATCTCCACTACATTCCCTCCTGCACTTCCGGTCCATAGTTTTCCAAGTTATCTGAATTTATCTATCAATCATTTTTCAAAGAAGTCACTGTGCAAATCTATTTCATTGTAAAAGGGGAAGTAGTTCCATGACTAATTAATTTCACCATTAAGTTTTGTGGGCTAAGTCTACTTCTTCAGAACCTCACAAAGTGGGGTTTTTTTATAGATCATAAAAAATTATGCTGGCTGGCTGTAAAGGTGCCCCAAAACTGCTTCTGCCCCTTTGTACATCTACCCATCAGAACCCCAGCTATCTTGTTCCATATTAAGAGTTACTGCCTTCACATGTGAACGTTAGCTATGCAGAATTCTTTTCTGCCCTCTGGCACTATGCAAACTGTGATCAGCATGTGGAAAAATGACTTCTTGCAGAATTTTATCAGGATTTCCATGAAAAGGATCTAGTGTCTCTGTTTACAAGTACCTGTGATACAGGCCATTTCCACACTAGATGCCATTAGCACACTATAACGTTACAATCCCAGCACTGCCATTTGCGCAATGCCTTCAGGTTAGGAATGCTCTTTTCTGCATCCTTCTGCCTTAAGCAAATACATTGCCGCTGGTGTTCCTTCCATATTATAGTGTCCTCGGCAACTTCTTTGCCTCACCTTCATCCCGCCCCACCGCTCCTAATTGGGTAGTGTTTTCTTTCTTTTTATTTTTGGAAGCTGTACTAACGCACCAATGTTTTAACAGCATGACACACCAGTACACTATTGTACTTTTGCTCTATAATGCTTAAAAATGCATTTTAAAAAAATATAAAGTTTTAACTCAAAGGAAAAATTTAAAATAAACATGGTGAGGTGATAGACAGTTACCGTGCCATGGGAGTCGCTGATGAAGGGACAAGCTTGGCACGCCCACAGCCCACCCACTGCTGGATCCATGATAATAGAAAGCACTATAAACACTATAAAGCTACTACACTAAGACTGCTGATGAGTGATGGGACAGAAGTGCTAAAGGAGGCTCTTAATGGATTCTTTCTGGGAATAGAATATGGAGGTTTGATGACACTTGAGGGCAGGAAAACAGCTGGATAGCAACAATGTCATGCGGTAGCACAGCTCCTGGACTGGGAAAAAACCACCACTGTTGTGTTATAGTGACATTGTGCAGAAATGGACACATACAAGTCCATAGTCTCTTAATTTATCAAATCCAATAAAATCTCTTACCTTTTCAGAAAGAAAAAAATACAAATTCTTTTACCTGTTGGACCACATTAATACATTAACCATCTTGTCTCAGGATGATTTATACCCTGATATGTCCCTCAACCTCTTTTAAAAGGTGAGGGTGCATGTAGTGCTGTCTGCATAAAATGAAGAGTTCCTTTCAAAATTCTTTAAACATTCCATCTGGTCTTTTCAACAAAATATTACTTCCTCTATTAGAAAACTCCAGTAGTGAGAACAAATCAGGCTGGAGCTGAAAACAAGCAGACAGGGGAAGCAGACACAGGAAGAAGAGATACTGGCAGAAAAACCTTGAAAGTTGCAAAACTATGATGTGTGTTTTTTTAATTAACCTAACAACCAATTAATTAACCGATAAAAACCAGACCAATGGGGACTGAGCATTCTCAAAAGTCAAAGGACACTGTCACGCCCTGGAGAGGCCTTTATTTGACCAGAGAGTGAACTAGAGACTGTGGGCCTGAGTGTAATGTCCAAATGGACCTGGAGCCAAATACAAGGTTTCAGGCCACACTTTTCCCACCTGCTTTACTCATTAAATGGCAATAGTATCCTTTTTTTTTTTTTACTAAGAGTTTAAGAGTTTGCTACTTTGAAATAATCTGAGACGGGATGAGTTTATTAGTAACTTTAAAAGTAAATTTTTTAAAATAATTAATTAATTATTAACATGAATACTAATTCTTTTAATTAATTGCTTTACATTAATGTTTTCTTTATGGAGATTTTATTTAATGCTTTTAAAACAAATTTTGTATTCCAAATTGTTTTTAGCTTTGTTGTTTTAACGTATCATATGAGCCACTTCGGGTCCCACACAGGAGAAAACAGCAATAGTAATTAATTAATTACAACAGCAATCAATATAAAAATAATTTTATATTTGTTCTCTTAATAGATTTCTTATCTACTATTTTTCTCTTAATTACATCTTCTAATATTTTAATATTAACCAATTAATGTTCCTTAACCATTCAATGTTAATATTAATGCTAAGCCAGCTTTTCCAATTTCTTCTGAGCCTATAATCATTTGCTTAGATATTTATTTATTTATTTATTTAGTTGTTTGTTTGTTTAATTTCCTGCCTTCCTCCCAACATGGGACCCAAGGCACTTTACATGGTAGTACTTCCCATTCAACTCAGTGGGATTTCTTGAACAGTTAGGTATGCAAGAATTTTATCTCTCTGCTTATGCCGAAAATCAAATCAAAAATATTAAACTCTTGCTATGAAACTGAAATTAGTCCATACGACTACCCAAAAGAGCAACCTTTCCCCCACAAAATTGTGAAGTGTTTTAATTTTGCTATTTGAGTGCAATCAGCCAACTGACATTCTTTACTGACACATAATAGTTCCTAATTAGAAATGTCCTGCAATCTTACATGGCAAAATCACCTTATTTTCACAACTAGGTGGAAATAAATACAATTATCATTAGTCAGTTCCTTGCCTAGGTTCCTGCAATTCCAGGTGGTATTTTTAAAGTTCAGTTCTCTTGCAACATGTTCAGTTAACGTATATTAATCTAGTACAAATAATATGCTTAGCTTTATTTTATTCATTTTACTTATTCTGAAAGAAAAGATGAGACACAACTGGAAACCACTTATAACCATGGGTGTTTTACCCACACAAAATAATTTGTGGAAATGATTTAAGCAATATAGAACAGAATTTTTAATTTCTTTCTCAACAATGCATCTAGGCATCAATTAACTAATTGTCTAGAGCACATGCTGCAAAGACTATTTGATATTTTATCAGCATCCATTATTACTGTTAAAGCTGGGATGGATTTTTTCCCTATCTTTGGCCTTTTTCGCATGGCATTTTTGATGAGAAAGGGCCCCTTGCGCAAATGTGAGGAGTGGTCCACATGATGCACTCACATTTGCGCGACGCTCCAGGGCCTGACACGGACTGCGCATGCATTTTTTCATTTTTGGCTTGAAGTCGAAAATGCTGTGTGGTCACACATTGCTCCGGGCCCCCACGCACACTTATCCTGCATGCGGAGCCTTGGGAGCCAGGCCAGTGGCACTTCCTGTCTCAGTGCAGCCTGGGAAGGTCCCAGGCTGCACTGTGAAAGAAAGAGGCGGGGCTTTCATGTGAGCACGAAGCTCATGCGGAGCCGAAGAAGCAGGGGAGCGAGAGCCTCTCTCCAGAGGCTGCTCGCGCGAGCACTGCACCCCAGTGTCGAAAATGGGTGAGTTGTGGAAAAGGTCATTGTTTCATTGATTTTAATGCCAGGAAGCATTACTATAATAATAACCTATCCCAGACACAAATATTATTCTGTACTAAAGGCCACATTAAAAATGTTTCAGCTGTGTATGTTAAAGTTTCTTTTCTACTGTCTTAAAAAGTTAATACACCATTGGACAACTGCCTAAGTTAGTATTTTATCAACACACCATCAACTGATAAGGAGAACAGAATTACAGTATAATCATAGAATCATAGAGTTGGAAGAGACCACAGGGGCCATCCAGTCCAACCCCCTGCCATGCAGGAACACCCTCAAATCAATCCCGACAGATGGCCATCAAGCCTCTGCTTAAAAACCTCCAAGGAAGGAGACTCCACTACACTCCGAGGCAGCAGATTCCACTGCTGGACAGCCCTGACTGTCAGGAAGTTCTTCCTGAGGTTCAGGTGGAATCTCCTTTCCTGCAGCTTGAATCCATTGCTCCTTGTCCTGGTCTCTGGAGCATCAGAAAACAAGCCCTCTCCTTCCTCTACATGGCATCCCTTCAAATATTTAAAAATGGCTGTCATGTCTGCTCTTAACCTTTTCTTCTGCAGACTAAACATACCCAGCTCCCTAAGCTGCTCCTCAAAGGGCATGGTTTCCAGACCCTTCACCATTTTGGTTGCCCTCCTCTGGACATGTTCCATGATATCCTTCTTGAACTGAGGCACCCAGAACTGGACATAGTATTCCAAATGAGGTCTAACCAATGCAGAATAGGTATGCCACTCTCCCGCTCTAATATCTTAGAAATAACCAGTTAAACTTCAGAGAGAGAGCACAAAAAGCAGTACCTGCTCCTCAAATGGATGGTGCAAATGTATTGCTCTTATGCTTAAAAACACAAGCTCCACTTAATCCAGTTAAACCAATTTATTCTGACGTAGCTCAATGGTGCCCTCTAGAGCTTTTATGTTACAGTCTCCTGGTGGGAAACCTGAATGGATCAAGTCCTTACTTTTGTTCCCCAACATACATTGAAAGCTTACTCTTTTTAATTAAACTGTGTCCAGTTAGAACTGACCACATTCTTTATAATTCTAGTGTTAGATGATTAATAAGAGGATGGGATCAGCCCACCTTAAGTAATTTTCAAGTATTCTGCTAAATGGGAAGGAACATAGTTATGTGTAATATTGATTACGTGTTTTGTTTGTATAGTTGGTAGAAAAAACACCAAGGAGTTGGACTACAGCTCCTATGATCATCATCCAACAGAGCAGGTTGGTTTAAAAGATACCCACAAATTCTCCCAACCCACCCCTTTTTGTATAAAATTTCTGGAGCATTGTTCCACTGAGAATTATAGACACTGCAGCATCATGCAAGCATACTCTAGAGTGGTACAGTGGGCTGTAACCTTTCAGAATCCAGAGGGGAATACCACTGTGGAAATGAAAATAAATGCTTCCCCAAATGGCACATGCTAGAGGAAAATTACAACCTCCTCTCCTGCGTGTGAAGGAACTGCTTGTTGGAGGTTCCTCTCCCCAATTTTCAGGGGCCTTCCATCATTTATCACGGTCCTCTAATCTCACAAAACACTTTCAGAGAGAGGGAACCATGTTTTGCCAACATGCTTCCATATGTATTTATCTGGATCTGTCACTACATATTCTCAAATAGTCTCAGTTAGGTCAAACTATGGCCATTTCTGGCCTACACTGTTACAATGCTATTATTCCACTTTCAAAATCCTGTGGAATTCTGGGATTTGTAGCTCTCTGCCTGACAATTCAAATGCCCCTCCCTAAACTGCAAACTCCAGGATTCCATAGGAGGTTTAAAGTAGTGCAGAAATGGTCTATGTCTCACCCCAGGAGTTTTCCACATCTCACACTGTTTTTAAAGCAGTTATCAGTACACAAATATCTATCTTACATAATATGGTTTTCTTGCTGAATGATAAACTAGCAGGAAACATACCCAGTGCCATCACTGCCCTTTTTAGTATGCTGCTTTTGGCATTTTCCATAAACTGAAGACCTAAAACTGTCAAACACTAACAGTGCAATCCTAACTCAGCAAGAGGACCAACAGCCAGCTGAGGCAACATTAGGCCAGCTGAACCTGTGCTGAATCCAAACCTCAATCCTTCAAGGATAGATGTGGCTCTGGCTGATGGACTAGGACCCAGAAATTTTATTTTGGAGGACTTCCCATTGGTTGCCATCTGTTAGAAATAACTTAGGCCAACCCTAAGCTTGGCCCAACTTTGTGCTGGCACAGTGGCTGTGTCTCTGGGCTGAGCAAGGTTTGGATGTGGTGTAACTCAGCTCCTCTCCCACTCAGTCCTTTCTTTGCCCCCTTTTCGCCCTTCAGCCAGCTGATCTCAGCTCCTGCACCAGCTGATCTCTCAGCTGGCTGATCTCTGGGATCAGCTGGCACAAAAGGGTTATGCAAGCAAAAGGGGAGTTTAGCTGGCTTAGGGCAAATTCAGCCAGCACGAGTGCTTTACACCTCATCCTAACCTACTCCAGGCGGCCTATCTTTGAGTCAGGATTAATCTATTTCTTTAAATGTTCTTAGGAAAAATAAATGTAAACAGTTTGCTACTTTTTTAACAGAGAGTAGAAAGCAGAGCAAATTTTTTTTTTTTTGGTTACCACCTGAGAATTGATACCTAGATCATTCCCAGATATATCTCAATTAAAAAAGCCTCTGACATTGAAACTCCTTCTTATGAAGTACTTTTATATATGCCCTTCTCCGTTTTCCTATTTATTCTCTAACTAGCTGAATTTTTTTTGAGGTACCAGCACTAGTGAAGAAGTGCTGGAGGAACACAGTCTTTTGGTGTTGGGTTATAGCACTATGCTTGATCTGGGAAAGAGTTGGGTTCTACTCTGGGCAACACCGCTATGTCCCTGTCTACATGGGAAGCAACAGCAGCTGTCTCTTTATTGGGCACGTGTGTAGCAAAACACAGAGAAAAGGTGAGAGCAAATAAGCTCTCCCACTAATAGTAAAAGTAACAACAACAACAACAAATTATTCTTCCCACAAAATGCCCTCTGTGGAATAAGGGGGCATTTTCACCGTGTTTTTGGGCCTCCCTGGGACATTTTAGATCTAGGAGGAGTCTTTTAAAAATAGGAAAAAAATAGGAAGCGACCTCAAGTCACATGGTAGAAATGCCCCACCCCACCCCCTAGAGGCACTTGGGGGCAAAAAGATAATCAAAACATTTTGAAAAAAATATTCTAAACATTTTGTTTCACCTCTGGGAAGCCTGATTTTGGGGGGAGGCTCCAAACATGGTGATAATGCTCTCCACACCCCCTGCAATGGCTCTGAAGGCCACACAAGTGGCCCCAGGGGCTGCATGCAGCCCACAAGCCACATTTTGCCCACTCCTGCTCTAAAGCCATTTCCGCACTATACTCTTATAGTGCAATTATTCCACTTTCAACATCGTATGGAATCCTGGGGTTTGCAGTTTAAGGAGGGGCCAGCCAGCCCCTCCCAAAACTGCCCAGGATTCCACAGGATGTTGAAAGTGGAATAATCGTGCTATAAGAGTGTAGTACGGTTAACATGTTCATATATTACTAGTTTATCTTCACCAAAAAGATTTCTAAGCAGACTTATAACTTGATATTGGAAAGGAACTTTAAACTGTTACAGATCATAAAAAATTTCCCACTATTGGTTCATGAATACAGTCCTTCGTGTATGTGTGCCACTACTGTGACCCTGTGTCAGGACCCCTGAGCGACACCACCTCTTTCTTTTTGCATGCTTCAGAGTCTTCTGTCTTCAGCAGCACATCAAAGAAACTGGTCTATGTCTGGAATTACCCACACCAAATCAAGAAACAAACTGACACATGAACATGTAGATAAGTTTGTCTCAATCCAAGCCAAGCTTCAGTTTTCAAAAGTCTATAAAAATGATAAAAACAAAAGGTCAGACAACACTGAAACCTGCTGGTAGTGATAAGACCAGCAATGAGACTGATTAGACAAAATGTCATGAAGGAAAACTGGTATTCAATGGGTCTTTACTTTTTTCAACTCTCCACCTCTCCTAGAGGTATTAGGAAGAGAAAAAATGTCTTTTTCATTGAGGGTTTTTTTTTCCAGGTCAAGGGAAGACCCCCAGGATGGATGGACCACAAAAAATACTTGAACAACAGATTTAGCCTGTGAATTTCATTTTGCCCACCCCTGCATATGTCATTATGGCCATATTAGCTATGTATTAAAAGTCAAGATTGCCATCTTTCATTGCAATGAATTTTACCAATTAATGATCTTCTGTGTAAAGAAATAGCTGTAGAACCTACTGTCAAGCTCATTTTATAGCATGATCTAAAATGCAGGCACAACATTCTCCCATATAAAGCTGCTTGTATGTTAACACACAGCCCCTTCCTGTTTGAAGAGAGGCAGGTGACAACCATAAGCGAGGTCTCTTCTGTTGTGGTACCCTAGTTTTGGAAGTCTCTGCCTCAAGGGTTTGCCTAGTGCAAAGTTTTTTATCTTTTCAGAATAACTTTTTTTTTTAATCCATTAGGTTTTTTAGACCCTGAATAACTCTTTTTAAAGTTTGGATTTTATCAGCTTAGGCTGCCATTTTGCTATAAAACTATTACTGATTTTTAATTCTAACATTGTTTCATATTCTTGTATTGGAAACAATTCTAATTTGTAATGAAGAGGCGGATAATCAGTACCCTTTCTAAAAAAACAACAACAGAGGTTGTATTCTCTATCAGCTACTTAGTCAGTCAACTAAGTATACTAAACTAAGTAGCTGACAGATAATCAACAAAATATACTTAAAGAGTATGGTATAAAAATTGAAATTATGTAATAAGTAATAATGTAATATGGATGAAGCAGTATAGCAATATACATAAAAACACATATATTAATCAGTTTTGAAGGAAGATAGACATTAGTTGAGCACCCACAGTTAAGAGAAGGATGTTTGCAGGGGGAAAAAGATTTGAAGATGTGTTTGATAGGATGGTATAAAGTGTTCTTATTAGAAATGATATATATGCCATTATAACATTTTGTAATATAAGCTTAATGAAGAGTTTTTGTAATTCTCCTTTGTAAACTTATCATGAAGTAAGAATTGTCATGCTATGTTCTTGACTCAAACTATTAGTTTTTATTAATAAAAATAATTATTAAAAAAACCATAAGTATTTTTAGTTAAGTCACTTCTCTTGGTCCAACCGACCCCCAAACATGATCGAACTGCCATTCACCAGTGCTCCCATTGCTAGCAGAATACACCTCCTTCTCCCCATGCCGTAGTCTTAACTAAGGAGTTGACAGGGAATACATGCCCAGATTATGTTTAAAAGAACATCTTTTCCTATACATTCAAACTAGTAAGGGTTCCCTTTCCGAGTTCTCAGCTGTACAAAATGCCCTCCCTACCAAAAACTGTCCTCCTGCAGATCTAAATGCAACATAAGGAAAATATTCCTTTGGCTTTCTTTAAGCCCCTCTACATTAAGGCAAAGCCTGTGTTTTAATCTCTCGCATTAATGCCACAGCATTAGCTGACTTCATTACTGCTTCCTGTTCTATAGCTCAGTCCTGATCAAAGGGAAGTATCCTGCAGTCAACTCTAAGTGCCTTGGAACCAAATGAATAATATTCTGTCTGTGAACAGCTTTCCTCAATCCAAACAGTCACCTTGTTATCACCGTGCTTTTAAGTTGGACAACTGTTTATCTACTTCTACAATATGCTTCTACTCTTTTCTTTTCCCAAGCATGTTATGGAGGCAGAAGGATAGGAATGATTTTTAAAAGGCTTGCTGCTGCTGCCCCTTAATGGTAGCTGTTGCAATTGTTTTCTCTCTTTTTTAAAAACAGCAATTTCCATAGGGAAAGCAAAAGAGATATAAAAAGTTTGCAGGGATGAACGTAGTGATGCCTACTTAAGTTTCAAAAAGCTCCAGAGAAGATTAAATGCAGATAATCAAGCATCACATGACAGTCAGTGTAAACAACAATCTAGAGAAAAATAGCAGAAATATTTCCTGTTTTCTGCTGCACCAAAGACTAGGACATGAAGCAATGGCTTCAAACTACAAGAAAAGAGATTCCACCTAAACATTAAGAAGAAAGTCCTGATGGTAAGAGCAGTTCAACAGTGGAATATGCTGTCTTGGAGTGTGGTAGAGTCTCAAGCAGTTTTCAAGCAGAGGCTGGCTGGGCATCTATTGGGAATGTTTGATTGTGTATTCCTGCATGGCAGGGGGTTGGACTCAATGGCCTTTGTGGTCTCTTCCAACTCTATGACTCTGTGATTATGCATGCAGCATGAATATTGTTTTTTCTGACATCGTCATCTCAGGTATCTTGCTGTCATTTGAACTTTTCAGATCCAGTTCATACACAATTTCTGTGGCATAGTTGGTATGCAAAACTGTATCACCATGCATGATTTCAGTAGCTAAGCACAACTTTTTCTTATACAAGTTCAACCTTGCATCATCAATCAAAAGGACCAGTAGGTGGAAGTTGGTGGAAGAGACTAGAGAACGTTTGCCAGTCAGATTAGCCAATACTGGACAAAACAAACAAAACTCACATGGAGCAGCTTCCTATACAGATGCTTGCACCTATATGAAAATACAGATACTTGTATCTATAATAGGACATACACAGGATGGGACTGAACAGTCTTCTGCAACCTGACTCAGAGAAGCAGTTTTGAGATTGCTGAAGTCTTCAGGATACACCATATCTAGCATTCCTTTCTGTGCACACTCCTTGTTCAGTTTTATTTATTTACTGAATATATATCCCATCTTTCTCCCAAGATGGAATACAAGACGGCTTGAATCTCTATGCACAATTTAATCTGGGGACTATGAAGCATCACAAAATCAGGTTTAGGCACCTTTCCACCATTCAAAGGCTTGGGGGAATGTTTTGAAATGTACCTTAATTCAGATTAAGCTTAACAAATGTGGAGTTCAATGTTACTGTTCCTTCTTTGCCTGTAATCAGCCAGCCAGCCTCTCTTTCTTCCTTGGGGATTCCTCCTTCCCCTCAAATCTATTGTAGTGGCCCAGGTTGTGATTAACTCAAGTGGTTCTAAAATGCTAAGCTGGATCCAGAAATGAATACAAAACAGGCTAATCCAAACTGTGTCAACTGTAATTGATTCTATTCTGAAGAAAAACGATTCACATTTATTGCTACTAACTCTTCCATTGGCTTGAATGGGGAAGTCACATCACACAGCAAATGGACTGCTCTCTTTGAAGTCCTGCCACGAACAGTGGCCTTTGTCCTTTTTACAGAATACTGTGGAGATGCAGACACTCAAAGAATATAGTACAGTCAGCCCTCCATATTCCTTAGGGTTAGGGGTGCAGAATCCCCACAAAAGTGAAAAAACCACAAATATCAAAATGAGGCGGCAGCTAAGGCATGATGGGGAGAAAGGACATCCAGGGACTAACCGAGATCACAGAAAGAAGAGGGTGGGTCCACATGGTGTCTCTATACTTCCTCTCTCTTGCTCATCTCCTTCCTTGGATGGGTGGGAAGCATTAGGAGAGGGGGTTTGTGGTGCTGAGAAATTTGGCTGCAAGCCATCCTTAACTGGCAAAGCAGCTGCTGGTTGAGGAGGACCAGAGGCAGGTTCTTAAAGGGCTGAATGGCCTGATCAGAGCTGCTGAGATGGAAGGCTCCCTTAGAAAAGAAGCACTTGTGGCAGGAGGGGGCAGGTTCTGGAGAAACGAGCAAATAATCAAATCCATGGAAGTCAACCTCACAAATGTGGAGAGCTGACTGTATTTGTAACTTACATGAGGAAAACATATTTTATGTAGCAAATATAGCATGAATGGTGAGTGAGGCTCACAGAACACACTGAGATTCTGCAGGGATAAGATTGTATCATGTATTTTGCTATATTAGAGCCAAGGTTTATAAACTCCAGTCAGCAAACTGAATTAGGATTACAGTCCCACTTGTGATGTGCTGCAGGAAAAAGAGAAGTGTCAAGCTCTCTATAGTACCAGCACGCTTCTATAGCACTTCTAAAAAATCATACATATGCACTTAGGTACACTCAAGTACCAGTGCAACACGAGAGTTAGCATGGGGTAGTGGTTTGAGTGTTAAGACTACGACTTTGGAGCCCAGGGTTTGATTCCTGCTCTGCATACTCTCAGGCGCAGAGGGGTCACCTTAGGGTAACCAAATGTAGGAAATGATTTGAAGCCACACAACAACAACAACAACAACAACAACTCAGTGAGCAAAGCAGATGGATTCCTGGGCATTACTTTAACAGAAAATTTTGTACCAGAACATGGAAATAATAGGAACAAGTTTCTACACTACAAAAAGAGGAACAGTTCAATAAATTTCAGCAAACTTTTTATTTAAAACTAATAATGTGCACATGTGAAGTGAAACAACTAGGTCAGGTAAGTTTTGAATAAGAAAACAAAAACATTTGAACCTTCTAAAGACCGCTTGAAGGCTTCTTCCAAAATGTATCCAAGGATTATTTTTTTCTTTACCAGCTTGCCAGACCTATAGATCTATATGCTTTTAACAAGTTGGGGGCAGCTAATGAGGCAGGCTTATCTGCACTTTCCCTTTTCTTTCTCTTAATTTATGCTCAGCAACATTCTGGAGGCAGCTGCTGTTTGCTTGACTGTTATAGGCAGACACACAACTACAGCAGGATTGGCTGGAATAGAATCCCATTCTTTCTCCACTCCAACTTTGTTCACTTCGACACACTGCTGCAACCAGACACCAAAAGCCTGTGCTTCTCCAGCCCCTTTCACCATCTTTCCAAAGGCAATGCTTCTAAAAATGTGCAGCTATATAGAGAAAGAAGAGGAGAAAAAGTGGGGCTGGACAGTTGTATAAAGACTTTGCAAAAAGAAGCTTAATTGTCAGAGATTTTATTAACTTGGTATACATGTATATATTTTTAAGAACCGGTACTATCTTGCCCTGGCCTCTCCTCCCCCAATACAAAGTGGACAGAATACATTAAATGCAACCACAGTTTGGTTATGCTATGTTTGTTGCATGCCGTATTATTTCTTAATGTATACTGTAGAAGCTATGTGGCATCTTCTATAATATTTTGGGACATTTGCATCTTTGCACAATTTCACTACAGGACAAGGCTTCAAAGGGAGCAATGCTTTTGCAGTAGGACATGACCTTCACAAATATGTCTTGACATATAAGACATGCAGCTTTGGAACAGGAGAGGATAAAGAAAAGACACATCTGACACTATGCACAAGAGACTTTGTAAATAAGAATGGAAAAGAACTTGGAAAGGACCATGGGCCATGACAGCTAGGGGAGTCTGAGAGTTGTAGGCTTGCAAACTCAGGAATGGAAGAAGATTTTTTTTAAAAAAAGCACTTCCAAGCTTTACAGCAAGCAGCAGCAACAACAGCAACCTTTTGGGACTTAATCTGACCCTGCCAGTGTGGCTTATGAAACCACTTAAACCCTGGGACAGTGTTCATGCCAGTGCCGGAGATATTATGTGTGTCAGGCTGCAATATCAATGCCAATGCCCAGTTTAGGAAATCTACAGCTTTTTTAGTCAGCACAGCTTTCCATGTAGCACAGTTTTTCTTCTTCTTCAAATCTAAGCCTGGAACTTTAGTTATGCATGAAAAATAGGCATCAGTGACAACTGAGCAGAAAAAAGTACTTCTTTTTTCACTAAATAAACATCACATATGGCACAACACAAACCAAAAAATGATTTGGGATATGATGACAGTATTCTGAGCCCATCAACATTTTGCTCTGCCCATCTTCAATTTGCTGACTCTTTAATTTACATGCTTGCACTACCTTTGTTGTCTGCTCATATATTCAGAAACATGTTGCCAAATTATAAATCAACTGTGTATGTACACAGCAGGGGGCTAATCCCATGCCAAAACGCTTCTTCCCAGGCTCTGTTGGCACTTCTACTACCAATAGAAGCACTTTGCTTGTTTGCCATCCTTGCTGATTATCTTCCTTCTGCACTGTGCTCATGAGACATTTTATTGCACATGGCCCTTTTCCTCCATATTTTT
The DNA here is from genome assembly GCA_948474755.1 of Ctenosaura bakeri. Lineage (NCBI taxonomy): Eukaryota > Metazoa > Chordata > Lepidosauria > Squamata > Iguanidae > Ctenosaura > Ctenosaura bakeri. The sequence continues at coordinate 254,884 of CAOLHI010001955.1, read as the reverse complement.
ATTTAAAGTTTCCCAAAAAACAGCAGCACAAAGCAGAAATTAGAAAAAAAAACTCATTTGAAAAATGTTCACAATAGGATTTGCAAACAAGGTAGAAAAACAGACGTGCCTAATGTACTATTATTTGTCAGCTAAAATGCCACTTAATAGAGCATGTACAGAACTGTTAAGGTCAACAAGTAACAGCTCTAGTGGCTGAGTATGAGGCAATCTCTCCATGTATTTTTGTCTCTTTTCTGGGCTTTTAACCCAAACACTTGTCCCTTGCAATTTTCATAAAGTACACATACTTCTTACACTGGTTCAAATCAGACATGCCACCATGGTTTGCCAGAAGCAGGTAGTAACTCTTTATAAATAACCAGTTTCTTGTAGGGGTTTTCCCCAATAACATAGTTATAACTATTTTTTGTATTAATTATAAGAAAAGAAAAAACACACAAAACATAGCTATAACTAAGTTACTTTAGGACAGTAGCTGAAAAATTAAAAACTTCATTCCTTTTGCAGTGTACCTGTGACTTGTTTTGTTTTTATTTATAGAAGGGTGCCCTCACTAAATGTGACACAAGAGTATCACATGGCCTGGAGTTGTGTCTTCTGATGAGAAGTGAAAAACTAAAAGTAACTGCTAAAAATAAACAGTTACTTTATAGAAACTATATTACTGCTTTAAATTAGAATTAGAACTAAGCCCTTCAGGGCTCTTGGATTTACAACTGTAACTGAATATTTTTCTTGATGTTAACTTCCCAAGGCCAGGTGCTAACCACACTTATGACAAAAACCAGGATTTAAGCTTCCTACCACATAGTTGGCAAACTATGGTTCAGAGCTTCTTGTCCACTTTTATTTTCGACTTTCTGCACTCATTTTCACAAAATGATTTTTGCTCTTCATAGTGCATCAGCTTCTTCCAGAAGAGCGATGGCTGCAGCTTACCAAGTCAGACATCACAGCAAACATGTAATGATTGTACCACAAACTCAAATTCTGGTTTGGCAGCTGATCACAAACCATGGCTAGTCTATTTCAGACCATTTCTGCACTAGACTGTTATAGTGCTATTATTCCACTTTCAAGATCCTATGGAATCTTGGGGTTTGCAGTTTAGTGAGGGGCTGGCTGGCCCCTGCAAACCCTAGGATTCCCCATAGGATGTTGAAAGTGAAATAATAGCACTATAACAGTCTAGTGCAGAAATGGCCTTAGACATTACAGAAGCCCATCCTTAATTGTGGTTTAATATAAAATCTGAACTAAGATAAAGATTTCCTGGTGTTTTTTAACCCAGACAGCTGCTGGACAGAAGAGGTTTAGTTGGACTCGTCTAAAGTCTTAGGGAATATTGTGAAAATTCTGTGTGGAAAGCACAGAATTTCATAGTAAAAGGCATTTTTACACTTGAGGCTTTAAAACCTTCAGTTGTGCTGTTTAATGTCAATGAGCTTTTTTATTAACATAGGTTTACCATTTGTATTTTAAACCTGATTGGCATAAGAGTTGCAAAGCACAGCCAATTTTTATTTATTCACCTTCAGGTCACTTGTGTTAACTTGAAGATGATAAAACAAACTCTCTTCTCCTTTCTTGGCACCTTCTGCAGCAATCACAAATAAGTATCCCAAACTGTTCTGTTCCTGAAGTGTCCTCTGGTCCTCTGGTCTAGTTATTTCGATAGCAGCATGTCAACTTTTCAACCCTCTAAATGTATTGGACTACAGTTCCTATCATCCCCCAACAGTGTGACACTGAGATACTATGCTGGAGCAGACTGGCAACCACCATTTTTGGAAGCTCTTGTGCAAAGTCTTTCTTCTGTGCAAACTTTTTCTTCAGCCCTCTTTTCTACAGGGCTTAGAGAGAGAAAAAGATTACTAAGGACTATAGATTATGACTGGCAACCAAGGACTGCAAAGAATGTTGAACCTAAAAGGTAGCTCAACAGAACATTAAGAGGAATATACATTCTTTGCAGTTAACACACTTCCCTCTAGCAATGGGATTTCCTCAGAGATAAGTCTCAGCAATGAAAATTGCAAATTAACCCCATATTTATCTTCCAACAACTGATGAGAACACAAAACATACTGGATGTAGAATATGGACGTAAGGGAAAGTGTGTGCTAAGATAAAGAAATATATTTTATCATTTAAGAGAGCCTACCTTCTAAATATGTACTAAACATATTGTTTAGTTTGACCCTCTGTTTATAAAAGGACGCTCTGAAAAGAAAAAAACAAGTCAAATATTTACTGTGCTGCGTGCATCACAGATTATGGCCAGTGGATATTAAGTATCTTCCTTTCTTTCCAAACAGCTTTTTAAACAGACTTAAAGAACATTCTAGTTGTCATATCCCTAAAAACAAGAGCTTTAACGAGCACCCTAATTAGCACATGCACTGGCAGGATAAGTAGAAGACAAGACACACACATTTACACACAGAAATCCAGTCAGCTGCATTATTTCCAAGCATTGTTTAAAAAATTTTTCCAGCCTCCAATACAATCTCTCATAATAAGGTTCTAATTCATGACAACCAAACATGGCAATAAAACACACTACCCACCAAGCATTACATCCATCCATTCTGGTGGAAGACTGGGAAACAAGGTGATGCCCCAATGTCCTTTTTCTGGATATCCAAGTCCTCCCCAACAAGAAGCAGCAAAATGCAATGACGTTTCAGAATTCTCTGACCAAGGGATGCCTCAGTCACTATTAAACAATTGCCATTCTGCACCTGGTGAGCTTGGAATCAGGCTCAAGGCTGTCTCAGGAAACAGAACTTGAGACAGGACAAGCTCTTTTCTTCCCATGTTTCTCCGATCTTATCCTAGATGACTGTCATATAATGTCAAGGTCAGAGACCTGGGTAGCGAGCCAGCCCAGAGAAAAGAGTGGGAGGGCCAGCAAAGTCCAGCCAGAAGGAGACAAGCAAGCACTTACTCAATGAAGTTCATTTACCAGAGCGCCAAGCAAAGCCACAGTCAGAGTTCCACAGCCAAGGGTCAAGAGTCCAGAGATCAATTCAAGGTATCAGGAACCAGATGCTGGGAGCAAGGTACAGGCAAGTCTAAAAAGTTTGCCACAAGCAAAGAGAAGCTTCCAGGCAGGCAGTTATATAGCCCCAGACACAGGTGTGTCCGATCACCACTTCTTAAACTTAGCCAAGGAAGCCTCCCTTTGCACAGCCCTCTTGAGTCTCTGCCTCCATTGGGGGCTTATTGAACCAAGCTCCAGACCCTCTTCAGAATCGGATCCCTGTTGCTCCAAAGGAGCAGGCACAGAATCGGATCCCTGTTGCTGTTGCTCTAAAGGAGCAGGCAGAGGGACGTTCGCACCTGCTTGGTCCATGGCAGAAGAGGGAGCTCTTGAGCTGCAGGACTCATCTCCACCCTGAGCAACAGGGACCAACAGCTGCTGTTCGTCATCAGCAACTCTGACAGGGGCTTCGGTTATCACATATAATAATAATAAAATGCCACATCCAAGAGCATTTATGCCAAGTGCACAGAGTTCATTGCTGCACCAAAAGCCTCAGCCAGAACTCTGTCCCTGGATCATTTCCAAAGTCACCTACTTTCGTAAATCAAAGGCAAAGACAATAACAACAATGTTCCCTTACCAAACAAGCTGCAGTATCTCCATCAAGATAGCTATGCAGTGGTCCCTCCACTTTTGCAAGGGTTTGGGGCACAGAACTCTCATGAAGGTGGAAAAACCATTAAAAACCAAAACCATAACCCCCCTCTAGTGATCTCCTTCTCATTTCCTTCCAGGGCTCCCCCTCCAATTTCTTTGCTTTTTGTGCACTGGGGCCAGAGGCAAGGGAAGGGGGGGCTCTGAAGGAAAGAAGGAAGGCATGTTCATATGCCTTCTCCCCACAATTGCCTTTTACCTTGGTACACATACTCAGAGCCAAGGCCAGAGTCAAGGGAATGGGAGGAGGAGCTCCAGAGGGGAGAAGGAAGGTGTGAGCATGCCTTCTCCCCACTCCATTTCCTTGCCTTTTGTCTGGGCGCCTGCCTTCTTTCTCCACACCCAGAAAAACATAAGGGAACGGGAGGAGAATGGCAGAGGAGGTATGTGCACATAATCAAATTTGCAAAGGTCCAGCCCATGAATGTGGAAGGAGGACTGTATTACAAGGAGAAAATGATCCATTCAGTCAATACAGGTTACCTGTCCCTTAACTCCAAACAAGCAGAGAAAGGGTTCTTACCAGAGCTTGAAAAAGTTACTTTGTTGAATTGCAGCTCACAGAATCTCCCAGTCATCATGGCAATACTGATTTGTGGGTAGTATTGGGGAAGGGACCAGGTGAGGTTTTGATACCCATTTATTCATGGACAGGGAAAAATCCACACAAACACAAAGGCTTATATTTGGGGGTTTCCTATGAGTTGCAGTCTAGGAATTATCTTTTCTAAGCTCTGGTTATAGCAATAGCAGTTACATTTCTACACTGCTTATCAATGCTAAGCACTCCCTAAGCAGTTTACAACATTGTAAGCTAATTGCCCCCAACAAGCTGGGAAGTCATTTTACCAACCTATGGAAGGATGGAAGGCTGAGTCAACCTGGAGCCCTGCAGGACTGAAGTCACAACATTGTAGCTGCAGTACTGGCATTTAACCACTATGCTACCAGGGTAGGACTGTCATGTTCCTCCATCTCCACACCATGGGAGGAGAGAATGCAAGGTATGCAAGGGGGAAATGAGAAGAGATTGAAACATACAGAACCAGCAATACCATTATCTGTATGCAGAGACAGCAGAACTCCAATGAAGGCCCATGTTTTGAGGGATCCATTATGCATCCTTAGTATCTCAATGGATTTCTCTCAACTGACACACTGTCACCACTCCTCAAACAACACTCCTGGACCCATTTCCTCAGTGGGAGAACATATGGGCATGCAGAGGGTACAGTTTGTCCTCTTTTCTCTCATCACTCCTTATACTTGTAGAGAAGACAGGTAAACAGAGAGAAGAACAGGTTGCTTACCTGTAACTGTGGTTCTTCGAGTGGTCATCTGTGCCATCATACACTAGGAGCTTTAGCGCCTGCGCGGTAGCGTTCGGAAACTTCTAGAGCTTGTTCGCTTGGCGGGAACCCCTCCCCCACGCCGGTACTGCGCATGCTCCTCCCGCCGAGCAACGGTCTCTCCTCAGTTCTGTCGTCCGCCGTAGAACCTACAGGGACCTGAGAAAGAGGGGAGGAAGGGCGGGTGTGTATGATGGCACAGATGACCACTCGAAGAACCACAGTTACAGGTAAGCAACCTGTTCTTCTTCTTCGTGGTCTCTGTGCCTTCATACACTAGGAGACTGTGTAGCTTACCGGTCGGACGGCGGGTCAGGTCCTACAGCACGGAAGCCAACACCTCACGTCCAAACCGGGCATCTCTGCGCGACCGGCAGTCGAGCCTGTAGTGGCGCAGGAAGGTCGATGGTTGGGACCAGGTCGCCACACGGCAGAGTTCATGCAGGTCAACTCCTCGCAGGAGGGCCGCAGAAGTAGCCACAGCTCTGGTGGAGTGGGCTCGAAGCAGGACTGGCGGAGGCTTCCTCGCGAGCTCATACGCCAGTTCAATAGTCCTCACCACCCACTTGGAGAAGCGCTGGGTGGACACTTTTAGGCCCCTCCGACGTCGCCCATAGCAAACAAAGAGATGCGGCGTCTGTCGGAAGGAAGCAGTCCTGTCCTTGTAGAAAGCCAATGCCCGACGCACGTCCAGGGAGTGGAGGGACCGCTCCAACGGTGTTGTCGGGTTCGGGAAGAAGGCAGGCAGGATGATATCCTGGTTGAGATGGAAACTGGACACCACCTTTGGCAGGAACGAGATGTCAGGTCTCAGGACCACCTTGTCCCTGTGGAAGACCGTGAAGGGCTCATCGGAACGAAGAGCTGTGATCTCACCCGCTCGCCTCGCTGAGGTCACCGCTACCAGGAAGGCAGTTTTCATTGTCAGGAGCCTGTCATCCGAGGTCGCCATCGGCTCGAAGGGCGGCTTCGTCAGCTGCGAGAGCACCAGCGAGAGGGACCACGGCGGTAGCGGCGGCGATACCGGCGGGTAGAGATGATGAAGTCCTTTCAGGAACCGCTTAATGGTATCGTTCCTGAAGAAGGCCGAGGCAGCAGATCGTGGCGGTTGGTATGCCACGATCGCGGAGAGATACACCTTCAGGGATGGAAACGCCAGGCCCTGTTGCCGGAGGTGCAGGAGGAAGTGCAGGACGGTCGAGAGCCCCGCGGGCGATACCGGCTCACTCCTCTCGTTAGCGAAGGTCAGGAAGCGTCGCCACTTGTATTGATAGTTGCGACGGGTGGATTCCTTCCTGGCCGCGACGAGGACGGTACCGAGCACGGGATCGTCTAGTGCGATATCCTCCAGGCATGGAGGGCCAGGCGTGGCAGGTCCGGATGGAGGACTCGGCCGCCGGAGTGGGAGAGCAGGTCCGGTGTCGGTGGCAACCGGAGCAGGTCGTCTCGCGCGGCTTGTAGCAGGGGTGCGAACCAATGTTGCCTCGGCCAGTACGGGGCTACCAGGATCGCGTCGGCTCGGTCGGCGAGGATCTTCGATATCGTCCGGCCGAGCAGCGGGAACGGCGGGAACGCGTAGAGGAGTTCCCCGGTCCACGGAAACTGGAAAGCGTCCCCGATGGAGGCACGATCGTGGCCCGCTCTGGAACAGAATCGGCGACACTTCGCGTTTTCCCTGGTCGCGAAGAGGTCGATCGATGGTTCGCCCCAGCGGTCCCGAATCAGTCTGAACGCCTCTCCGGAGAGAGACCATTCGTGATGGGATGAGGTGTCCCTGCTGAGGGCGTCTGCCGTGGTGTTCTCCTGCCCGGCCAGGTGAACCGCCACGGGATGCGTGTGCAGGCGAATGCACCATTCCCACAGGCCGAGCGCGATGTCGAGCAGGGTCGTGGAATGAGTCCCACCTTGTCTGTTGATGTAGCAGACGGCGGTGGTGTTGTCCGTCAGAATCAGGACCGTGCGCCCCGCCACGGCATGGCGGAACGCCCGTAGGGCTTTCCAGACGGCAAGCAGCTCCAGCGCGTTGATATGGAGAGCGGTCTCGTCGTCGGTCCATCTGTCGCGGACTCTGAGATCGCCGCAGTGGGCACCCCATCCATACAGGGAGGCGTCGGTCGTTACCGTCACCTTCGGTGTCGGCTGTTGGAAAGGCATCCCCGACATGAGATTGCGTCGCGACTGCCACCATCGGAGGGATGAGCGGACGTCTCCCGGCAGCTGCATTTGGAGTGTCTGTTCGTCTCGCAGGGGGTCAATATGCGGACGAACCAGTTTGAAGAGGTCTTGCTCTCAGCCTGGGGGAGGGATTGTCACAGCGGTCGTCGCAGCCATGTAGCCCAAGAGCTGCTGGACGCTTCTCGCAGATAACGTCGGGGCCGTACGAGCGTGAGCGGCGGCCCGGGTTCAAAGTTTGTGCTCGAGACTCTGGTAGGTACGCCCTGGCGGAGGTCGAGTCGAGCGTCGCCCCGATGAAGTCCAAGATCCTCGCCGGCTCGAGGTGGGACTTCTTCGGATTCCCCCCGAAAGCCAAGGCGGGTCAGGATGACAACGTCATGTGGACGTCGTGGTAAAGTCTCTGTTTGCAGGACGCCACCAACAGCCCCCCGTCGAGGTAGGGGAAAGGAAACGCCCTTCGTCCGCAGGTAGGTCCCCACCGGGGCCATGCACTTGGTGAAGCCCCTTTGGGGAACCCGAAGCCGACCAGCCCTTGTACTGGTAACAGGTGTCGTCGACTGCGAAGCGGGGTCCGTCTGTGCTGCGGGCGAATGGCGATGTGGGAAGTATGCGTCTCGGAGATCGATGGAGGCGAACCAGTCCCCTCGATGTAGGAAGGGTAGGATCGACGGTATCGTGACCTTTTTTTGATCCTTTTGGGGGGGTTAGTAGTTCACCCCTCTGAGGTCTGGATCGGCCGGAGGGTAAACCCTCGGCTTTCGGTACCGTGAAGTACCTGGAGAAGAAGCCGGTGGTCTTGGCCTCTTGCGGGGGGCCGCTCGATCGGGCCCCTTTTTAAGGGGGGGATTGGATCTCTTCCAGGAGGGGCCCGGGCTCGACGGCGTGGAGTAATAAACCCGCGAGGAGGAAAATTGAGAAACTCGATGGCTCCCCAAGACGGAGATGGAAAGTACCCAAGAGTCCGTAGTGACATACTGCCACTCCGCTAGGTGTCGAGCGGGGAATCGGGCGGTCTTGGGGCGCTGATGGTAGGCTGAAGAGTGGGTATTGGCGGGTCCTGCGAGGCACGTCAAAACCGAGACTTTGTCTCGGGGGAGCCTTTTTCGACGAAGGCGGGGGCCTAATCGTGCGTCTGGCCGATGAGCCGGAGGACGGTCTCGACTGTCCAGACTGGGCCGAACGCTGGAACGACGGGGGGAAGATCGTCGCCAGGATGGTCGGAAAGGGGGAGGCCCTGCGGGTCTGCGTGGCCGGCTGCAGCCCGATCTTTTTTGGTAAATCTCGGCCCTTTACGAGATTTCCCAAAACTTTGTCTGTGGACGAATTGAATAGGCCTTCACCGTCGAAGGGGAGATCTTCAATCCTCCTTTCTGGTGTCCTCCTGGATGTCGGCCGGTCGAAGCCAAGCATGGCGGCGGAGGCCGACGCCCCGCCATGACCCGGGAGGCGATCTCCACTGCGTGCCGGGAGGAGGCCAGGGTGCCAGGGGGATGCCTCATTGAAATAGGAGGAGGTTTGGGGGACCTGGACCGTTTCCATGCTGGTTGCAGGCGATCGAGCACCTTCTTCAGGTATGCCGCGAGGCAAGCCTATGTTGGACACCTAATCTCAAGGGGCAGCCGAATAGAACCTCCTTGCGTAGGCGTCCAACTTCCTGCCCTCTTTGTCCGGCGGGGTGGTGTGTTGCCTGCCGGAGCCTTTCGTCTGCGCGGACTCGACGACCACAGATTTCGGTGCAGGGTATTAAATAATAACCGGCGTTATCCTTCTGCACCCTGTAGAGGTTTTCTAACCGCTGCGGTTGGCGGCCGAGGCCGGTTATCCCAGGCGGCCTTCCCCAGTTGGATCCCCGGGGCAGGAGAGGCAGCGGGGCCGTGGAAGGTCGCTTCCCTCGAAAACGGAGAAGCGGATCGTCATCCTCCGGCTCCGCATCGGCGATCTTAAGGCCGAGGGTAGTGGCCATGCGGAGCAGCATCGCAGAGAACTGGTGGACGTCCTCTGGAGCAGAATCTGGGATCGGGTCCCCGAATCCCAACGGAGGAGACTCCTGGGAGGCCGCCTAGACACCTCAGACTCCGCACTCGAGTCGTACGACTCCGAGCTCGGTGAGTCCTCTCGCCGCTCGCTCTCCGGCTCCTTCGTAGTCGCCGCAGGTGTTGCCTTCCTAGGCTTCTCCGCAGCCGGGGCGGTGGTAGCAGCAGCGTCCCGCTTGGGATGGCTGACCACGGACTTCACCCTCTTGGTGGTGCCCGGGGTAGTCTGGCAGGCTGACGTCGTCGTAGCCCGCTCGTCACCACCGACTCCGTAGGGCGCGTCGCCGTCGCCGTGACCCTAGGAGGTGGCGATTGGCCGATACCGTGGTGAAGGCTCCCTCGCCCTATGATTCGGGGGAGGGAGAGCGGCTGAAGGAGCGGCGGTCCGACGGAGATGGGCTTCGGCGTCGACGGTCCGAGCCTCGTCCCCTTAGGCGAGCGCGATTCGCGCTGTGACGAGGTGACCGGGACCTCCGGAAGGTCTCCCAGCGACTCGGGCCACGATGGTACCATCCCGGTACGATGGCGAATGGGACCGATGGAGGCCGGGCGCTCTCTCCACTCCCCTCGCGTACCTGGCCACGTAGGACGCCGAGGTGTATCTTGAGGCAGCGAGCGAGGTTGTTCCTCTCTTGTCTCCCTCGGAGGCGGCGAGGCCACCGGACGCTCGGAAGAGGGGGCCCGGGACCTGAAGGAGGTGAAGCCGCTCCGGAGAAGCAAGGGCTCTCTCTGCTGCAGGTCGGCCGCCTGCGACGGCTAAGGGGCGGTGGCGCTCCTCCACCATTGGAGGGTCTGCCACAGGCGAGTCCGGGCGCTTTTGGGGGAACGTCCTCGATCTCATCCTCCGAGAGGTCGAGGGCTCGCCTCGCCCTTTGGAAGGCTGCTGAGTAGGAGGAGGAGTAGGGGGTTTGGCGTCCCCCCCGGGGAGCGCTTTTTTTTTCCTTTTTCTTCTTCTCCTTCTCCTTGCCCTTGCCTCCGTCCGGAGCAGGGGCTTTTTTCAGGCGTCTCCGTAAGGGGGGCCTCAGCCTTCCTCGCCGTCGAGGATCCTTTAGCTGACTTGGCAGCCGCCGACAGCTTCGGGGTCCTCGGTAAAGCCGAAATGGGCGGTACCGAGCCCGATACCGACGAGGTGGCGGAACGGCAGCCGCCGATCCGTCGATGGCGTGGTCGTTTCTTGTCGGCCATCTTGGAGGTGGAGGTCTCTCTATGCCCCAGAGTGCTCCCAACAAAAGGATTTGAGTCTCGCGGGGCGGTTAAGAGTTTTCGGGGTAAAATCCCTGCAAATTGGGCAAGTCCGGATGTTGTGGGCTCGCCCCAAAAAAAGAAGAGACACTCCTTATGGCCGTCGTTAGGGCAACCTTGCGGCCGCAGGACACGCACTTCTTTAAAAACGCGGACATAAGACGAAGAAACGCCAAACTCCGAAATCCAAAAGACGAAAAGCGAAGGGGGGAGAGGTCAAAGACAGTCCGAAAGTCCGTAAAACCGTGAAAAAACAGCAAGCCAAGCACGACGTGAGAGGAACAAACTGAAGAACCTTCCGACGCGGCGGCGGGGGAAAAACTGGGGAGAGACCGTTGCTCGGCGGGAGGACATGCGCAGTACCGGCGTGGGGGAGGGGTTCCCGCCAAGCGAACAAGCTCTAGAAGTTTTCCCAACGCTCCGCGCAGGCGCTAAAGCTCCTAGTGTATGAAGGCACGAGACCCCGAAGAAGAACAAGGAGCACAAGGAAAATCAAAAAGCTTTGGAGCTAGAGTCAGCAGCAGGCCCCATGTTAGAGGCTTGACAGTTTCCCAGAAATACTGGCTGATCAGTGCCAGCTCTGCATATGATAGAGATGGGGAAATGGGGAAGACAGCTTCTGCTGATATGAACATTTTTATGTGGAAGAGCAAAAAAAAGAGACTGGAATATATTAGTCTTTCTCTCTGCCAAACATACCACATGCAAACAAATAAATATTCATGCACACAGAAGAAAACAGAGTGCACATTATTCATAGAAACAGAGATAAAGGAAAGAACCTTTCAACATGCGCACACCGCTTCTGCATGGCAGTAGTGATGGAGAAATGCACACACCCACACCTTGGCAACGAGGGGGGTTACGTGTTTCCTCTCTCTGTTGCCATGCACATAGTCTGCATGTATTTCTCCACATGATGCACTCCACAGTCATCATTTAACATGTAAAGGCCCATTTTTCCTCTGTTTTTTTTCCATGAATTGGCCAGGTTAGCAGGTATAAAGCACACAAATGCATACATTTTCAATGTTCTGAGCAACATACACAGACAGACAGTTTTGAAAGATTTCTGGAATCACAATGAAACCAAATATAATGGAGAAAGAAGATACATAGCATAGCAAGGCTAGCAACAAAGGCGACTTCACACATTTACTTTTTCCATCATAATAGTGTAGGCATTGTGTTACATTTGAATAGCTGCACATGAGGCTCTCCTGCAGAGACGTAGAATGGAGTAAGAAATATGGTGCAAAAATTACTATTACTTGCCAGGATACAGAAAGAATGCCCAGAAAAATGCCAATGTGCTTGCCACAAGTACACACAAACAAGTTGTCATACAGGTTCAAGAAATGTGATCCAATCATATGCAGAACACACAACCCATTAGTATTGGGAAAGGGACCAGGTGATGTTTAAATACCCTGGGGAAAGAATCGACACCAACACAATTCAGGGTTATATTTCCAAAAAATGGGAGAGTCTGAAGTCTATCACAAAATCTCTTTGCTTTTCAAAACTTCTCTGTAAGACCAAGTGCCATACTGGCTTATTCTGCATTGTAGGCAAGACACATTTCCAACACAATGAAAACTATAGTGCGCCCTCTTCTGGTGCGACCTCTGCACACACGAATGTGAGGCCATGTGAAGTGTCTCTCTCTTATAGTCAATGGACACAACAGGTACATGCCTACATAGTCACAGGGATACACACTTTGCATCCATTGACTACAATGGGATGTGACACTCGTATGTTTTTTACAGGGTAGTTCATGGAACACAACCCCCCACATATATAGAGGGCACATCAGATATCATTAGAAGGTGATAGATGGATGGATAGATAGATAGATAGATAGATAGATAGATAGATAGATAGATGCCTCTCTTGTTGTTAGTACCACCACTGAGTTGCAAACAATACACACTACTAGGAGAATCAGCACATTCCAGAGATATACAGCAGAACAGCCCTAAAGTCATGTCTTGCATGAAAAGCCCTCAGAGTTCAAGACAAGGCATTCTGTGTCTGTTCACAGACACTCTCATGGTTATGACACCATTTCAGTTTCAAAGGTGTTAGCTATTGAGAGGGAGGAGTCAGACTATTTTTTTTCCTACCTTTAACAGCAGTTTGAATAACAAATATCAGCAAAATGCAGAGATTTCCACAAGTATGATCAGGTGGGGCAGCTACCCCAGGTAGATGATCTGAGGTACCACAGAAGGGCAGCAAATTGTTTAGCCATTACATCTATTGCTGAATGTATTTCTACTGCCATATGAAATGTTCTGGCCCAAGTAGCAAGATAAGATTGACTGGGCTTTTTGGTATTCTGTACTCTCTGTCAAGCAGCAAATGGTCTTATCATAGCCCAGCCTGCTGTCAATATCTGCCATATAGAGGGAACAGGGTCCTTTCACACTATACTGTTATAGCACTACGATTCCACTTTAAGTGTCATGGCAGCATCCTATGGAATCCTGAGGTTTATAGTCTGGGGAGGCACTAGACCTCCCTGCCTGAGAATTCCAAATACCTCTTCCCAAACTACAAATGCTAGGCTTCCACAGAATGAAACCAGGGTATTTAAAGTGGAATCATGGTGCTATAATAGTGGGTAGTATGAAAAGACGCTTAGTCTGTCACATACCAAAATAAGGAGTTCACCTCACGGCACCTAACAGGAGGCTGGCTTTACTGTTAGACAGAAAGGGGAGACTGCCTTTGGCAGCAGATTCTGGATGTCATGAAAGAAAGGGCAGGAAGTTGTTTGCAAACTCATTTATGGTTATTGTTGTCTTAACTATAAGAAAAACTGAGAAGTGCCTGTAGGACGTTTGGCCTCATATGCCAAATAATATAACTGATTTGGGGTGCTATGCACCCTGACCTGATGCACAGAGAGGGCACTATTTGCCACTCTGCCTCAGGCAAGAAAATGCCATAGGCTCTCTTTGCCTATCAAATCAACCCAGACTTCTGCAACTAAAAAATCATCTCACATGAACAAGGCTCTAGTCAACAGTAAACATCCCCATGGAGGCACAAGAGTTCCTTCTTGTTGCTCCAGCCTGTGCACCCTGCTGTTGTTAAAAGAGCACAAGTAAAAATGTCTTGGTTTTTGGCTCCTGTCCCACCAAGACCTAGTTATTCTATTCCTATTCCACAGGGACACTGTCACATGGGGGCAAAATAAGAATTTTGCCTCCCCGAATGATATTTTCCTATAATTCCCAGATATCTAGCATTGTAGTCACTGAAAACTTCAGCTGAGCATTTAGAAATGCAGTTTAGGCGTCCAAAGAAAAGGGGCAGCCTAAGTGACCACAGGAATGAGAACAGGAGCAAATAAAAGAGTTCGTGCTGTGGAGGATTTTGAATCTCTCACTCTCTGCAATAGAATCATAGAATCATAGAAATGTAGAGTTGGAAGAGACCACAGGGGCCATCCAGTCCAACCCCCTGCCATGCAGGAACACCCTCAAAGCACTCCCGACAGATGGCCATCAAGCCTCTGCTTAAAAACCTCCAAGGAAGGAGACTCCACCACACTCCAAGGCAGCAGATTCCACTGCCGGACAGCCCTGACTGTCCGGAAGTTCTTCCTGAGGTTCAGGTGGAATCTCCTTTCCTGCAGCTTGAATCCATTGCTCCTTGTCCTGGTCTCTGGAGCAGCAGAAAACAAGCCCTCTCCTTCCTCTACGTGGCATCCCTTCAAATATTTAAACATGGCTATCACGTCCCCTCTTAACCTTCTCTTCTGCAGACTAAACATACCCAGCCCTCTAAGTCTATCCTCATAGGGCATGGCTCCCAATACTAAACATTTGGAGATGGCTGAAAAAATTCATTGGGGAAGCAGGGCGTTTATGGGGGCGGGGTGTTAATGCCTTCATTTTGCCCCCATCCGCAGGTAGCTGCACCCCTGGCGTTCCAAGAGAAAAAGCAGGTGCTTCAGGGGAAGCCCTGGACAAGACCTCCTTGGGCCTGAAGCGAGAGCACGGGGGAAGCGCCACAGGCACGCCCGCTTTCCTAGGAGCACCCCCAGGAGCGCCCCTAAAGCGACCCGAAGCGAGGGCCCTCTGCACCGGCCGGGGTGCCAGGTGTGCGCGAGCTCCCTCGGCGGCGCGCGGCGCTTGTCCCTCCCGCTCCTTTTTTTCCCCGGCAGGAGGAGGGGAAGGGAAACGGCGCGCCGCCCGCCAGACTTGCGCGCAGGAGGAGGAGGAGGAGAAAGGAGGACTGGGCAGCCGCCGCCGCCGCAGCCCGGCTGACTCACCTCATTTTCCCCGCAGTTGAGCTCTGCGCAGCCGCCTCCGGCCCGCAATTCCCCCCTCCAATGCGCAGCGGGAAGTTGGCCCGGGATGCGGCGGCGCTGCAAACGCGGCGGCGGCTGCGGCGGCGGCTCCGGTGGCTGTCAGGCGCTCAGGCGAGGGGCGCCCTGAGGCGGCGGAGGGGAAGAGGAGGGGGGCTGCCCGGCGAGCTCCGGCGTCGTCCTCTCAGTCCTGCTGCCTGGCGGGGCTCCGGCGCGCCGGCCGCGGCATCCCCTTTCCGCCTCTCCGGGCCAAGGGCGCTAACTGGGGAGCCGCTCCTCGGCGCCTGGCAGCCGGTCCGAGGGCCCGGCCATCTTCTCTCCCTCTCTCAGCCCACCCACAGCCCGGCTTCCCCCTTCCTCTCCCTCCTCGGGATGTGGCGAGGCGAAGGTGGGTGTGGGACAGGCGGCGGCGGAGGCGGAGGGAGGAGAAGGGAGCGCACAAAGCCCGCGGGGCTCCGCTGCCCGCTTGGGCTGCCGCCGCTGCTTCGGCTGCTGACAGACACTTCCGCCAGCCAGCCAGCCAGCCAGCCAGCCAGGCTGTCTGCCGTCGCCGCCACCGCCTCCTCCTCCTCCTCCTCCTCTCCTCAGGCTCTCGCAGGCACCGCGGACCTGGCAAGACCATCTAGGCACGCGCAGAGAGAGCGAGAAGGAGCCGCGCGCGGGCGGGCGGGCGGGCGGGAGGGCGCGCGGGCACGCACACACACACACACAGGCGCCGGGAAGGCTTGTGCCACAGCGCCAGCACGCCAGAGAGCGCGCAGCGCGCAGTCGCCCGCCTGCCTTGCCTGCCTGCCTGCCTGGCTGCCTGACGCCCAGGGGGGCGCGTGCGGGGAGACACACTAGCGCGCGCGCCCCTTGCTTTGCCTCCCGCCCTCCGACTTTTTCTGGTATTCTTTTTGGCTTTGCCAGGGTGGCTTTTTTTCTTTTTTCTTTTCTGGCTGAAAGAGGGGAGGGGCTCAAACTGGTATTACCTGCCCACCGTGCAGGAAGGAGGAGGAGTCTGGCAAAAGACTTGGCAGAGGATTTACGCACAACGCTTTCTTTCTTTATGGGTTTCTGGGGCGGGCGGGCCTTACCACTCATGTCCCTGCAGATGTAGTGAGCTTCCACCAGTCAATGTGTAAGGCCACTTCCGCACTCGCCTGTTATAGCGCGATGATTCCACTTTCAACCTCCTCTGGAATCCTGGGGTTTGCAGTTTCGGGAGGGGCCGGCTGGCCCCTCCCGAAACTGCAAACCCCAGGATTCCAGAGGAGGTTGAAAGTGGAATCACCGCGCTATAACAGGCGAGTGCGGAAGTGGCCTTAAGATTTTTATTTTTTATTTGTATCCCGCCTCTCCGTATGGATTGAGGCGGCGAACAACTTACAAATAGCATGTATTTCTATACATGCCCCCAACAAGCTGGGTACTCATTTTACCGACCTGCGGAAGGATGGAAGGCGGGGTCAACCTTGGAGCCAGGCAGGATCGAACTTACAACCTTCTGGCTTGCAGTACTGGCATTTAAGCACTGCGTCACTGGGGCTCTTTTTCACCTGACACTTCCAAGGTCAGCATTTGGGGGGGGGGTGGACCCTGTGGCTTTGCATAGGCTGCACTACAGCTCCCACCATTCTTGCCAGACCATGCTGGCAGGGTCTGATGAGATTTGGAGTCCCACAGTATCTGAGAGGTCATCAGTCCCTTCAATCTTGCTGGAAAATTCCGGCATTCTTTCCCCCCACTCCTCTCTGTCGGTCTAGGGCAGAGCTTTCCAAGCTTTTCATGTTGGTGACACACTTTTCTAGACTTGCACTATTTCACTACAAAGTAATTCAGTTTTACTAGCAAACTGGAGATTAAAATAAATGCTTTATAAGAGATACAGACACATACAGAAATTGTAATAACAAAAGGTATAAGGACACAACATATCTCATGAAAACCTTTCATATATTTTTAAAAATATATGA
Source organism: Ctenosaura bakeri (assembly GCA_948474755.1). Taxonomy (NCBI): domain Eukaryota; kingdom Metazoa; phylum Chordata; class Lepidosauria; order Squamata; family Iguanidae; genus Ctenosaura; species Ctenosaura bakeri. The sequence continues at coordinate 238,100 of CAOLHI010001955.1, read as the reverse complement.
TTTACAAATAACATACATTTCCAAGATTGTAGGCGACACACCTACACACTTCAAGCAACACACTAATGTGTCACAGCACCATTTGGAAAGCCCTGGTCTAGGGCAAGTGGGGCTTAGTTAGCATGGAGTTTCTTTTTCTTTTGCATGTCAGAGCCTTTTGCCTTCTCACCTAGAACCTCAGTCTTGCTTTCTTGTGTTATTTAAATACATGGCTATGGTAACCAGGTGACCAGACCATGTGACTGAGGATAGACCCGGGGCCATTAGCCTTACATAACAGGCCTTACTTCTCAGACCTCTCTCTCTCTCTCTTTGCCTTCTTTGCCATTTTGCTTCCACTTCCTTCCCTCTCACCATGGTTCACCTCTCCATCAAGAATATGGTAAGTTAAGAATGAAGCCACTATCTTATCTAATCTGTTTGTTACCTAGTTAGGATCTAGACTCTCCAACGCCTATGTGATTGTAAAATGTGTTATTACATTTTTGCTAAAGTTTGTAACCTGAAACTGCCTGCTTTGTTTTGCTTTCTAAGTCAGTTTCAGTTCAGGGAAGCCACACAGAGATTGGAACATGCTTTTTCTGTTACTCTGCTAAAAGAAGGCTGATTCCTAATAGTTTTAGGTTTCGTAGAATTTCCCCCAAATGGCTAACACCCTGGAAAACTGACTTCCAACAAATCTGTTCAAGATTCATGAAGGGCAACCCACTTCTCAATGCTGTGTTCAACACAGACAGAAAGGTAAGCACAGGCAGGTAGATATAGAGAAGAATACTGTAAACGAGTGTTATTCAGAGTGGTGGTCCCTGGACTGGTGCTGGTCCTTGGGAGGTTTCCAGGGAAAAAAGAAACAATTCTAGCACACTGGGAAAAAATAATTACCAGTCCCCCACATCAGATAGCCTGAGAAGCACAGTTGCAAACAGCGTACCAAAGCTGGTACCACATGCCACTTCTGTACACATCTATTCAAATTAAGCCCCATTGATTTCACTGGGACTTATTTCCAGGTCAGTATTTAGCTATGGAGAGGGGGACAGTCCCTGGGCAGAAGTGTGTCTGAGGCCACACGGTATACAAAATTGCACAGTCATGTTTTTGCTTTGTTTTTGCCATGCTGTCACTCTGTCATCCATTTCCTCTTTCCTTTTTCCTCTTCTTTCTCATTCTCTTCCTTTTTCTCTCCAACAAAAATCACTTCTTCCCCCAATTAGTTCATACCTTCCAAATTTTCACAGAAGAAAATGGAGACATATGAGGCCAAGCAACATCTGTGTGTGCTAAAGATGGCAAAATTTACTAACAAGAACACACAAGGTAGAAGAAGATGTGTAACCAGGCCATACACTCCCACTCTATGATATGGTATAATTGGCAAAATATCATTTAATTGTCATGAAATATAAATTATACACTGACATGGCTGTAAAGCTGTGCGATGAAGAGGACTGGCTGAACACATGCAGTGCAAAAGTAGATCAGATGGGACTTCATGGCATGACCAGGTCATAGTCAGGGAAGCTCTGGCAATAATGGACTCTGGCAAATGGCTCTGGCAAATGTCCCTCAACAACTTGTCCTTTGAAAATAATAGCACCTGAAATTGCTTCCAGTTGTCTTCAACCCGCTCCCTCTTTTTGCCAGATTTCTCTTTTGTTTCCTTACCTGCCTAGCCATTAAGGAGCTATCACAATTCTCATCAGTCCTTTGTCACCTAACACTAAAGCCATTATTTTGTTCCAGACTCCATTGTCTACTCTTCCAGAGAGCAATTAGCACCATTAGGTGGCATCAGGGTATGTAAACCATGGCTCTGAGCCAAATAACTTGTAGTACTCTGCACCTAGGCTGTTACTTTGCTGCTTCAATTTCCATTCTTGTACTACCCTCATACACTTAATCTGAGCCATATCACTTCATCTCTTCTCTGCAGGACAGGTAAATATCATCCACTTCGTTCTAATTTCTCACTATCCAATTTTTCCTCCCTTTTCATTCAGTTAGCTTTAGGTGATTATGAGACTGCTTGAATCTTATGTGCATATGATTGTTAATTCTCCCAATAAAACAAAACATTCTTGAGTCTTCGACTGATGTCCATGCATTAGCACTGGTATACACAGGTGTAAAAGATCCTGTAAGATTACAGGCCTCCCCTTTGAGCTAATATTTCCCACTGTTTCAAGGAGACATTGGTATTGCAGGTGGACCTCTGAGTCACCCACTTTTTGAAGTTGCAGCTATAGCAGTTTCCTTTTGCCTGAGCCTACTGGAAAGGAGCTAGTGTGGTATAGTGATTCAGAGTATTGGACTACAACTCTGGAGACAAGGGTTCAAATCTATGCTTGGAAATGAAAATGAGTTGGGTAACTTTGGCACTCTGACCCCCAGAAACTCCTCTGGTAGGTTCACTTTAGGATCACTCTGGACATCACTTGAAGGCACACAACGACAACAAAACCTTGAGCAAGTCCCATTCTCTCAGCTTCAGAGGAAGGCAAAGGGAGACCTGCTCTGAACAAATCTTACCAAGAAAATCCTGTGATTGGTTTGCCTTAGGTTCACCATAAATTGAGAACAACTTGAATACACACATCAACAACTGGGAAGGACAAGATTCTGCCTCTCCTTCCTGTTGATTGAGTGCAAACTATCTTTGCACTTTGTACTCAGTTTGAAGCAAATGAAGTAAGCTGAGGATGAAGGGGGAAAGTCAGAAGAGGAAAGAGAACCGGAGACATTTTAAAGGTAGCTGAAAAAGCAGGATGGTAGAGAATTAAAAGGACTGTCCTTGCCAAATTGGGACAGTTGGAGGCTAGGTTAGTTAGGCTTAGAAAAACCTAAGTAGGTACAGCAGTTAAGTTTAGAGGAAAGAAAAGCTCCCAGTTTCAAAAACTAGAAACTTTCCCTTTCTCCTGGTGCCAGGCTATTTTTGGTGCAGAGCTAAGGAGGTGAGGCTACATATTCATTTTTCAAAAAATGGTTCCAAGCTTGTGTACGTAGATAAAAGAAAACATTGCCAACAAAACACAATAAGAGAATGCTTGTCCATAAAACTGAGAGTGATTAAAAATCACTCATCATGTATTTGGTGTAAACAAATTACGATGATTAAACAAATGAACATGTTTTAGCCTGTCAGCTAAAGTACAGCAGTGTTGACATCTATCGCTGTGGAATAAAGAATAATGCAGAAGAGCTGCATATGTGGACAGAACTTGGAAAAGTTCCCTTGGGGTAGAGAACCAGTGTGGCATAATGGTTTGAGTGCTGGACAACAACCCTGAAAACCAGAATTCAGATTCCTACTCAGTCATGGAAACCTACTGGATAATCCTGAGCAAGTCCCACTCTCTCAGCCTCAGAGGAAGGCAAAGGCCAACCCCATCTGAACAAATCTTGCAAGAAAAAATCCATGACAGGTTCACTTTGAGGTGGCCATTGCTATAGAGGAATGATCTCAAGGGACTATTATTGGAATGAAAGGCTGTTAGAGCCTTTCCTCCATTCACAGTGGACATGCCCATCTTAGGATAGTGAGTTTGGAGGAACTAAACTTCAGACAGAATAAAATAAGTTTAGAATCCATATTTATTAAGGAAATAGAGTCTTAGATAGCAATAGCTTGATTCTTTCTAAATTAATCTAAAAGAAAAGATGGTGAGGGTGACATGTTGCAGCATGTGCATCTTCATCTAAGAGGAGACAGGAAGAGAGAGTGGGGAGGTTAAGTCTGGGCCGATGCTTTTTTCTTTTACAAGACAGGGCAGTCACTTATTTAACTCTTGACTTGAACCAGACAGTGTGACCTGTCCATAATGCTTTTGGGATAGGTGGCTGATGAAGGACAAGCAAGCAGCAAGGAAGACAAAAGATCCTAATCCCTCTCTGTCTAAGCCACCTCATCCCTAATGGACAAGAAAGCAGCAAGAACAAGTGCAGAAGCAGCTATTTCTTCCAACAGCCATAACTTGGAAATGACACAAAGGCGCACAACAACAACAACAGAAATGGCAACATGGGTTTGAAAAACTTTAATGAGGAAAATTTCTCATGTATGGTTTCTACAATATTCATATCTTGCCTTGCAATAGATTTGAATGGAGTACATTGCTGTGAAATTAAGAATACCAGGCAGAGTGGCCACAAAGAACTCTTCAGCCTGATGTTTGAAAATTTCACGTGCTGGAAAACTAGCAGCTTTTTCATCCCATAACGCTCAGCCTAGCTAAGGAGGAGGAGGGGCCTTGCTGTCACTTGAGAGTGAGGAACATGTAGCCCTCCAAATGTTGGTTGACTTCAGCTCCCAGCAACCTGATGCAGGATAGCCAGTGATGAGGAAGGCTAGGGCTTTTAAACTGCATGATTCCTCCCTTTTATAGCTGTTTCTGTTCATGACAGCCCCATCTTTCTTCTATGCCTCTGGCATCTCCACAGGGCTGGGAGATATATACGTGTGCTTGGAGACATCATGGACTTCAGGGGCATAAAATCTGTAGATCAGGACCGTCCATGCTAAAGAGAACACAGAACTTGCTTTGCTATGAAATGTGTGCTGCATCTGTTGTTGTTGTTGTTGTTGTGATGATGATGATGATGATGTGTGCCATACAGTGACGCTATGACAGAGTTTTCTGTGGCTGTGTGTGTGTGATGCACTCAAGATCACCCAGTGGGTTTCCATGGCTGAGTGGAGAATCAAACCCTGGTTTCTAGAGTCATAGTCGAATGCTCAAACTACTACTTCACTCTGGCTCCATTGCATCTATTACTAACCAATAAATCTTCTATACTCAACTTTATCTCACCTTTACTGCATGAGAATCTGTTTTGGTACAGTGGCTCTGACCATACCTCCTGAATAATACAACTACTGACTATGCTGTTTAGAGAAAACTTGGAGTTATAGTCCAAAGAAGGAACTTTTCCATGCTTTGCCTGTTGATAAGCTTCCAAGGGAATCAATCAGACTTAAAATCAGATTTCTTGGGAAAAACTGCAGGACTGGGGTGGTGGTAAAAAGGTACTTATTTGTGAAGATCTTAGAACTATCACCATAATAGTCCTTCAAAGGAATTTTGGAAAATGGATATCCAAATATATCTTTCTGCATCATCAGGAAAATACATTTGCTATGTTTAGGGGTTATCACTGTGCAAATGCAGAATGCCAGAAAATCTCTTGTTTTCTAAAACCTTTCCAGATGTTTAAACATTTGGTATTCGCTAGCAACACATGGTTGCTCAAGTACACACTGTCTGCAACGGATGAAGTTTCAGGGTTTTCTTATTTTAGCCTTTGACTCCAGAATTATTATCGTGAGAATTACAGGCCAATGCCAATAGAGAAGGGCAGTTTAGTGACTCCTTATTGCCTGTCTTGGGTCATTCACTGGTTTCTGTTCAAAGCATCCATTCAACTCTAGAGGAATTATGCATTGCACAGAAACACACTTTTATGAAGGGGAAAAACTGGTTTTGGAAGATAAAGAACTGAGAGAAGTGCAGATCCTTACTTCATCAGTGTTGAGTCACTGAACTTGCAATTTTCAGTGACATTGCATGGTGGTGACAAAGAACTGGAAAGTACTTGTAACTTGGGTGCATTGTTTCCTGAGACTGGATCAACCGTCCAAGGACTTGGACAGAAAGGTTTTTACTAACTTTGATCAGCTGAACTGGAAATAAAATTTAAGAGAGGAACTTACTGAAAGCTCAGAAAACTGATGCATGGGGTTCAGTCCTGGGTTGCAGTCTAGGAATCAGGCTCTGATTGTAGTCTGACAATCTGTTGCTTGGAACTGGGCTCTCATTTGCAGTATGAGAAAGTGAACTTGCTGTACAGAACTGTGACTTATGGCCCGTATTGAGTATGCATGATTTTGGAAAAATAAAACTACACCCACAATGGAACAGTGGTGGACAGCTTTTATGGAAAACAGAAATGTGGACATACTTACACAAAGATTGAAAGGGAAGTCAGATGAGGATATTAACAAAGAGTGGAAGATTGTTACAGATTTGGGTTGAGGGTTGACAGAGGGTAATACGTTTTTCATGATAACAATTATTATACAGTTAACACTTAATGAAATATCATGTAACAAGTAAAGTAGAGATATATAGCAGGAACTAACAAATCATAGATTATTAACATTTTATTGCGATATGTGGTATAATAAATAGAGGGAATATCAGTAACTGTAATCCGGAAAGGAAAGGAAGAAGGAATAACATTACATGTAAACATTGCAGAAATTATTGTTTGTTTTATCTGTTGAAATGTGAATAAAATTATTTAAAAAAAAGAACTGTGACTTATGAACTTGATTTTTTTTTTTAACATGATGTTATTTTACATAGCCTGATCTTGGCCAGAACTTGGTGATTTTTAACTGCTGTAAGCCACCGTGAGTCCCCAAACTGGGAAAAAGGCAAGAGATTCTTAGCAAACTCAAGAGTTATCAGAATGCCAGTTCTTAGCACAATCCACACCCAAGATGAGAGTAAAAGCAGGCTTGGAGTGCCCTTAGGGTTTCTGGAAGTACAAAAAAAGAGGTGAAAGCCCAAAATAACCTAGTGAGGAGAGACATGTTCCATGGCCATAGACTATTGATGGAGGCCCCTTTCACACTACACAGTCATAACACTGTGATTCCAGTTTGACTGGCATGGATGCATCCAATGGAATCCTGGGATTTGTGGTTTGTTAAGGCACTAGAGCTCTCTGGCTGAGAATTCTAAATGCCCCTTCTTCAGCTGCAGGATTCCATAGGGTGTTGCCATGGCGGCAAAGTGGAATTGTAGCATTATAACTGTGTAGTGTGAAAGGGCTCAATACAGAGAAAGAGAAACTGAACTAGATATCCCAGTAGAAGACATGATTACTGGTGTGAAAAACCATCATGGTTTTGCAGCATTTCCAAAAGCTCACCAGCATCGCCATTTCATATTTTGTTTGTATCAAACTATGAGAATTTTTTCTTCTAACACAAAAGTTTATATATACTTGCCATGCTAAGTTTCTTTAATGCGTGCATTTGTTACCGGTTTTTATCTAGTGTACACATTGATCAAAGCATGTTTGAGTGCATATTTCAACTGTATACGTTTTTAGGTGTTTCCATCTTTAAAATATATGCATGAAGAAACCTTACAACTGTGTAAATTTTTAAGGCAAGTCATGTTTGCCTTGTGAAGTATATACTTTCTGTAATAATTTCAAAACACTAAAATTCTTTTCCATTTCTAGCCATGACTAGCCTCGTTAGATGCTTTTCCAGTGGTAGCCTCATTAGATGGAGCGTTAAACAGGATGAAGCACTCCACATCACAACATGTTGTGACACGTTCCATTTATGGCAAAATCACATTTTACTAAGTATGTCTGTGTGATGACACTGATTGACTGATAGATTTCAATGCCTATATCCTGCCCAACATCACAAGGTCTCAGGGTGATGTACTGATGAAACCACCTTGGAAAAAAAAAGGTTACGACAATTTAATGACAAAATTATGAAGACTAATTTAAATTGACTAAAAACACACCGAACAATTTAACAGCAATTATATCAGTTTTAACCTTGTTCACACCTATGCAAAATCATTAGATACCCGAAGCTACCAAGTTGGCCTCTAAGGAGAGAACATTCCACAAGAGGGAAAGGCTTTCTCCTACATCCTCATGCAGCGACCAGAATCCTGTTTGTGGCATATACATTTATATGTCCTGTTTTGATAGAGCTCAAGGGGCTATTACATATCCTGCTATTCCCCATTCAGTACTTCCTGTCTGCAGCAGTCAAGGCTTGGGAGGCCATTGCTACAGTAGAAGGAAAAGCAGGGGGGCAACTGAGCAGGAAGGACTGTCTCTGGTCCCACTGGAATTCACTGGAGGGTGGAGTACAGAAACACTGTTGTTGTTCCTTTTTTAAAAAAAATTTATTTGTATCCCGCCTCTCCATATGGATCGAGGTGGCGAACAACTCACAAATAGCATGCATTTCAATACATTTTCTATACATGCCCCCAACAAGCTGGGTATTCATTTTACCGACCTACGGAAGGATGGAAGGCTGAGTCAACCTTGGAGCCCAGCAGGATCGAACTCACAAACCTTGTGACTTGTAGTACTGGCATTTAACCACTGCGCCACCAGGGCTCCTTTTCTTCTCTCTCTAGAGAGATGAAAGGCAGTCTCCTTTGCTAGGCTTCCTCTTCACCTTTCATGGCCATAGGCGTGACCCCACAGATCTTGGTAGCTACCAGGGAGAAGGCACAGAGCTATGTATGCAGAGTGGCTATGCCCCATGTATGTCATACCAGAGTATTGTTCCTAGTGATGGTGTTATGCCGGCTATGATACCCCAGATGGGGGCTCCCAGATATCACTTTGATATCATTTAATTTGGCCTTTGCTAGACCCCTCTCCATTGCCCCGCTGCACGTGTTTGGGTTGTTTTCTGTACGGGCACGTACTGGCTGCGGTTGATCAATAGCTCACATTCCATTCTTCATTCAAGCCAGCAATCCCCAAGCCTCAAGTAGCTTTAGGGAACTCCCATACCCACACTCCACAATAGCGGTGCGGCTTCCCACCAAGTCATACCTTTTCAGAGGGCCATCAACCTACCGGCCACTCTATTGTCTTTCAATGCAAATCCCATCATGCTAACACTGACCTCACCAGATCCTTTTGTCTAGCGCCAAAACTCCTTTGTTCCTATCTGGTTTGCCATAGCCGACAGGCACTATCCACCCTATATAAGGTCCCCATTTTGAGACCTCGTTGGTTACCCTTGAACATCCATCCCGTCCTGCTGCCGGTTTGTTCAGGAGTTCCCCTCAGCAACCATGCTGAGCCCATCTTCTTCTGCTCCAGTTTCTTCAGGACAATGTGACCAGGTGTCATATCACCCGTCCTCCCTCTGTGTCTATTTCCTCACTCTTTAAGTTAGTAGGTAGCGTGCGTGTTGGTTATTTGCTGTTTATGTTTAATAAAGTTCCTATGGTTTATCTAAACCCTGTTGGCTTGCTCCCTGACCTGAAGCCGTAGACGTTAGGTTAAAGATCTCGCTACGTTACCCTGCCTCTTGCTAGCTAAACAGCGCTCTGAGTTCTAATTTCCCCACATTGGTATTTTAATTGGCAAGGCTGGGCGCCCCTCGCAGGACCCCCCACCCAATTTTCAGGGTAACAATGAGATGTAGTGGAAGGCCGCTGAACAGTCTTCTGTCCTTAGTTAGGTATGTATGGGGAGTGGTGCTGCAGTTGTGGCCAGCTTTGTAGTGTATATGGTGCATGTTTCATAGAATCTGGTATGCACAATGATGTATCAGTATGTTTTTTACCTGCACTTACTCGCTTGTCTCTATTCTTTTGAACTGTACAGCATGCCTCTCCTCTCATGCTCTAAGCTACTGCTGTGTAAATAAAGTGACAGTTGGAATCTTCCTTATCTGCATCTAATGTATAATATGTTGGTTATAAGTATGTAACAATCTATGCACAGCCATGTGTTCAGTCTAATTACCTAATGTTTATGCAGAGGAGGCATCAGGAAAGGAAAATCTTTTTGGATGTCATGAATTGCATTCCGTCAGGCATAACCAAACAGGAAGGTTTCATGTTGAAGCCAAGACTCAAGAATGGGGAATGGGAAAAATAGGAGATTCAAATAGCTCCTGGGAGCCAGCATAAAATCACTCTGAGGGCCACAGGTCACTCACCTCCCAGCATATGTTTTAATGTGCAATTTTGTGCCGGGTGCAATAAAGTATTACTTTGCCTATTTATTTAACTGTCTGGAAGAACATGAGATCCCATCAAAATATAGACCCGACCATCAAAGCTTCATGTGTGTATCAGGTTCAGTTCTCTAAACTCTTGAGGTTCACATAAAACGGTGTGATTGTTGCAAAGCATCAAGACCAACCAATAAAGATAGTGAGAAGGAAACAAAAGCACTTTCTTTTGATTATCAGGGATTCCTTCAAAGTTTGGGTCACTGGTAAGTGATCAGGTCATGTGGCAGAAAGCAGAACAGAATGATGGGACTTAATAGCCTGTCAGATACACAAGCAAGGGTGATATAATTTGAAATGTGAACACACATCGCAAATCAAAGCTGGGAATATGTCTTCTGTGTCATTTTACATGTTCTTATTGTTCTGAAATGAAAGGCCTTGAGTAGAATTTTAAAAGTCCACTCATGGGAAAAGGTTGAATTGGACATCAAATGGATTGCCAAATAAGAAATATGTATCATCGATTTTAAAGGGCTTTCTTGAGTGGAGGCAGAGAAAGAGGGAGAAAGAGATTGCTTGTTTGTTATCTTTGCTTCTGCCAGGCTTGTATCATAGCCAAGGTCTGCCTCCATTTCTGGATCAGAATTATACTTAGAGAGCACTGGCTTTTTAAAAAGCACTAGGGAGATTATACTCACAGGAGGGAGATTGCATATTTGTCTTTCCAAGTTTCTGACGTGGGCCTTGCTAATTTGCAGCACTAAATAAACTTCAGTAATGTGAGCAAAATAATTTTTGCAGTAACCAAGGACCCTTTTGTTGCTGTTGTGTGCTTTCAAGTTATTTCTGACTTACAAATGGTTTTCTGCAGCTGTGAGTGGGTTTCCGTGTCGAAACCCTGGTCTCCAGTGTCGTAATCCAACACTCAAATCACTACACAATACTGATTATCAAGGAATCATAGTGCTATAATTGTGTGGTGTATACCACATAATTATAGCACTATGACTCCACTTTAAAACTGCCATGCCTGCATAAAATTCTGGAGCTTTTCATTTGGGAAAGCCCAACAGCTATTTGGCAGAAAATTGTAAAAATCCCTCCCTGAGCAAGGCCCTTTTTGTACGGCATTTTCCATGTGAAAGGGTACCTGGAGCGTCGTGTCATTGTGAGGAGCGATCTGCACAATGCACTCACAATTGTGCTATGCTCTAGGGGCTGGCAGGGGCCGATTGTGCACCTTTTCATTTTCGGCTGGAAGCCAAAAATGGTGCGCAATTGCGCATGCCTCCTGGTCCCCACGTGCACTTACCTGGAGTGTGGAACCTCTGGAGCTTTAGTGGTCGTGCTTCCTGCCCCAGCGCAGCCTGGGAAACTCCCAGGCTGTGCTGCGGAAGGAAGAGGCAGGGCTCTTGTGCGAGCCGGCAGCTTGCGCAGAGCTGAGGGACCCCAGATGCGAGAGTCTCTTGCCGGAGGCTGCTTGAACAATCCCCACACCTCTGCGCTGGAAGACGGTAAGGTGCGGAAAGGGCTCAAATCAAGGAGATTCCATAGGATGAAACCATGACAGTTAAAGTGGAATCATACCACTATAACTGTAGTGTGAAAGGTCCTCAAGACTAGCACGTGTGCATGCACACACACGCACATGCACACCCATCCATCACTGCAGTTACATTTTTGGGTAAAATCCCAGCACATCCAGATGGATTAAAGAGGCCAAAAAGTCTCACACATTTTCCCTGTTCCTTCCAATTTTATTTTGGAGATCCATACATGTTTCATTTATCCCAGAATATTTTTTGTCAATTCTTTGTACGATGAGAGCCTTTTTATAGAATGGTTTATTTTAATTTTTAAGACTTTTTATAGGTTGGTTTATTTTAACTCACAGTATAAAACTGGAAAGAGCAGGAACAAAATCTGGGACTTTTCAGTCAGTCTGGTGCATCCAAGGTTGTAACAAAGGCACCACATTTCAAAGGTAAGATAACAAGTAGGACTCAAGTTATTTCATTGATGTAATGAATGCTGGTTTCTAATTTTCTGCAAATGTTAGCTCTAAGGACATTTTTAGAGGCATTTCCACAGGGAGTTTTTTTTTCTTGCAACAGAAACAACTGCAATGCAAGAAGTGCGTAATGAGTAACAGCAGAAGATACCTCTCAAAACTGAAAAGAGTAATGAAAATGAATGCCTTTTTTTTTTTTTAAGTTAGTTTTCAAGTTCTCATCAATGGCAGCTAGTGGTTACCATGAGAGCAGGGTGGGGAATCTGTTTGGGTTGGGGGGTGGGGTTAGTCTGAATCTGAAGGATCTATGCTAGGGGCTAAGTTATTGGGAAGTGGGTTTCAATACAATGAGGAGCTTCTTTTAAGTTCAGAATAAAGCCTGGATATCTATAGTTCCACGGACTTGACTGCCACAAACCACCACAGGCTCTGGTCTCCCCCAGCTGAATGACTCCAACACTGGACTTTACTAGAGATGGAAATTTCAATTGCAGCAAACTATCAAAGGCAAAAGCAAGAGGAGCAGCCAGGCCGGTTGTTAAGATAGGTAGGGGTCTCACACTCATTCGCACACACACACACACACACAAACATGGGGGGGCAGAGAGACTCCTACTCCTTCACCAAGTGGTGCAATACTTGTCAACATTCAAACGCTGTGGGCGTTATAATAGAAAAACACTCACCTCTTTCTTGCTGATCACAACACTGACTCTTTTTTTTTTTTTACACAAAAACAAACGAAAAATAAAACACCATGTGTTATACATAATGGTGAGTTAGAAAACAAACAAACAAACCAAACCAAACAAAAATTTTTTTCCTTCTTTTAAACAATGCAAACTGATATTATTGTTTTTCCCTTCCCCTAAAATCATAAAATTGTTCAGCTTGTTCCGTTCATACAACTTATACATTTTTGTTACGTATCTTCAATTCTTATTTTCATTATATTCATTTTTATTATTATACTTTCACTCTTAATTCAATATTTTTCACTCCCATTTAATCTCTTACTATTATTAATTATAAACTTATTACTTAATATCTCTAAAAATAACCTCTCTCTAAAACCAATTACCTTTTAACTTTTTCCCTCCCTTTTAAACATTGAACATCACATATCAAATTACATCTATAAATCACAAGTTTAACACACACAGATAATAAACAATATAAAAATACAAAATAAAAGATAAAAGTAATAATAAAAAAACCCCACCCCCCAGAGCCAACTTTTTATTTAATCCACTTTCCAAAATTGCCATTCTTCTTTTAACAGGGTAGCATTACCATCTCTTTTCAAAACTTTTTCTAAAAATATTTTCCAAATTTCTTCAAAATCATTTGTTTTTGCCAAACCTTTCATAAACCTAATTCTACATGTTAGTTTATCATTGATTGCAATTTTCCACACTTCTTTATACCATTCTTCTATTTGAAATTTTTCATTTGTCTTCCATTTTTTTGCTATTATTAATCTCGCTGCAGGACACAACACTGACTCTAAATGCAATTGAGTTCTGCCCTCTTGTCAGTGTTTCATTAACTCGACTAAACATATCTGAGTTCAATTTGTGATGAAAGCTCAAAGTGCTTCAGCCATTTGTGTGAGGTTTCCTTTTTGAGAGAAATGCATTACAAGAAGCCTCCACCTTTTGATGCCCATTATCTGATGACTTGTTCTTTCAGCGCTTCCAAATTAAGGACAAGTTCTGTCCTAATTCAACAAGGATTCTGCTCTTTTGTCAGTTCTTTTTGCTTATGGGGGTTGCTGAGAAGCGCTTGCACACATGCATACTGCTTGCAAAGTGAGCTGAGAGAGGGGGAAAGGTACTAAACCAGCTGAGAGACTTTGTGGGCAGTAAACATGCAGTTGGTCCCAAGTGAGCTTCCGTTAAGTCCTTCATGCTCCCTACCATACAGTACATGGGTACCACTTTTCAATCAATTCCATTTCCTGAAAGTGCACTGCTCCCTAACCTGTCAGATAAATGAGGGAAGCCTGTATTGATACAGTGGCTGTTTCCGCCCTACACTGTTAAGAGTGCTCTTATTCTATTTTCACCATCCTATGGAATCCTGGGGTTTGCAGTTTAGGGAGGGGCCTTTAGAATTCCCAGCCAGAGAGCTCTTTGGCCTCTGTAAACTACAAACCCCAGAATTCCACAGGACATTGAAAGTGGAATAATCGATACCACCTTACCCCTGAAAGAATAGACAAAATTTATAAATCGGGGAATAACAAATGTTGGAAGTGTAAGGAGAAAACTGGAACATATTACCATATTTGGTGGTCCTGTGAAATTTCCAAAAGCTACTGGAAGATGATACATGAAGCAATAAAAGAAATCTTTAACATTAATTTCCCAATCACCCTGGAATTTTTCTTGTTAAACATGAAGCACATGTTTGAAAAAACATTTGCATGTAAAAATTATAGGGTACTACTAAATTTAGTTTCAGCGGCACGAATCAACTTCGCCAGAATGTGGAAAAACCCAGAAACACCAAATATGGACCAATGGTTTTTTCAAGTCTTGGAGCTTAAGGAAAGTGATTTATTTTCCCAATTTCTGAAGAGAAAATTAATCAAAGAAGCAGAGAAGGATTGGGAATTGGTGATTAGCTACATTAATAACAGATGGAAAATCAAAGTCTAAATAAAGCATGGGAAGTTTGAGATACGATGGATAGTTAATTATAGATATAAGACATAAGAAGGGTGGAGGAAAGGAATGATAAGAAGAGACTCACAACTGTTAGACAAGTTAGCGAAATATAATAAAATGTGCAACAAGCTAGAAGAAAGAACGAGATATTAGGAAATTCCAATGTAAAGTGTATATTATGCGTAGATAGAGAAGTCAGTGATATGGCATGGAAAAAATATTTGTAAGTTTGTATAAATGTATAGAAGATTTATTATTGCTCAATGCATGTTATTATACTAAGTACAGGAGATAACGGATGAAAATATAATGGATCATTTGATGATGAAAACATGTATAGCAATGGGAACCTAACAATGTCAAAGCGGATTGTAATTTTTATTTATTTTATGAATTAAAAAAAATAAAATTAAAAAAAAAGAAAGTGGACTAATAGCACTATAACAGTGTAGGGTGGAAATGGCCAGTGTTTCTGCCTCAAAAATCTCTACTCTAAGCAGGTAATGTAGTGTTAAATGAGTCCCTCAACACTATAATGCATAGTTTAATATCACTGTGGTAGCATTAAAAAAAATCAGGTTGCTAGAGGGCAGCAATTTTTCAGAGGAAATCATTGCACTGGCAATGGTTTGCCCTTTCCTCTCCTGTTCCAACCTTAAAAAATGCCCCATACATTGCAATTAAGCTTTTTCAAATTTATCCATTAGCACCAACAAAAGCTTTTCAAAAACTAAAAAGCTGGGTAGAGGGAAGAATGAGAATCTTTCATTCCTAATCCACAAGCAGAGATAAGACATTTCCCCATCGGAACATCTGTTATCTCAAGTCAGAAATTTCCTTTCTCCAATCTGCTAGGCGGACAGAGGGTGGAGCATGGGGAGAGAACAAAAGGCTGGGGACAAACTTACAGTCCGGGAGACCACTACTGGGTCATATCATGCTTGAAGGCTGGAGGTGCTCAGAATCTGTTCTCCAAGCTCACCCTCCTCTGTCGTGACAAACACACCAACAGTGTGTGTACTGTTTCCACTCTATGGGTAGTAGCAGTTTGTCAATAGGTATTGTTTATTGTCTCTTTTCTGCAGTGTTCAAATACTAGTGGGGTCTTTGGCCAGACCCAACCTGAAATATTGTATCCATTTCTGGGCACCACAGTTGAGGAAAAATATTGACAAGTTGGAACATGTCCAGAGCTGGGCAACCAAAATGGAAACCCTGCTATATGAGGAGCAGCTTAGAAAGCTGGTTATGTTTAGTCTGGAAAAGAGAAGGTAGCTGGCATAATAGCTATGTTTAAATATTTGAAGGGATGCCATATGAAGGATGAAGCAATCCTGTTTTCTACTGCTCCAGAGACTAGACCACAGAGCAATGACTTCAACATTCAGGAAAAGAGATTCCGCCTAAACTTTAGGAAGAACTTTCTGATGGTAAGAGCAATTCAACAATGGAATATGCTGCCTTCGGAGTGTGGTGGCGTCTCCTTTGGAAGTTTTTCAACAGAGGCTAGATGGCCATCTGTCAGGAATGCTTTGATGGTGTATTCCCGCATGGCAGGGGGTTGGACTTGATGGCCCTTGTGGTCTCTTCCAACTCTAAAGTTTTATGATTCTAATCCACTATTTCCTACAACATTCATGCCATGTAAATCTTCTAGCACAGAAGAACAAGGAGGCTCTGTCTAATGATGTCCCTTGTTGGTGCTTGCTTCTCTTTAATTCGAAGGGAATAGTGTGATACAACCTACCCCTTGTTATCACTTGCAAAGCTAGTGGTGCCCCGGATGAGGCTTTTGCTGTGCAAGCTTTGCACTTCAAACAGGGACTTTTATGTGGGTTCTGGATAATTATCTTTCACTTGTAATCATTTTGTATAAAACAATAAGGAAGAGGAGAAAACTGAATATCTGTACAATGACATTTGGTTGGTAGGAACTCCATCCAGAAATGTCCTACAATTATGTTAGCCAAAGATTTGTCCTAGGGATTGCAAGCATTCAGATTATTGGGAGGACTGTATCTGAGCCTTCTCAGACCCAAGATACTTGGAATAATCCCTTCTCCTAGTCCCACAACCCTTACAAGCATGCCTCACGTGAAAGTGAGACTTCCCAGTGGCCGCTCCTATGTTCTTGGACTCTCTTCTGAAGGAAGCCATAATAACCACCTCTTTGTCCTTCCAATGCCAAGCATTTTGGATAAGAGACTCCTTACCCAAACCCTAGATAAGCAACCAAGGGAAAAGAGGCTAAATCTCTTGGAGAAAGAGACCTAGCTCAGAGGCAGAACCCACTGAGATCTCAGGTTTGATCTGTACAAGTGCCATACAGGGTTGGGAAAGTTTTGTCTGAAACCATGGAGAGCTGCTAAAGTCTTTCAGTGCCAAACTAGATAATGAGGGGTTTGTTGGTAGAAAGCATGTTTTATGGTCCTTCCTAATTGACATCTCAAGGTACTGTATTTGCTGGAATATAAGGCACACTTTTTTCCCTAAAAAACACTCTCTGAAAATGGGGTGCATCCTATATACCACCAAATATGGTAATACTAAAAATATATGGAAGGGAGGGGGAATGAAAGGTGTTCTCCCCACCCGAGTAAAACAAGAAGGAGGGGGTAGTGGAAGCCTTAATCTGTAGGAACATAGATAGATGTTTTTATAGTTTCTTCTTACCTTTCCCTCCTCTCCTGTGCATTTTGACTCTATCTGGAGTATCTACCCAAGCAAAACAGGAAAGGAGGGGTGGTAGTGCATCACTCTTTTCTTTCCCCTCCTCTCCTTGTGCAATATTTTTCTCATTTCCCTCCTCTCCTGTGCATTTTGACCCCGCCAGGAGTTTCTGTCCAAGCAAACAGGAAGAGAGGGTCGTGGTGCAGCATGCTTTTCATTCCTCTCCTCTCCTTCCCCTCCTTACCTGTGCATTTTGCTCACCAGAGAACTAAAAAAAATGTTCCTGAAAAATACCCTTTGAAAAGTGGAGTGCATCTTATATGCTGGTGCGTCTAATGTGCCAACAAATACAGTACTTCCAGAGCTGTCAAATTCAAGTTTTGGTTTTTAAAGTTTGGTTACATACTATTAAGATATATGCTAGCAAAGTAGACCCATTGAATCAGCTGCTCCGTGGGGAACGCATAAACACCATTCACTCTAGTTATGATAGCAATTGGACTCAAGCCTCCCAAAATAATTTTCCAAACTCGTGGAAAGATGCTAGCATGACCCCCAGTTCCCAACTTGTCCCCCTCTTTCTTGCCTCTTTTGCTTGCCCATCCTCACATGGAACTCAGAATAATGGAAGGGAAATGGAAGATGCTGATCCTCCTTACTTTCATGTGCAGGGAAGTAGCCATCAAGAATATGGGGGAGCAGTGGGGCCTCTGGTGCTCAGCGGATGCTCTAAAATGCTGAGCTCTGGCGGCAATCCTAAAGTCTCCTGAGAACCTGTTTCAACTGAATGCATAATTTAAAGAGCAAACCCCCTACCAGCAAAGAGCAAACCCCCTACCAGCTCCTTTAAAAGAAGTAGTGGTATTAAGAAACTGACCTGACTGCATATTCTATGAGGATAAAATTCCTGTCAAAACTTGGTCAATAAATTCCTTACCCTTACAGCCAGGACAGCACATGCAGGAATCTGTTCTGTGGGCTGCATACCCGGTGGCACTCTTCCAGTCAGCAAGGTCACTCAAGTAGTTTTGACACCGGTCCAAAGCTTTGCAATGTTTTCCTAAGACTAAATAGCTCCCTTCTGCTGCTATTGTTTTCTTCTCTTTTGTAAGAGGTGTTGCCATTCTCTTCCCTATACATATCTCACCTAATCTGGTCCCTTCCAAATGTGTTGGAGTACACAAATCCCATCACTGTCAGCCAGCATTGCCAATATTGAATGTCAGCTACAGAAGCTCTGATCAGTCTGAGACTGAAAGGTGGCAACAACTGGTGTGTTTTCAGTGGTAGCTTCCCCAGTTTTAGAATGTTATACTTAAGGTAGTTTACCTGAGGATTACCATTTTTTCCCCAGTGCCAGGCTAAGATTTTCTGTTTTCTTAGGCACTGACAACATTTCAGTGTTTCAGTAATCTCCAGCTCTTATAGATAATGGTGGTATTTGACTTTATAATACCTATTACATTTTATCATTTGGTGCTGGTGTGTTTTAATTTTTCATGTGCTGGACTTGGTTGTTCGATTGCAATTTTGCCATATGGTTTTAATTTGTTTTGTGGTGCATTTAATACATATAATTGAATTAAATAAATATCCATTGTCAATCCAACCAGTAGATACAGCAGCCCTCATCATCATCAGAGGGAAAATGAGAGATTGGATTTATCATGAAAATTCATTCTGGGATGGCAGGAGGAATCCACTACAGTTGGGTTAATCCTGCATGCCAACCAGTATAGGCAGGAGTCCAAGTTCTTCTCAAGTTGAGTTAGTTAGGACCTCTTCCCTTCCTTGACAGTATTATTATCTAGCCATATGTAATGTACCTCATCTAAGTACAGCTTGACCTTCCCTTCTTTTTCTTCCCTAGGGTGGATGTGGATTCCTCCTCTTTCCATCCCAGAATGAACCTTTATGGTAAGTCCAATCCCTCATTCTCAAGATGGCATGGAGGAGTAATCTACTACAACTGGGAGTTGCCCAAGCCACACTCTGGATGGGAATCCTATCATTTGCTACAGACTGCAGCACTATTCTGCCTGAAGTTGCATCTGCTGATTTAAATTTGTCCAGTTTATAATGCCTCAAAAGATTGATGGTTCTGACCATCCCACTATATTATATATGCTTTGCAAAGATGAAGTTACAGTACAAGTTGTACTAGTTGCCATTGATCTCAGTGAATGAGGCCATATAGTCTTGGGTCTGGGCTTGCTCTCATAATTGTAACATTGGAAGATATATGCCTTAATCCACCTCCCAATTACCGTCTTTAAAGCTCTCTGTCCCAAAGTTCTAGGATTCTATGAAACAAAGAGCCTCTGTGCTCCTTAATTGTAAAGTTCTTTGAAAATACAGCTTAACAGATCTCCTGACATCCAGCGTATGCCATCTCTTTTCCTCAGGATGTTTTGGCTGAGGACAGACATTCAATAGATAAATAATATCAGGTGCCCTTTTGGAAGAAATGTTGGATCCAACATTAATGTTCATCTGTCCTTCTCAAACCTGCAGAGATTTGGATTTGACAATGCCACCAACTCAGTTACTCACCTTGCTGATGTTATTGTGACCAGAAAAGCTGTTTTGAAGTTCATCTTTCTCAAAGAAGCCTCCCTGATTGGTTCAAATGGCGGCTTTATTAGTCTATTCAGAACCAAGTTTAAATCCCAGATAGGGAGCCTGTACTTTGTTGGGAAATAGAAATAATTGTGTCCCTTAGAAATCTCTTTACATGTGGATAAGCAGAGAGTGGGACACCCTCAAACCTTAATGCCAGTGCTAACACTGACATTTGGCACTTTAAAGTGTTAGCTCTCACTCCCTTCTCTAGACCATCTTAAAAAACTGCAAAACATGCTGGACTGAAATGCCTGCCATCTATAGCTGCTTTGAGGTACAGTACCTCTCAAATGCTCTCCATGTCATGTTATAAATATTCTGAATTAACTGCCTCCTGAAGCTAGAAATGGTTTCGATAACTTCTATCAAATAGGCCTGTAACTCTACTGCTTTCCTTTCAAGATCCAGGCTATCAAATTTAGCCACTGTGGATTTGGATGATAAACTGGCCCTTGACTGAGCAGACCTTTCCAAACTGGCAGTTTCAATGGAATTCCCACCAACATGTGTTTCAGAAGGGAAAACCAAGTTTTATGGGCCAGTGTGGTGCTACTAACACCAGCTCTGCTGTATCTTGAGAAGCACTCTTTGTAGAATCTGAATCAGTGGCAATGCATAATGTCACCTGTTCAGCCACAGCACTGACAGAGCATCAGTTGCTTCTTTGAAAAGGCCCTAACTGTCTGTTCAAACATTGAAGTGCCACATAATTCAGTATTCTGGCTCAGGTAGTCCGCTCTGAGGTACAATCTCCCTTTCAAGTACACAGCTGTCATGGACTTCAGATTTATCTCTGCTTAATGAAACAACTTGTTCGACTCCCCTAGCAGCACTTTTGAATGTAGGTCTCCTTAGTTCACAATGTAGGACCTTACACTCATGTCTATCCATATTTGTACATGACAGCCCCTCACAAATTATGCAAATTTGAGGAGCACCAGATGCACGACCTTCAACTCTAGAAAGTTTATACTGTGCCTCCTGTCTGCCCCAGTCCATATCCCTTGGACTGCCACACCAAGGCAGTGCACTCCCCAACCAATCAAGCTTGCATCGGTTGTCACCTTCACCTGATGTGCTGTTAATGATACTCATGTTCAGATTTGCATCTTTCATTCACCAAGCCAATTCCTTCCATAGATGGAATGGTAATGGCACCTAATAGTGCTTTCCCTTGCCACTGTTCTGCTGATGAGGCACCAAAAGTCTTTGCAGTCCCCTGGAATGATATCTTCCCCAAGGCACTAACTGAATGATTGATACTAGCAATCCCATCACTCCTGCTAGCACTATTATAGCCACAGACTTTAAAGATGTTAATATATGTGCACTCTGCTTGACTTTCACTTTCCTCTCCTCTGAGAGATACACACAACCCACTTTGGTGTCTATTTGCACTCCCAAATGTGTAATTAAAGTCCCTGGTCTTCTTGTAATTGACTAGAAAATCAAAATCTTCCAATGTTTGAATCGTCAGCTGCAAATCTTGTAAGATTTTTGCCTGAGAACTTGCCTTCATAAGCATATTGTTGAGGTATGGATAAAAGATGTATCCCTCTCTGTCTCAAACAATGCTACCAAGGATATCAAAATTTCTGCAAACATCTTTGGAGCTGATGCCAACCTGAAAGGCAGAGCTTTCAACTGGAAATGCTTGTTCATATAATGAAACCTTAGATACGACTCTATCATTGGTATATGAAGATATGCCTCTCCCAATTCTATCAGACCATTCCAATGTCCAACTTGTAAATTTTCCTTTATTGTCTGTAGCATCTCCATCTTGAACCTCAGGTATCTCACAAACTCATTGAGATACCTGAGGTTCAGGATGGGATAATAGGTCTCATTGCTTTTGGTCACTGTGAAGAATGTGGAATAGACTCGTGAGAACCACTGATCTTCTGAAACTTCCCATACTGTTCCTAACAAGTGATCTATTTCCTTTAATGCCATCCTCTGCTTCTCCACATATTTTGCTACTGGTGAGGAGACATATCTGCTTTTCAGCATTCTGTCGAAAGATATCTTGTAACCTCGCATTACCACTTAGATCACCCATTGATCTGTTGTTACCTGAGGTCACTGAACACTGAAAAGAAGAAGTCTTCCTCCCACAACTGTTATCTTTCTGTCAGCATTGGAACTTACCCCTTCTCTGGGTAGATCCACCTCTTCTTCTTTGTCCTTGTCTACCAAATGTTCCTGTTAGGGATCGGCCAACCGAATCCTTGAATCCTTGAGAAGGATTCAAGATTCACAGATCCGAATCCAGCTGCCAAAATAGGCAAGTGGAATCTTTCGAATCCACTGCTGATCAGGCCCACAGAGGAGTTAGGGTGGGCAATTGCTGCATCTCTGCACTTCCTGGGGCCTGAGCTCGCACGATTGTGTGGCAACGGGATGGAAGGAGAGTGGTGAGTGTGAGATCGTGCTCCACCCATCTTCCCCCACCCGCCCTGGGCATGATCATGCCGGAGTGGGCAGGGAATAAAGCAGTGAGCATAAGATCGTGCTCCGCCCATCTTCCCCCCATCCAACCTGGGCACAATCATGTCAGGACAGTCAGGGGGAAAAGTGGTGAGCACGAGATCGCGCACCCCCCATCTTCTCCCACCTGCCCTGGGCACGATTGTGCTGGAGTGGGCAGGGAAAAAAGCGGTGAGCATGAGATCGCACTCTGCCCATCTTCCCCCACCCGCTCTGGGCACAACTGTGCTCAAACCGGAATGTGGAGGGAGAATTGGCACCTCCCAGGCCTGCCAAAGGTCTGATTGGGTGGCGGGACCCTGGGCACACAAAAATCACAGCATAAAGCCACACACACGTGCCTGAGGCTGCCTGTTCTCCCTCATGTTGCCTGTTCTCCCTGGTGCTGCTTATGCCCTTTGGCTTCCTGTGCCCACGGGGCTGCCTGTGCTCCCTCGTGCTGCCTGTGCTGAGCTGCCTGTGCTCCTTTGTGTTGCCTGTACTCACTGGGCTGCTTGTGCCCACTTGTGCTGCCTGTCCCTGCGGCTGCTCCCTCTGCAAGGTAATAATAATCTCTATTCTTTTGACTTGAGACTGGAGGGTAGGGATTGGGAATTATTGAGACTGGACTAGAAACTTGACTTGAATGTCCCTTGCAGGACTTGAGACTGGACTTGAGAGTAGAGAATTGACTAGACTAAAGGCTTATTTAGGTTTTTTTTAAAGTGCCCTCCTTGTTGCAGGACTTGAGACTTGTAAAAGTCTGCTTCAAAAACACTTTTCAGTGAGTGCTTTCTTTTCCCTTGCTTTTTAAACCGTTTTTTAAAAAAAGGATTTGAAAGATTCGAGATTCGTGAAATTTGTGGATTCCCAGAACTTTCTAAGGATTTGGAAAATTCTGGATTTGTCCCATCCCCAATTCCTGTTTTGTTAAGTTGTCCTTTTTGTTTAAACCACTGCTATCATCCATATTTGAAGTCAGCTTGCCTACCACTTCCTCTACCACCTCGAAAGGAGTAATATCTTCCTCAAAATAGCTTTCTTTCCTCCTTCCTCTTTTGCAGAGTTGGCATCACCTTTTTCTTTCTGCTCTCAATATCTTTTCCAAAGCTTGACCCCCAAACAATGACTCCCCTTTCAATGGGACAAAGACCAAATAGTTCTTCAACTTTTGATCCATGTCCCAGTGATGTAACTACAAGGACCTCCTTGCCACTGCTACTGCACTTATACTTCAGGCCATTAAAGCCACAGAATCATAACTAACAACTTTTAAACTCTGGATAATGCTCTGCCTAAAGAATGAGAATGCATTTCCTCACTTTCCATAATCTCCTGCATCCACAACAGTGCTGCTTGGGCAAACATTGATGCAGCCACAGATGCTCCCATGGCCAGAGCTGAATCCTCATGAGCTTTCTTTAATTCAGAATCAGCTCTCGTCTCATCCACTTCTTTTAGCATTGTGTCCCCTTCCTGAGGGACCAACACCCCAGATATAAGTGCTGCTACTGGGCCATCCACCAATGGGATTTTAAGGAATTTTCATTCTTTCATTCCAAAAGAATAAAGCTTATTTGCATGGTCCAATAGCATCCGCATATTAAAGATTCCCATTCTGACTGGATCAATTCTTTTAACATATCTGGCATTGGTATCTCTATCCCATAGGACTCTTTCCTTTTTATTATAGATGCTACCTTATTCCTCTTTTCCTTCTCCTCTTTATTCTGCCCTCTCTTCATCTTTCTCCAAACCCAAAGTATGCAATACTCTCCTTAATACACTTCTTAAATGCATCCACCGTAAAAAAATCTATTGCCATTTACCTTTCTATCCTCTTACTCTTCAGAGGAATCTTCACTATCCTATATGTCCACCTGCAATATATCTTTTTGCCATTCCTCATCCACTAGCTCTCTCTGCAACACAGCATACTTTTTTTCCTGCCTTTCTTTGGGCTTTCACCTCTCACTTCCTCTTTGGTATCTGCGTATGTATCCAACTTCTTTTTCCTCCCTGAACAGCTTCCTCCCTTTGATGTTCATCCACTCCCAGCTGCCAGTTTATGTGATTCTTATTTTCTCTTTCAGTTAATAAATTAGACATTGATACTAAATTCATTCCACTCAAATTCATGGTGTTAGTATTATTTTGATAACTGATTGTATTTGACAATAGATAATAGATTCATTTTACCTAGATTTCCAAATTTATTGAATTATTCAATGCTGCTAACATTACACTCAATTCGCTTGATATGGCTTGCCTAATCATGACTTGTAACTCATTTGGATTGGTGGATTTCATACCAAGGCCTGAAGCATCAGTGCCCATACTGCATGCTTTCTAGTCTCTGAATATACTCCTTTGGTCACCACAACCTCAAGGCTGCTCTCACTATTTGTGACACATTTGGCATATCTCTAAACATCATTTTCAAGCACGACATGAACTATGGGGTCATATTCACAACCAGGGAAAGAAATACTACCCATCTCATTCTTTGCCATGCATTCTCTGCCTATGTATCCAATCTGAAATGGTGCTGAAATAGGAGGAACTGAGCATGCTCACACTGCAGAGTTACATTCTAACATGGCCCCCCCTTTGCTTCTGAGTTATGAGTCAGAGGCTCTTAGCATGCTCTAACTTCAGAGCCTCACTCCCAAGAAGATCCCTTCATCTCTTTCAAATCATGAGATTCAAAATGGCAGCTTGAAGTGACCTTCAGAGACTTAATAGCTACTACCATGCTCTTCTCTGGTTTGGAAGCCATAATGGGACCCAACTGTGACACAGTATCACCTTTTTCTTCTTGTTTGGCTGTTGCAGCAACACTATTGCTGTTTCTGCCTTATCACCATCTTTTCTGTCCATATCCTCACCATGTTTACTGCTAAACAAAGCTCTCAGTTCCTCCATGTCACTTTCACTGGAGGAAAGGAAAACTCTTAGTTCCTCCTTCGTCTCCTCCTCAGTGACTCATGGGTTGGCAACATCTGAGAGGGTGTACCTTCCATTTTTTCTTCGATCACCTCAGAGTCTTGCAAATTGGTGGACATTTGAGTCAGCAAGATTTTCACCTTTTTGTTATCCTTAAAGCCTCGTGGGTTGGTGAGCATCTGGGAAATGATTTCTTTTGCCAAATCAGGTGTTCTCCTTTTGCCTTCAATTCCATTCTTTTCCTCTCTTGCCTTCTTTTCCATGTTTTTATCTATGTTAACTATCTACCCTAATCATCAGAGAAGGGACAACATCTGTCCAGTTTATCTGGCATGATGGAAAAAACTGTCAGGGAAGGGAGAGGGTCCTAGCTGCCTGAACTGAAAAGAACATGGACTCATGCCTATGGTGGTTGGTATGTGGGATCAATCCAATCATAGAATTACTCCTTCATGCCATCCCAAGAATATATAGGCCTAAATGGAAAGGCAGTATGACAGCTCTGAAATTACACAACTCAGTACAGAGCAAATAAAGAGGAAGAACTTCTGGGGACAGATGGATGAACAAGTGGAAATAGTGACAGGTGGAAAAGCTAAACTTCCCATTTCCTTCTACCACATCTCTCATCACTTTTTTGTACCTGCAGAGGCAGCTTTTCCTTTTGATTTCCTTTTTAAAAAGGGGGTTAATCAATTGATCATAGATTACATCTGCATGCGATGTCTACTGGATCACGGAAGCAAAGTATGAAAGCTAAGCAACATACATCTTTCAAATCAATCTTTAAAAGATCAGAACCTTAAAAGGCTTCATGTGTCAGTTCACTAGATGCAGTGGCAGGTCAACAACCTTCAGTATCACACCCCAGAGGTATGGATCAACTAATTATGACCCAGTTAAGTGGAATTTTCAGTCCCAAGGGGGAAAAAATCCTTGCTGAACTACATTATATTATAAAAGGTTTATGTCCCACTGTTGTGTCCAAAATGGTTAAAATGATCCAAGTTAAAACAACAACAAAAATCAATACCAGGCAAATGTAACAATTCAACTTCTGCTGCCTCCCCACACACATAAGTCAAGGGAATAAAAAATAAGCATAATAACCAGCATCAGGTTTCTTCTGCTGGGGACTCGGGTCTTGCTGAAGGTAGAAGGAAGAAGTGCAAATCTGCTGGACACAGAGGAAAGTCTGTTTAATGATGTCCCTCACATTTTGCAACTTCTTACTGAGCAAAGGCTTGCCTGGCTACTAGACATTTTAGTGTCTAGTTAAAATGTCATGGGATTGGGAAGTAGAAAATATAAACATATGTAAAACACATTTTAAGTGTTTAATTTAGAATATTACTATTTGAGTATGCTTTTCTACTTTTACCTTCCTCTGTATTTTGGTCTTGTTATTGCTACCACACTTGTCCTGTAATTCCAGTGAATCTTTCTGCATAGGCTAATTTTTCTTAACATTAATGTTATTAACAAGTTTAAAAATTGTATCAGTTTTTGGTGCATCATTGCAACTTTTGTGGTTTATGTAGTTTTTAGTACAAGTTGTTTTGAGTACAGTACTTGGCTTCAGAACGCAAGAAATAAATGGTTTAGGTACATAAAAATGGTTGGATAGACTCCAGCACTGAAATCTTCATATTTTATCCTTCTCATATCCAGATAGATAGATAGATAGATAGATAGATAGATAGATAGATAGATAGAGGAAATGTTTACATACACATGTGGTATACTGACAGTGTGTTAAAAAGTTTTATCCAGTAGCACAGCAAATGTTAAATATAAAATTCAATTCATGTTGAATGACAGAGACACAAAACAAGTCAAAACAATTCACCTTGATACATTATGTTTATTGATGGCCTGCACATTCAGTGTAGCAGGTTGGAGATGTAATAAAAAAGCTTCAAAACTTATTAAATCTTCACTGAAATAACTCTAAACAGCCCGTGCTTCAGAATTCAATTAATTCACATGTTGCTTGTCCATTGTAAGGAAAAAAACCTCTTTACTGTTTCATGTTTCAGAACCTCTTCATAATTCTGCTTGTTTAAAATCTTTAGATACATTCCCCAATGTAAACAATAATTTTCAGTCTGTATCACAATCAGAATTGATAAGGCCTTCTGAACTACTTTATCCCATCTCTGCTTTTTCTTCATTGTGAAACACAATGTTATTTTGTACTATAAATGTCAGTCCATGCAAAATACATAGCAGGAAGGGTGAGCATTATTCATTAACAGTGCAGGGCAAACCCAGACATTTTGCTCACCAACATGGTTCCATCACATGATCCATTATCAGGTATCCTCTGCAGCGTTGCAAGGAATCCTGGAGCCTCTCTTCCTTACAGTCTGCTTTACTGATACCCCTAAAAACACTGCAGTACCAAGGGACCATTGGGGTTGCTTGTGTAATCAAGCTGTCTCTCTTAATGGTTCTTCTGTGTTCATTTCCCATTTCCTCTCCAGGTTGGTGGTATGCTTAGAAAGATCTCTTTATATGTGGTCTACTTGGCCTTAAAATACGAATATACAATATCCATAAGCAATAGACAAGTAAAGCTTAGAATGCCTTACTATTTCTTATGAATTGTTAAAAAAATATACACATGTGTAAGGTAGTAATATTCATGCTGATCAATATACAGATTGATTTATTCTGTCAACTGAACAACTGAGATGTGGTCAAGTTGGTTTATTACTTTTTTACATTAACAAAAACCTGATCATATATATGTTAAAAAAAAAATCATGTTGAACCAGGTTACCTGAAGCTGTAATCCCTGCTGAGATTTTCAAGTTAAAACTGGGGTAGAACCTGCTTCATTTCAAAGAGAATAAAAATCTGGGCACAATCCAGCAAATGTTAGTCCCTCTGAAATCAGTAAAACTTAAGTTAGTTGCAACTGAACATCATTCTGTTTTTTTCCTATGGAAATTAAGATGCAACTAAATTTTGCCAGATTATATCCTTCTTAGTTTAATGGTTGTTATGCCAGGAAAAGCAAAAGAAAAGCAAGGTGACAGGTATTCTAACATTCACATTTTCTTATTTAAACATGTTTTTCATGGTGGGAGAAGCTCTGCAAGTACTACTGTATGAACTGTCTATTTTGTTTCACATGGCAAAAGTATGGAAGCACCATCAAAATAAATATTGCAGAACAGCACTGCTTAGTGGCTCATTCTCTTGATATCATTCAGTTCGACTTAAGCTTTCTGTATCCATTCTTCACTGTTCATCAGAAATAAAGAGTACCATCACTTTTGCAACCATAGGTATTTTAACTATGTAGCTGGACAGTACGAAGTGTAAGTAATGAAACTGTGAAGCACGTATACATAGTATCAGGATAAGCTTTTTTGTAACTATTTAATAGAAAAGTCCTGTTCGTGTATTGCATAAACACCAAGCCATCAGTTCATTTTAATCCTGTACTGCTTCATTTGTTGTACAACAAAGAGAAAGAGAGAGAAAGAATAATTTGCTGTTGTTGTTTTAAAGTGATGCTTAATGAATTACTGAAATAAGTACGGTAGCCAGCCAAAGACTTAGCTTTCCTGAGGTTTGTAAGGATTTTAAAACTTAAAAATCACAGTGACTAGGCTACACGGCAACCAGATTGTTAAATCTTAAATATACAGTTTATACAGAACTTTGCTGCATGGCCAGCTCTTGGTTATACATATGTTCATACAAGGTTTCCACTAAATGACTCGCCACTGCATAATACTGGTATCTTTTCCACCTGTGGAGATGAGATGAGTATCTTCATATAGAAAATCTACATTAGTTACATGACTGCTGTGCCCTCCATACACATGACTTGGAGCCTGAAAGATAACAATAACAGCATCATCACTAACAGAAGTATAGATATTAGCAGCAAAAGTTGTTGCCACAATAGCTCTTGCCTGGTGTATTAACCAATAGCTGTGTCCCAGACTACAATTAAATAAAAGTCATATTGCTTCAATCCTTCAAAGCATGGTACTAATCCCAATGAAGACACATGCTGGGGAAAACTTGTTTTGTGCACGGTAACTAGTGGATTGCATCAGTAACAGTCTATTCAGTGCTTTTCCACCTAGTTAGTAAATTTTGTTCAATATTAAGAAACTGTATACACGTAAAATGGTCATAGCATGCGCTGGAGTATATTACTGTATTTTAATGTTTAATGGATAAATAGCCCACTGCATATACCACCATCACTCTTGTTGACGATACGGCCCCAAGTACAACCCTCAACTATTATGTTATTTTAGCAGGGAGATGATCTGCTCAAGGCCATTTAGAAAACTTGACAGTGGAGCAGAAATTTTTATCT
This sequence comes from Ctenosaura bakeri, assembly GCA_948474755.1. NCBI lineage: Eukaryota > Metazoa > Chordata > Lepidosauria > Squamata > Iguanidae > Ctenosaura > Ctenosaura bakeri. The sequence continues at coordinate 208,614 of CAOLHI010001955.1, read as the reverse complement.
TTGCTTCTCATGTTCAGACAGTATTCTTGCCTACTGGACCATTAAGCCCAGTTTTTCAAAAAGACTGTGAATCAGCACACTTTCTTACATATATGCAAGACCAAAGTGGGACATCACTTAAATCAAACAAACAGTAGATCCCCTAGCCTCATGAATCAGATCACACTATTCATTTTTCAAAGTAATCAGCCTTATGTTTCTGCATCATGACCCCTTTATTCACCAGTGATGAAAACAATGTTTTCTCTTAAAGAGCAGGTGCAACACTTTAAGCAACAGTACTGTATTTGCTGGTGTATAAGACTCACTTTTTCCATGAAAAATACTGTTTGAAAATGGGATGCATCTTATATGCTAGTGTGTCTTATAGGCTTGCAAATAGTATTCGCCAGCATATAAATGCAGTGCATCTTACACATTGCGTTATCTATTGTTGAAAACATAGCTTTCAGAGATGCAGCTTCAGTAGCTGTAAGCCTGTCAGTCCTCACTTAAAGGCTGATAAGCAATGCTCTGTAACATTTAAAAACTCCTCTACTTGTGCATTAGCCCAACTACATATTGCATCTCTACGCAGATCTTTAGTAACCACTGGCAGAAAGATTAGGCATACATTTGGACTGGCATGAGAAAAGATCTTTTTAAAGGTATGCCTGTTACATGACAGTTGCCTTGGGGAAGAGGTTTTGGGTAAATTTCACATAGAGGCTGTTATTAACACTGAGTATAGAAAGACCTAACAAGACACTGTAGACTCTGAGGTAGTTACCAGAGGCAAAAACTTTAGTGCTGGTAAAAAATTATTTATAGGTTTTGATTTAGCCAGGCCTATAGTGCACCCTATTCTTCTAGTGTTTAACATGATTTCATGTATTTCTTTTTGGAATCCGGTGTAAGACAGCACTTAAGAGAAGAAACTGCTAACCTTGTTAAGTTGGCGATGGCCACATGTCAGCCTTTTGAGGTCCCTCAAGAGACACTCAACAATTGTTAACATTTTTTTCTCAACTGATTTTCAGTCTCCAAATACCTGCAAACCACACCATAAAAAACACATGGTCTTTCCTTCCTCCCTACAATGTCCTTGTGGCTGAAAACTGTCCCAAAATGAAAGTGACATAATGTTAATTCTGGTTTGGTGGGAATGCTCTGGTATAGCCCGCGTGGTGATGGATTCTGGACTGTACCATTGCACCATCCAGATAATGTTTTAAACACTTCAAAAGTGGTATACATAGGCTTCATTAATATTCCTATAATTGCTCTGTCTACTTTACTATGGAGTGACAAGAAACTTGACAGGATTTCAGACAGGTGTCTTTTCCAGTTCTACCTGGAGCTGCCAGGTATTAAATGCAGGATATTTCATATGCAACGCAAGTGCCCTGTTAAGTAAGACATGCTTATCTTTAATTAACAACACTGCCAAATCTGACTGCAAAGCAGGACTTGAGTAATCTAGTTTTAATGTCAAACAGAGCAGTGCTTTTTAGGCTATCAAATGTGAGACACCGGCTTTGTTTTTCCCTCTCACATGCCAGGAAGCACTACTATATTTGTATCCATTTCTTTCGTTCATGGAAATTTGCCACAGACTGGCAACTGATGACCCACAGACCGGGACCAGTCTACAGACCACCACTTTGATTAACACTGAAATAGAGCACAGGAGGAAAGCAAAACCTGATCTCCCATTTCCCACTTTACTTCACCATGCTGGGTATCTGACATTAAAATGCATTTGGCACAGAGGCTCAGTATTATGAACATATTATAAATGCCTTATGTTTGAATGAAGAACAAGGTAAATAAAAATAAATCAAAGTGGTTGGAAATGTCCCATTGGTAAAAGACAAGTAGAAGATAATTTGACAATAATCTTCACATTAATTGGCATGAATTTTCACAATAATTTTATATAGTTTTTTCAAACCTCCAGTAAATCTATTAAATGCCACAAACCTCTATGCTACTAAGCACTGTAGAACTGACAGTTATTTACAGAATAACCAATTTTAATTTTAACATTGAGGATCTTTAACACATCTGGTGCCTTACCCGAAACTGTGAGCATGGATAAGAGAAGAGATGTACTTTGCCAAAGTCATCCCCAGTTGATAACAATTTCTTCCCATGTGAGCGACAAACGGCATTAATATCTGTGCCATCTGAACCTTCTGGCCACACACCTGAAATATTGAGTAAACTTTCTTAAAAAATTAAACTGTTTTCTATACCTATATCTTCTTATCAAAACCACAGAAAATTCAGACATCATTAGCCATGGATTTGTGTCTCACCTACAAGTGCAACATTTAACAAACCCACTTGCCACTTCCAAACATATGCTCCATTTTAAGCATATTACAGTGCTGCAAGCTTCTGAAGTGGCATGGCCATTTTTGCCAACGTTGTTCTGCTCACAAAGAAAGTAGAATTTATTATATATCCAAGCTGACATCTACCTGACCAGCATTAAAGAAAATGAAAACAGACTATAACATGCTAAACATTTTTATATTTTAAAAACAGTTATTGTTCTTGTTTATTATTCTCAAGTCATATTGATGACTGTGATTTTGTGAGAGTTTTGTGTGAAGGAGGCCCTTCACTTTTCATGCAACTGACTTTCCATTTGATTCTTATCAGTTTAAGTCAAATTTTCTGCCTTGAGGATCAAAAGGAACTTTAACTATACGAAAAGCCAAGGCTCACTTATGTCAATATGCCCTTTTAAATATTATTTTTTCCACATTTATAGGCAACGAATAGCTGCTTCCTTTAACTGCTCTGTCTTTCTATGTGAGAATACGTATCAATTCAACTTAATATAGGAGAAGCTGGGGAGGATTAATGTACAATTCAAAAACTTTCTTCTGTCTCTCAAGGGCAATTCTGTACTGGCCACATCATATTTTTGAAGCATAAATGGTGTACTACACAGCCTACCCTGAGATCCAAGATGAGATAAGAATGAAAATCAAGATCCCTGTTAAAGGCTTGCTTGTGGAATGATAGCAAACTGAAGAAGCATAGAAGGAACAAGTAATACTCACCAAAAACATGGAATCCTAGAGTACAGGTGTAAGTAACCCATTCTATATCTCTAGTGGTTTCAACACTTACTACTTGTTTACAAGCTGAAGGAACCCCTGTAAAAAGGGAGAAGGGTTAGAGGGAGACAGAAGTACCATCAGTTATGTAGGTGAATAAGAGTAAACTGAACATTAGGCTGCAATCCTATGCATACTTAGACTGTGAGCTGCCACACATAAGATTGTGCTATGAAGAGACTAAATATATGTGTCTACACTTTGATAGTTTGTTATTCATATTAGAAATTCATTGGTAGCCAAGAATGAACTCTGTACCAAGGGCAGAATATTGTTACTCACAGTATAGGATTTCATAGTCCCCTGAATTAGACACAAGGTACTGAGAATTTGTAGACCAGTCCAAGTGAGTAATGAAGCTGGAATGACCCTATGAAGAGATGCATTATATTAATTCCAAAAACATAACAGCCCCCAACAGAATTACACTGGTACATATAAAAAGCTATACTGAAAGCTACACTGAAGCCTTGTTTACATTAAAAGTAGGAGGTTATCTGGGTTTGGTAGTAACCCAGGTCACCACACTGGAACCACTAGCTGTAATCCCATGTGTGGTAGAAAATAGCAGGGACTGTCTGCTTAAATTCAGTACACATGTACTAAAAATGGGAGGGGTATTTCCAGGGCTGTGGCTCAAAAGCTGCCTGGGCAGGCCTATATATTCAAGCATGAAAAAGTTATCAGTATTACACATCAGTATTAAGCACGCTTTTAAAATTCTACCAGTCTCCCCTTCCATTGGTGGAATCATCAGCAGAACTGGGAACTCCCTTTGTTCTATTATCATCAAAATTAAGGTATATTTGGTGCCTTAAAAGATACCATGAACAGGAAATCTGTCTAATGTTAGCCTCCCAGTTACTAATGACTTCATTTGCTGTAAAGTAAATTAAACCAATGCTCATGTATTTTCTATCTAGCCTCGGACTTCCAGGCTGTTCCATTCTAACTATGAATAAGGATGACTTACAGCCCTAAATTACCTTTCAATCTTGCTGAAATTAAAATTTCAAACAGATTCTGGAGATATTTGACTCCACGGAAGCAAAAACAATCTAAACTATGAAAGTGCAAAGCCTGGTAGGATTGTGCAAAAATATCCAAGTTTATGGGCAAGTAAAAGCGTGTCTGTGGGGCGGGGGGAGCGGGTGGAATTTGCCAAAGACCGAGTCTTGGCCATTTCTGCACTAGACTGTTATAGTGCTATTATTCCACGTTCAACATCCTATGGAATCCTTGGGTTTGCAGTTTAGGGAGGGGCCTCAAAGGACAGTGGAATAATAGCATTGTAATAGTCTAGTGAAGAAATGGCCTTCATAATTTTGAGGACAAACATTGTACATATGAGAAGTTTTGAAGAAGGAGCAAGATGGTTATGAAGTTTTTTAAATTTAAAAAAAAAAATTATTTATCACTTACGTTAAAATGGTGCTGCCAGCCCTGGCCCTTCAGGTATATTAAACAAATTAATCAAGAAAGAATGATAACTAAACTAATACAGAGATCAAGGACTGCTATTCAGGACACAATTATTTCCAAATAAGCAATAAATGGGTGACTTACTGAGCATTTGCCAATTCTACTGTATTTCCTCCCATTGTCACTAACACTATATATGTAAATACAATTGTCATGAGAGCCTATTGCCAAGAAGTTGCCATCTACAAAACAAAAACAAAATACACGTATACATATAAAGATGCAATTCCACCTATTTATGAAACAGTGATGCATCACAGGCAGACACCTTGAAGCACTTTTTAGTAAGAAGGTTAAATACAGAAACATTTCTCATTTTGTATTTACAAATTACATATGGGACAAGTTCCACAGATTAGAATATTGGCAAAATCTCCTTCTCCTGCAGGAACTGCTCCATATCCTTGAGTCATCTGAAAAAGTTTTCCTGCTGGTACTGTAGCCATCTGAGTTTAGGTTAATGGCTATGAAGAACAGGGCCATTTCAGTAGTGGCACTGCTTATGTGCAATCCTCTCAAAATATCTTAGAAGGCCTTTGGAAGAACAGGCTGAAGAGACTGCTCAGTGCAGCCTTTTTATTGATCCATTGCCAATTTTAACCACGGAATTTGTTTAATGCTTGCTTTAAAACATTTCTTTGTTTTAAAGGAAAGGTATCTTTATAGCTACATCTACAGTAATGTAAAATAGTGCTGGATAATTCAAATTGTACAGACTAGCCCACCAGTTTTTCATCTGTCTTGTACAAGATCTATTCTGTACATTACTTGCTGCTCTGAGGACTCTATCAGGGCCATTAGGCACAGTATAATTTTACTCTTTTGACAGTAGCAACATGGAATATAACACAAAATGGTATGGTTTCATTGAAACCGTGTTCCTAAACATACAAATGACAAGACATGGGGAAATATATCTCCCATATCACTTTCACAACACATGTACTATATTCCAAGCACTACACCAAAGCCACAATCAAATGAACTGACATGGTGGTTTTCTAGTATTATGAAGTGGTCATATGATCTGGCAACTGGTGAGATACAATTAAGGGAGCTATATTTAGTTTTGTTGAAGCAACAGTGCTATACTGTATGTTTCAGATTTTCTATGAATAATATAATATTTAATAATATATTCACTGTTTAATTTTTGCTACGTTTTAATTTCCCACAATTATAGTAAGAAACAAAAGCCTCTAATGTTTAGATATTGCAAATACATTTTGTAAGTATTCAGATCCTTCTTTCTGTTTAAACAAGTGAACAAACAGTGCCAAACCTGGTGAGTAACGCATTGTGGACAGCTGTTCATTTCCATCTGTGTGTACAGTGACCAAATCTTTTGTTTCGGTGTCAAACACAAACCACCTGTTAAAAACATTGGGAGGCAAAGTCAACAAGTTGTTTGGTGTAAAATGGATGGGGGTGGGGTGGGAATCCCAGCATAACAACAAAGAAGAAAAACCCTGCTGAATCTGACTACCTCAATTTAGACCAACATCTCATTTCCCATAATGGCAAAACAGATGCATCCAGGAAGGCCACAAGTAGGCCCTGAAGGATACTGCCTGCTCCTAGTCTTGTCTGCTAGCAAATGATACACATTGACATACTGCCTTGGAACCTGTTTGGAAAAGTTGTTTTTTTAGACTACAACCCCCAGAGTCCCCCAGTCAGCATGGCCACTGGCAATATAACTCTCTATATTTTTATGTTTTTTAAAAAGCCAGAAATTTTATTTTAGATTACAAAAATACACAACCTAAAATCCCATTGTTAGTCCCTCAATTAGAGCAGACTCATTAAATTAATGGGATTTACTTATGTGCGGACTCACCATTCAACAACTGATTCAACAGGGACTAACTACAAGTGTTTATGAATGCCTACCGCACATAAAAAGAGATTTTTTCTTACCTTCCAGTTAATGTTCCTACTGCAACTACAGATCCTGATGGATGAAAACCGGAAGATTGAGCTGGATCCTATAATGTTTTAAAGGAATGTTATCTTTATAGCAGCAGTTGTATAACAACAACGCATAATCCATATACAGTCCTCCCTCCACATTTGTGCGGATTCAGGGTACAGAACCCTCATAAAAGTGGAAAAATAATGAATAACTCTCACAGCTGCTCCCCCTCCCATTCCCTGCTGGAGCTCCCACACTTCATGTTCCCATGCAAAATGGAAGGGATTGGGGTGGGAGGGAAGTTCCCAAGAGCCTTCCTTTCATTCTCTGAGATCCCCTTTCCCATGCATTTTAGCTCAGCACAGAGAAAATGGATGTGAAGTGGGGGGACTACAAAGGAAGAAAGGAAGACTCTGGGAGCCTCCCCCTACCCCATTCCCTTTTGTTTTGCTTCAGTGCAAGATCTCTGTGCTGGAGCAAAATGCATGGGAAGGGGAGGAGGAGAACTGCAGAGGGAGGGAAGCATGCACACTTGTGAATAATCAAATTCGCAAATGTCAAAGCCGCAACTGTGGAAGGCAGACTGTAGTTATATAGCACAGCCTATACCACCAAGGTGAAAAAAGATTTTAAAAAATTGGAACAATATAGACTAATAAAGAGCCAGCATGGTATAGAGGTTTGAATGTTGGACCAGGATTCTGGGAGACCAGAGTTCGAATCCCCACTCAGCCATGGAAACTCACTGGGTGACTGTTGGCAAATCACACTCTTACTTAGAGGAAGGCAATGGTAAATACATCTTGCCAAGAAAAGCCTATGATAGGGTCACCACAAACTGGAATAGACTTGATGGCACTTAACAATAACATCACAAAATGAATATATAATTTCTTAGGATGAATAATATTTTATTTATAAATGTGTTGATGAGGATGCAGTGAGCACGGTTTCAGGAAACTCTTACGAAAAAAGAGCAATGCTTTGTTTTAAAGATTGGGAAGTAGGCTGTATCAGAGCTACTTGATTTTTAAAAATAATGAGTATTCAACAGCTTGTAGTAAAATGAGTTTTTGAAAGCTACAGTGAGCTCTGGACATGTCTGGGCCCTCTAGTGGCAGTTGGAAAAGGAAGACACTGAAGTCAGCTTTACACTGTGTTTTCTAAGGTTGCTAACATGCAAGCATAGCCAGCTGAAGTGATGACTATCACACAACAGATTTATCACCATGTAATATTTGTTTCTACTGCTCAGAGCACATTGTGCTGCTGCCTTCTAGATGATACTGAGCAATGTCATATATATTTATTATGTGAATAATCTAACCTCCAAAGTCACCCTGAGAAACACAGTGGGAAGCAAGATGAATATAAGAACAGCAGCTGAGCCTTCTGAGAAAATTTTACTTAAATAAATTCTAATTCACTCTGCCCGGATTTCTGTTAATTATCTACAACAGAAGTGATTCCCTCCCCCGCCTAAAAAAAAGTCAGTGTCCAAGATTGAAGTCAACACTTGGTATGACTTCTTCTGAGACACCCACATACCTGATAGAACATATTGTTCAATCAATATGGAGTGCAGCGAGGTGGGATGGAGTGGGGTAATGGGAACTATTTCTGATCCCTGACCTTTATATCTTTGCTGGAATACAAGGACAGACTGTATACCCAACTGGAAACCCTAGAGAGACCCTGTCAGTTTAGCTCCCACTTTCCTGTTCCACTACACAAGTGGCAAGGCCAGTGGGAGCATCTCTCCACAGCTCTAGACACACTAAACAACTATGTTGGCAGGAGTGCCAGAGGGAGGTTAACAGATTTAACCACATCTGTTTCTGTGCTGGTTGGCGCCTAGGCATATGAAGCACTCTGAACACTACAAAGAACTGCTCTCCCTGTTGTTGAACTTGCCAAAGACAGTAATCTAACACAACAACCATCCAAAGAGGAATTCAAATAATGTTTTAAAAGAAGCAAACACTGAAAAAGATTTGTTGTCACTGAATGAGTTGTTGGTGCTGGTATTTCACTGCAAATAATTATTCTTGGATGTCCAGAGAAGCAAACCACAAACCACATATCGTATCCTATCCTATCCTATCCTATCCTATCCTATCCTATCCTATCCTATTTTTTTCCAGTTATGTTTCTGGAACTGTCATGAAGTGATATGACCCAAAGGATTATGGAATGTTCCTCTATGACATCCAGAGAATAGCTGTTAATGGTAAAACAGAGAAAAGACTGTGATGAATTGAGGTAGTTTAATACCTAAAACAGTCAACAGACAAATATAAACTAGGAACCAATCATTACACTTTGTAATGCTTCAAATTTATAATAGTGTGTTCCCTGAAAGTTCAGACTTTTAGATTTTAGGTTGTATTACCATAATATGGTTTAGGTCCAGGCTATCTGAAAGACCATATCTCCCTGTACAAACTGGCTAGAGCCTTAAGGTCTGCTAGGGAAGGCTTTCTTTCGGCCCCACCATCATCCAAGCCTTGCCTGGTGAGGACATGGGAGAGAGCCTCCTCAGTGGCTGCTTCCACCCTGTGGAATGCTCTTCCCCAGGAGGCGAGGTGGGTCCCCTCCCTGCTCTTCTTTTGCTGGCAGATGAAAAGTTTTCTTTTTAAACAGGCTTTTACATAAGCCATGGGAGCTGTATTTATTAACTTGTTTTAGTTGGATACTGTTTTAGGTTTCAAAAGGATTTTATATGTTTTTAATGTTTTTAACTGTTTTTTAAAATGTTTTGATATTTTAATTTGTTGTTGGAAGCTGCCTTGGGTCCCATACCGGGAGAAAGGCGGCATACAAATATAATAAAATAAATAAATAATGCTTTGTTTTATGCTAATAAGATTACAGTACTGGCCTTTTCATTCAATGATACCTGAGGGTTATCTCTCCACAAAGGTCTTCTAATACCATTCCCACATTTGCAGTATGAGGGCAAACCCCCTAGTTTGCAGGAGTACAGAAAGTACTTGAGCATGCTTACTGGGCACAGAATGTGGACAGACAACTACAGATATGATAAGTATAGGGGGGCACAGCGAACTCCATACTACAACATTTTCTTGCAATTCCCACTATTTAATTATCAGTCTGCAATAAAGCCAGGAACCAGAGAACATAATTATTCAGCACACTGTCTGAAAGGCAGTCATACTAATGTCTACAATAGAACTTGTGCAGCAGTTATCACTCAGGCCCTGAACTGAAAATGATCAGCAGTTTTGTAAGCTGTAAGAACATCTAAGCAGTTTTCTCAGCTGTAAGAACTTCCAAAGTCACTGTTATGAACTTAAATTGAGATCTATCAACTGAAATTTACTGTCAGAGAACTGAACAGCAACTCCAGTACTGGCCATGACAGCAGGTATATACAGCTTGAATTAATGCTTGTACAGTGTTGCTCTGGATGAAATTTCAAATGTTAAGAGTCTCTTAAGTTGAAGCATGCCATGCTTGAAATAAAAACTCCTTATGTCATCAGACCTGCTGTGTGTAACATGATATTTGCTCATACTGTGTTTGGTTCATGCTGCGCAAAGAAGTCAAGTGGACTACACAAGTTAAGATAGCCATGGAAGGCATTATTATTGGAAGAACTGAATGAACCACTTCTATCCACTCTTTGTAACTCCAAGCAATGTCTCTGAGGATACATCTAAGTTACAGAGTCTTTGATAAAAGAATTGTGAAAAGGTTAATAGGTGTCTAACAGAAAGTTCCAAGCACTTTCAGCAAGTTATTATTCCTAGGATTCTTTGGAGAAATCATAAAAGGTGACCTGATGTATAAACAATATTAAACAATGACAATAATAAAACCAATTTATTTGTATGTCATGTTACTGTGCTTTTACTGACACTTTTTTTTTTTTTAAAAAAGGATGTTGTAAATAGCCTTTGATCCCAGTTCTGGAAGAAAGATGGGATATAAATCAAACCAAACCAAAACATTTTTACAGTCCACACATGCCCTAAAAAGAATGGGTTGAAAAAAACATTTTATAGCAGTGTTCTTCTTCCTCTTTTTCTTTTTTAAAATAGGGATCACGTAACATAGAAAATGAACCACAGGCCTAAATCTAACAGTTATTCACAGAGGAAACTTGGTACATCAATTTAGGTAACCTCTCTTGATTCTGTAGGTCTAATCTAGTTAAAATTAAAAATTTGGCTTAGGCCATACTAATATAAAAGTAAACTTCAACAGCAGACAGAATTTTTCCACTGGGTTTCAGAGCAATCTATGCATATACAACAATGAAAGCTACAGCAAACCGAGTAAATACCATGTGAGAATAGAATATACGCTAGGAAACGCATCTCTTTTTCAGTAGCTGCAGTTGATAGGGAATTATAACCACTTCAACAATGTTCCTCACATATAAAAAACATTTTAGAATTGCTCTGAAAAACAGTCTGGATTGGCAAATTATTAAATAACAATTAATTCCTTGCTCTAACAAATCTAAGCAAACATAGGTAGTGATCATCTACTGTAATATTAATTATTCATAACATACCCCATTCCCAAATATACTAACACTAATAATGATGTACTTTTAACTTACAAGTCTAGATTATTTTTTTGTTTTTCTCAGTCAATATCCATTCAAGGGCTAGTACAAATTACTGCATAATGTTTTTAGAGGTAATTCTGGGTTTTGATTAAAGAGCAAAAGAGGCGAGATGGGATCATACCTCTATAATTTTGTTCCAGATTGGACAATGGGTGATGGCATCCCAGAGTGTAATGTGTTTGTCTTGCCCACAAGTGAAGAACTGCGGTTTGGAGGGATGGGCTGCTAGTCCCCAAAGCTCATCAGTATGACCCTGAATAAATACAGCAACATTTCTTTAGTACATGAGTAATATTACACTGTGACTGTGCAAACATATCACTTTAAGAGGAGAAATCCTAGTACATTTTGTGCAAGTGCGTACAGCCTGGTTTCTCCAACTCTGTTTGGCCCACTGATGCAAGCAGGTAAGCAAATCAGGCATGGATATTGGGCCTTATGTTCTAACCTGAGATTATGGTTTGTTGTACCAAAACAAGTCAGAACTATAAATCATTTTAAAACCATCTTTAAGTTGGTTTATAAATCCTGCTTTGTATAATTTAATAAACTATGATTCCTGGTTCAGACATAAAGCTAAGATATTGTTTTGAGCTAGGACCTGTCCCAATCCCAGATCTCTCTGAGAGATTTGGCACTGACCACTGATATAAAAGAATACTTTATTGTCAACTAAGTGGTATTCATTAGTGATCACTGGACACAGCAGGTGTTTCACAGCAGAAAAAAGAACAGGTTGCTTACCTGTAACTGTGGTTCTTCGAGTGGTCATCTGTGCCATCATACACTAGGAGCTTTAGCGCCTGCGCGGTAGCGTTCGGAAACTTCTAGAGCTTGTTCGCTTGGCGGGAACCCCTCCCCCACGCCGGTACTGCGCATACTCCTCCCGCCGAGCAACGGTCTCTCCTCAGTTCTGTCGTCCGCCGTAAAACCTACAGGGACCTGAGAAAGAGGGGAGGAAGGGCGGGTGTGTATGATGGCAGAGATGACCACTCGAAGAACCACAGTTACAGGTAAGCAACCTGTTCTTCTTCTCGTGGTCTCTGTGCCTTCATACACTAGGAGACTATGTAGCTTACCGGTCGGATGGCGGGTCAGGTCCTACAGCACGGAAGCCAGCACCTCACGTCCAAACCGAGCATCTCTGCGCGACCGGCAGTCGAGCCTGTAGTGGCGTACGAAGGTCGATGGTTGGGACCAGGTCGCCACACGGCAGAGTTCATGCAGGTCAACTCCTCGCAGGAGGGCCACAGAAGTTGCCACAGCTCTGGTGGAGTGGGCTCGAAGCAGGACTGGCGGAGGCTTCCTCGCGAGCTCATACGCCAGTTCAATAGTCCTCACCACCCACTTGGAGAAGCGCTGGGTGGACACTTTGAGGCCCTTCCACGTCGCCCATAGCAAACAAACAGATGCGGCGTCTGTCGGAAGGAAGCAGTCCTGTCCTTTAGAAAGCCAATGCCCGACGCACGTCCAGGGAGTGGAGGGACCGCTCCAACGGTGTCGTCGGGTTGGGGGAGAAGGCAGGCAGGATGATGTCCTGGTTGAGATGGAAACTGGACACCACCTTTGGCAGGAACGAGATGTCAGGTCTCAGGACCACCTTTTCCCTGTGGAAGACCATGAAGGGCTCATCGGACCGAAGAGCTGTGATCTCACCCGCTCGCCTCGCGGGAGGTCACCGCCACCAGGAAGGCAGTTTTCATGGTCAGAAGCCTGTCATCCGAGGTCGCCATCGGCTCGAAGGGCGGCTTCGTCAGCTGCGAGAGCACCAGCGAGAGGGACCACGGCGGTAGCGGCGGCGATACCGGCGGGTAGAGATGATGAAGTCCTTTCAGGAACCGGCTTCGGTACGTTCCTGAAGAAGGCCGATGCCGCAGATCGTGGCGGTTGGTATGCCACGATCGCGGAGAGATAAACCTTCAGGGATGGAAACGCCAGACCCGTTGCTGGAGATGCAGGAGGAAATGCAGGACGGTAGAGAGTCCCGGGGGTCGAACCGGCTCACTCCAGCACGACCTTGTTAGCGAAGGTCAGGGCGTCGCCATTTGTATTGATAGTTGCGACGGGTGGATTCCTTCCTGGCCGCGACGAGGACGGTACCGAGCACGGAATCGTCTAGTGCGATATCCTCCAGGCATGGAGGACCAGGCGTGGCAGGGTCCGGATGAAGGACTCGGCCGCTGGAGTGGGAGAGCAGGCCTGGCGTCGGTGGCAGCCGGAGCAGGTCGCCTCGGGCAGCTCGTAGCAGGGGTGTGGACCAGTGCTGCCTCGGCCAGTACTGGGTACGAGGATCGCGTCGGCTCGGTCGGCGAGGATCTTCGATATCGTTCGGCCGAGCAGCGGGAACGGCGGGAACGCGTAAGGAGTTCCCCGGTCCACGGAAACGGGAAACGTCCCCGATGGAAGCACGATCGTGGCCCGCTCTGGAACAGACTCGGCGACACTTCGCGTTTCCCTGGTCGCGAAGAGGTCGATGGATGGTTCGCCCCAGCGGTCTCGAATCGAGCGACGTCCTCCGGAGAGAGACCATTCGTGATGGGATGAGGTTCCCTTTGAGGGGTCTGCCGTGGTGTTTCCTGCCCGGCCAGGTGAACCGCCACGGGATGCGTGTGCAGGCGAATGCACCATTCCCACAGGTCGAGCGCGATGTTGAGCAGGGTCGTGGAATAGTCCCTCCTTGTCTGTTGATGTAACAGACGGCGGTGGCATTGTCCGTCAGAACCAGGACCGTCCGCCCCACTACGACGTGGCGGAACGCCCGTAGCGCTTTCGAGACGGCGAGCAGCTCCAGCGCGTTGATATGGAGAGCGGTCTCGTCGTCGGTCCATCTGTCGTGGACTCTGAGATCGCCGCAGTGGCACCCCATCCATACAGGGAGGCGTCGGTCGTTACCGTCACCTTCGGTGTCGGCTGCTGGAAGGGCATCCCTGACATCAGATTGCGTCGCGACTGCCACCAGCTGAGGGAGGAGCGGACGTCTCCGGCAGCTGTAGTCGGAGTGTCTGTTCGTCTCGCAGGGGGTCGAATGTGCGGACGAACCAGTGTTGAAGAGGTCTTGCTCTCAGTCTGGCGAGATATGTCACAGCGGTCGTCGCAGCCATGTAGCCCAAGAGCTGTTGGACACTTCTCGCAGATAACGTCGGGGCCGTGCGGGCGTGAGCGGCGGCCCGGATCAGGGTTTGAGTCAAGTCTCTGGTAGGACGCCCTGGCGGAGGTTGAGTTCAGCGTTGCCCCGATGAAGTCCAAGATCCTCGCCGGCTCGAGGTGGGACTTCTTCGGATTCACTCGTAGACCAAGGCGAGTAAAGGGAGTGACAACGTCATGTGGACGTCGTGGTAAAGTCTCTGTTTCCCAGGACGCCACCAACAGCCAATCGTCGAGGTAAGGGAAGACGGAAGCACCCTTCGTCCGCAGGAAGGATACCACCGGGGCCATGCAAACGTGCGTCTGGCCGACGAGCCGGAGGACGGTCTTGACTGTCCGGACTGGGCCGAACGCTGGAACGACGAGGTGGAAGATCGTCGCCAGGATGGGCGGAAGGTGGAGGTCCTGCGGGCTTGCGTGGCCGGCTGTAGCCCGATCTTTTTGGCAGTCAACCTCGCCTTCACCAGATTGTCCAGCGCCTGGTCGGTGGACGAATTGAACAGGCCCTCACCGTCGAAGGGGAGATCCTCGATCCTCCTTCGGGTGTCCTCCTGGATGTCAGCCGGTCGCAGCCAGGCATGGCGGCGCAGGCCGATGGATCCCGCCATGACCCAGGAGGCGATCTCCACGGCGTGCCGGGAGGAGGCCATCTGCTGCCGAGCGATGGATATGGCCTCGTTGAACATCACCGAGGAGGCTTGACGGATGTCCTCCGGTACCGCCTCCATCGCCGGTTGAAGGCGGTCGAGCACTTTCTTCAGGTATGCCGCGAGGCAAGCCTGAGTGTTGGACAGCCTGATCTGCAAGGAGGCAGCGGAATAGAACCTCCGAGCGTAGGCGTCCAACTTTCTGCCTTCCTTATCCGGCGGGGTGGTGTGCTGCCTACCGGTCCCTTTTGCTTGTGCCGACTCGACCACCACAGAGTTCGGTGCAGGGTGGTTGAAGAGATAACCTGCGTTATCCTTCTGCACCCTATAGAGGTGCTCCAAACGCTGCGGTATCGGCTGCGCCGAGGCCGGTCTATCCCAGGCGGCCTTCACCACTCTGGAGATCCGGGGCAGGAGAGGCAGCGGGGCCGCGGCAGGTTGCTTCCCCTCAAAGACGGAGAAGACTGGATCGTCGTCCTCCGGCTCCGCATCGGCGATCTTAAGGCCAAGGGTAGAGGCTATGCGGAGCAGCATCGCAGAGAACTGGTGGACTTCCTCTGGAGCTGAATCTGGGATCGGCTCCCCGAATCCCAGCGGAGGAGACTCCTGGGAGGCCGCCTCAGACGCCTCCGACTCCGCGCTCGAGTCGTACGACTCCGAGCTTGGTGAGTCCTCTCGCCGCTCGCTTTCCGGCTCCTTCACGGCCGCCACAGGTGCTGCCTTCTTAGGCTTCTCTGCAGCCGGGACGGTGGTAGTGGCAGCATCACGTTTGGGCTGGCTGACCACGGACTTCACCTTTCTAGTGGTGACTGGGGTAGTCTGGCAGGCTGATGTTGTCTTAGCCTGCTCAGTCACCACCGACTCCGTAGGGCGCGTCGCCGTTGCCGTGACCCTAGGAGGTGGCGATACCGCCCGATATCGAGGTGAAGGCTCCCTCGCCCTATGGTATCGAGGAGAGGGAGAGCGGCTGAAGGAGCGGTGGTCCGACGGTGAACGGCTTCGGTGGCGACGGTACCGAGCCTCTTCCCCTCTAGGCGAGCGTGATTCGCGCTGTCTGCGAGGTGACCGGGACCTCCCGGTACGATGGTGAATGTGACCGATAGAGGGCCGCTCTCTCCATTCAGACTCCCTCGCGTACCTGGCCACGTAGGACGCCGAGGTGTATCTGGAGGCAGACGAGCGAGGTTGTTCCTCTCTAGTCTCTCTAGGAGGCGGCGAGGCCACCGGACGCTCCGAAGAGCGGGACCGGGACCTGAACGAGGTTGAACGCCGCTCCGGAGAAGCAGAGGGTTCTCTCTGCTGCAGGTCGGCCGACCTGCGACGGCTGGAAAGGCGGTGGTGCTCCTCCACCAGGGTTGGAGGGTCTACCACAGGCGAGTCCGGGCGCTGTTGGGGAACATCCTCGATCTCATCGTCCGAAAGATCGACGGACTCGCCTCGCCCTTTGGAAGGCTGTAGAGTCGGAGGAGGAGTGGGAGGTTGAACGTCCCCAGCCAGGGAGCGCTTCTTCTCCTTCTTCTTCTTCTTCTTCTCCTTCTCCTTGCCCTTGTCTCCGTCCGGAGCAGGGCGCTTTTTAGCAGGCGTCTCCTTCAGGGGAGCCTCAGCCTTCTTCGCCGTCGAGGATCCTTTCGCTGACTTGGCAGCCGCCGACAGCTTCGGGATCCTCGGTAACGTCGAGATCGGCGTTCTCGCCGGTACCGAGCCCGATACCGACGAGGTGGACGGAACGGCAGCCGCCGATACCGTCGATGGCGTGGTCGTCTTCTTTTCGGCCATTTTGGAAACGGAGGTCTCGTCGATCGCCCGCAGAGACTGCTCCCAACAATACGATTTAAGTCTCGCGGACCTGTTGCGGAGAGTCTGGGGAGTAAATCCCAGCAAATTGGGCAAGTCCGAGTGTTGTGGGACTCGCCCAAACAGAAGAGACACTCCTTATGGCCGTCGTTGAGGGCAACTTTGCGCCCGCAGGACACGCACTTTTTGAAGAGCGCGGACATAAGACGAAAACGCCAAACTGGAAAGATCCGAAATCACCAAAACCAAATGGGAAGTCCGAAAGAGGGGTCAGAGACAGTCCAAATATCCAAAAACCGTGAAAATCAGCAAGCCAAGCACAAAAGCAGAGGAACAAACCGAAGAACCTTCCGTACGCGACGGCGGACGAGAAAGAACTGAGGAGAGACCGTTGCTCGGCGGGAGGAGCATGCGCAGTACCGGCGTGGGGGAGGGGTTCCCGCCAAGCGAACAAGCTCTAGAAGTTTCCGAACGCTACCGCGCAGGCGCTAAAGCTCCTAGTGTATGAAGGCACAGAGACCACGAAGAAGAAGCATACACATTGCCTTCAGTCAATTTAAGCCAATCTTCCTCATATTAAGTATGTTTGGGTCTCTGAAACACTCAGGACTCACACCATCGCCAGCCTGCCCAGTTTTCTAGGTTAGTGCTGAAACAACATATTTCATAGCAAATGTTCAGACAATGGAGTCAGAACTACACAAAAGCAATTTTCCCCCTCCATTTCCAGAAGCACTAGCAGGGAAGGCTACTTCCCCTTCCAAATTATAATATTTAGCCTGATGATTTCACAAATCTATCTACTGGAATGTGAGGCTGAGCTAAATAGTCCAAAGAGTGCATAGTGTCAGAAGTGTGGTGTACTGGTTTAACTGTTGGACCAAGACACTGGGAAACCTGGGTTTGAATCCCCACTCTACCATGGGAATGCACTGGGTTATTTTGGGTAAGTTGCACTCTTTCAGCCTCGGAGGAAGGCAATGAGAAACCTGTCTGAACACATTCTACCAAGAAAACCCTATGACAGAGTTGTCTTGGGGTCACTGCAAGTCATAAATGACTTGAAGGCACAACAGCAGCAATAATTTGGTTATCTAAGAGAATGAATAGTCCCTTCCATGCACACATGACTACTTGAGCTCTGAAATACCATTCTATGAATGCTGACAAGCCTTCTGATCTGAGATGTCATGCTCACTACAACTATCAATGCCTGGTTAGTTTATCCGTTTGTACAAATGAGAATGATTAGCTGCATGCATCAGCATACAATTCACAAATCTGCTTTACCCTTGATGTTGTAATCCCAACTAAAATGAAGCTTAGATGTGTATATATAAGTCCATTCACTGATACTCAACCTCTTTCTTCCCCTACTGTCAAAATGTACATTTTAATGATGATATCAGAGTCTTAAGGTTTTTTTGTGTCCGGTTCTTGGATTTTCTCATTCATTTTACTTTGTAATCTATTTTTTCAATTGATAGTATATTACAATACATATAATAGTGCTGATATAAAAATTATTTAATAAAAAATAAAAAATCTTATTCATTCAGGAAGTTCTCAGCAATCCTGAAGGAAAAGACCCTCAACTGTTCAAGAAATCTTTACCATGCAGATTTTTTAAAAAAAAATCTTAATAATGATTATATTAATGGTGTAAGTTTGCTTCTTTAAAAACTTTGGCCTTAATAATTCAATAATGCAAAAGGCAATGAAAGAAATAGTTACCTGGGTAATGGGAGAAAAGTCCCCTGACAGAGAGCCTTGTAGAACAAAGTTTCGAGTTGTTCCTATCAATACAACATCACCTTTTCCTTCTGCTATTGTTCTTATTGGCCCAAACTGTTCCGGAATCTATTTTTAAAATTAACAAATAAATGACTGAGTTAAACTGGTACATAATTATTTCTCAAGTGTATATTTTTGACAGTACTGATATAAAAATATTGGCGATTTTCTTGTAGAATGTATATATAACGATGTAGATAGTCATTTTTTCTCCATTTTGACTGGAAGTGGGTGAGTCTGTAAATTATATTTTCGCTCTGTTTCTCATTTTCCCACTCTCAAATTCATCCTGTATAATTTGCACACTAGTTTGTGATTCTTTGGGATATCAAAATGAAAATCTCTACATAATTTCATGCACAAGTCTCTGAAAAACAAATGTTATATAAATTGCACCTAATATATCTATTTTTGCAAGCAATATTCACTTATACAATATTTCTAGATAATTTTCAGTAATGCATATACATTTTGTGCATATTTTCCCCCATTACACACATTTTTGAATTGGAGAACTACATTGGAAAATTTTAGAAAAGAGCTAATATCCATAAATATTTGGGCAGGGCACACTTACATTGCCCCACACAAAGGCAAAGGCAAGCCCCCTCAAATCTCGCCAAGAAAACTCCGTGATAGGTGCACTTCATGGTCAATATAAGTTGGGAACAATCTGAAGGCACACATTAACAACAACAAAACTCCCCAACACAGAAAATTCAGTAGACTGCCAGCTTTTGCTACCTCCTTCTCCATCATCTGCCCTTGGCAAAGAAACTTACTTTGGGGATCTGGGAGCTGACTACTAGCTCGAGGATCCCTACTATGAACTGGCACCATATGAACCATTTGTGACAGAGAAGGATGTCCTCCTAGGGATGAAAATACAGAACTCATAGTTATCCCAGGCCCCCAGTGGGGAAAGATGCTTTGTGTGTTGTTGGGGGTGGCTTCCATCTCTTTCAACTTTCCCCCCTTCTTTTGCCTTAGGAAAGAAGGAAAAGAGAGAGGCCAGCATACCAGAGGTATAATCACAACCGAGGCAGTAGTTCTGCCCATCTTGACTTTCGTCTGCAACAATCTGAACATTACATTACCAAACACACCCTGCTTTTAATTCTTGCCCCCATCTCTACACTTGGGAGTGACACTTAACCCAAACTGAGTTCTGAAGAACAAGCACACACTAAAGCATTTGTTATGTTACATCTCAGATTACTCAAATGTTATACTTATGAACAAAAACATTGTTTGTGGGAGTCACTTTATGATGATTCAGTTATGAACGGGATTACCAACAATAACAACAAGAACAACTATAAGAGAATATGGCTAGTGTTCATGGCTAAAAGCAAACAGGAAAAACTAAAGACAATATCATTATAACATTATTTTAAAACTTGAACACCAGTTGTAGCTTCTAGCTCCGAGCTGGGCAGGCTCTAGAAGTCCAGAAATCAGTTTTCAGCTTCCAAGATTCACTGCAGACACACTAGCCCCCTCACCCAATCAGAACAAGATTTCTGGGTTTGTAAAAAAAAGAGAGAGTTCAGGTAAAATCTCCCCCCAAAGCCCTTGCTTTATGGCATAATTGCTGCTTCAGGGATTGAAACAGCCATTTTTGGACAGAAGTTTTTTGGTGAAGATGAAAGAAAGGCCCTGAGAGCTACCTGTGGAGGCCCATGCATGACACTTCCTCTAACATTTTTCTGAGTTCCACTGAAACAAATACAGCATATTTCATTGGCAATCAATACCAAAATACAGAACTGGGCAGAATATCTCTAGCAATGAAGAAAATTGGGGATCAAGATCAAGATCTGCATGTGTTCTTTAGCTTACAAACATGTTCCACAGCATTGTAAATTATTTAAGATTCCAACAGCACAAATGTATCACATTTTGCATTCCACTGTCATATGATAATACGCAGAATTTTGTCTCTTGGCCATTTCCTCAGGCAGGGGTGCATGGTGTAAAAATGTAATGTCAGAGCAAAGGGATACATTGACTCAACCACGGACTCAACCAGACAGTCTCAAAATAACAACCGTTGCTAATTCTTTTTGTTTTGATTGCCCCCGCACATTGAAGGGTTTATATCTAGTCCTCTTATCAAATATGCTGGGTTTCCCTCTCTCCCTTCCTCCCCTTGTGTCTTCTCCCTGCCCTTTAAACTGACCACATGTCACATCCAGTCTCACTCAACATTTCAGAAACTGACTTTCACCAATTTCCAGTAACTTTTTTAAAAAATAATTTGAGATTGATAAACAAAGTGCTAAAATGCTTTAGCAATAATATACTAGTTAAGCATTTTGGCCTAGTGCTAATGTTCCTCATTCCCTTGTTTGACCTCTGTTGAATCTGTCCCCTGGAAACCATTGCTGTGTTTATCTGGTGGCCATCTTTACTGGGTCCAAGATAATAAAAACACATGGGGAAGTAACAGATACATTTCATTTAGGAAAGTACTGGGTTAATTTAAAGCAACCCAGGTAGTAGATTAAATCTTTGGCAATGCTGGAAGATCCCAGGAAATACTTCAGGATGAGCAAAACATCATGTGGATCTCCAAAACAAAATCAACTTATACAGGAACAAAATCTAGAACTTACGGAGGATTTTTTACCCATCTTGAGGTGGCCTAAGATAAGTCTGAAAGTTTTTACTCTGTCATCTTCAAAATTAATGCATCACAAGAGCCTTCCAATGATGCATTTTTATTAACCTTAAGACATGTGCGTCCATCATAAAAATCACACTGAAGTCTTTTAGAAATGACAAGATTAGAAGCTTTTTCAGGATTTAAACTGCAAAATAAAAAAATGCCCACAAATCAGTTTTAAAAGATTGGTGTTATTACCTCAGTTTTGTGAAGTTTTTGGTAATTCCCATTCCAAGATATTAGCTTTCTGTCTTTTCCACCTCCTGACACTAGTGTGCCATCTCGCAGCATACAAAGTGCAAAAATACCACCTTCATGGGCTCCTTGAACTGCAGAGCTTATTCTGTTGGTGCCTAGTTATGGAAAGAAAAGAGATTATTTTTAAAAAGTATATTTAATTTGATCATTCAGCTATTTCTCTTTCTCTGATATTGTGGTCACTGAAACATACCTTTGATCTACAGCACCTGGTATTCCCAGGCAGTCCTCATCCAAGTACTAAACAGGCCCGACCCTCTCTGGTCATTCGAGTGCAATTGTCTATATACCGTATATACTCGCATATAGGATGACTGGCGTATAAGATGACCCCCAACTTTTCCAGTAAAAATATAGAGTTTAGGATATACTCGCCGTATAAGACCACCCCTCTTCCAACGCACACCAAAATGCTTATGACTGAATGTGGTACCCAGTATACAACAACCAGCCAATCACAGCAAGCCAGGTACCTTACAGGTGATTGGCAGGTTGTTGTATACAAAGCCTGCTTAGATAGGTCAGCTCTCCCTGCCTGCCCAGCCCTCCCTCCAAACATGCCTCTTTCACCTGTCTGGCCCACCCCTGTATCCTATTACCAAGGGTGGGCCAGACAAGTAAAAGAGGCATGTTTTCTGGGCAGTTTTTCTCCAGCAGCTGCCGGAATGTTGCTGAAACTTCCTGAAACATGGGAGGAGGGGCGGCAGCCTCCTCAGAGTCGGAGCCGGGGCCTGCCCTCCCCAGCGAGCCTGCAAGTGTCTCGCGGGCCGGGGAGAAACTCGGCAGCAACCTAAGCCTCAGGAAAGGCATTTCAGTCTCTTAGAATGGGGCAAAATCCATATAAAATTTGGACAAGCACCAGATAAAGAGTATCAAGGAGAAGGGAGCAGAGCACATGGCTGGACGGGGACTTTACAAAGGTGGGACTGAAAACCCTCACCTCGGCGGTGGGCAAGAGTATCAAGGAGAAGGGAGCAGAGCACATGGCTGGAGGAGGACTTTACAAAGGTGGGACTGAGAACCCTCACCTTGGCGGCGGCGGAGCTCCTTTCCGGGCGGGGGAAGCTCTGGGGGTGCAGGAACGGCGGGGGAGCTCCTTTCTGGGCGGGGGAAGCTCTGGGGGGACAGGAACGGCGGCGGAGCTCCTTTCCGGGCGGGGGAAGCTCTGGGGGTGCAGGAACGGCGGGGGAGCTCCTTTCCGGGCGGGGGAAGCTCTGGGGGGGCAGGAACAGCGGCGGAGCTCCTTTCTGGGCGGGGAAAGCTCTGGGGGGGCAGGAATGGCGGCGGAGCTCCTTTCCGGGCGGGGGAAGCTCTGGGGGTACAGGAATGGCGGGGGAGCTCCTTTCCGGGCGGGGGAAGCTCTGGGGGGGGCAGGAACGGTGGCGGAGCTTCTTTCTGGGCGGGGGAAGCTCTGGGGGTGCAGAAACGGTGGGGGAGCTCCTTTTGCGGGCGGGGGAAGCTCTGGGGGTGCAGGAACAGCGGGGGAGCTCCTTTCCGGGCGGGGGAAGCTCTGGGGGGGGCAGGACCGGTGGCGGAGCTCCTTTCCGGGCGGGGGAAGCTCTGGGGGGGCAGGAATGGCAGCAGCAGCGGAGCTCCTTTCTGAGCAGGGGGAAGCACCTGGTGTATAAGATGACCCCCCACTTTTAAAAAGTTTTTTGGGGGTAAAAAAGTCGTGTTATATGCAGCTATATACGGTAATTGCCTCTAGGGACCTTCTTATATATGGAAAGGACTTAGAAGTCATCCCAAGGTTTGACAGTGATCACCTCCCAATAACTCTGCAGCTAATTAACTTTGCACAAGAGCCTCATGTTGAAGACCTTCACTTAATTGATATTACCCTTGATGAAAGAACCTATCGCAGACCTAGATGGTGCCCACAGTTAAATCACGTGATAATTGATTCTTTGTCCACCCATCACTTTCAGAGTCTTCAACTTGCGATCCTTTCCAAAGAGTTTCCTGAGGTACTCCTTAATAATTATAACATACTGATTCAGGAGTTATGTTAGTTACTTTTATATTATGGTAGCACACAATCAAGACCAAATAGATTTTACTCCAAATTGTGGTTCGATAAAGATTGTGTCAAAGCAAAAAAAGATCTTATTGCTACTTATCAGTCACATTTAGTTAGTACATCATCATTCACCGCATCAGAGCTGCTTCAGAAAAAGAGACAATATAAAATATTATTGGCACATAAATAGAAAGAAGCCATGAAGACCAACTGGTTCCGCCTTATTCAGGCTGTTAAATCTAATGATCCATCTCTCTTTTGGCGTATCACATCAGGTATGCAAAGCAGAGCTTTAAACAGGATAGAATATTCAATCACTCCCAATATTTGGGAAATGTACTTTCAAGATCTATATTCAGACTCCAGTGTGAGAAAAGAAGATCGCATTCAATCTATTGAGACCTTTCCACCATGGCCTCCTGTGACAGTGTCTGAAATAAACAGTCTTGCAGCTCAATTAACAGGGAAAGCCCTAGGAGAGGACTTGATTCCACCAGAAGTCACTAAAAACAACTTGGAGTTCTGGGCTCCTCTCCCGGCTTCCCTTTTCACCTGTATCGACTCCTATGGACGTGTTCCTTCAGACTGGGGACTAGCAGTCATTGGGCCCATCTTTAAAAAGGGGTCAAAGGACAATCCAGCAAATTACAGACCAATTAGTCTGCTTAATACAATTAGTAAGCTGTATGCAAAGCATCTACACAGGAAATTCTTGGATTGGCTTGAACAAGAGAATATTTCAGCAGATGAACAAGCCGGTTTTAGGGAAAACTGATCACCTATCGATCAATGCTTAGTTTTGCAACACCTGATTGGGAAATACTCCTCTGGTAATATTACTGCCTTGTATGCTGCTTTTATTTATTTCAAAGGAGCATTTGATTCCATTTCACGCTCCATATTATGGGGAAAATTGGAGGTATCTTCAATTGATTGGTGATTAGTCCACCTAATACGAATGCTACATGAAGGGACCTCCCTTAAAGTACGATGTACCTTACAGGGTCATCTTATTAGAGTAATTAAAACAGAGAAGGGAGTAAAGCAAGGCTGCATCTTGGCTCCACTTTTGTTTAATTTTTATATTAATTCGATGGTGGGTTGTTTTCATAATACCAACTTCCACCCACCAGTTAGCAGGAGGAACCATCCCCATACTGCTTTACGCAGATGATGCAGCCATCCTATCAAGAACACTTATTGGTCTTAAAAGAGCTCTGAGAGAATTGTCCCAGTTTTGCATTTAGTGCTTAAGTATCAAAAAAACTAAAATCAAGTCATTTGCCAAACATCCTAGGCAACTTTCTTGGCATATAAACTCCCATAAGATTGAACAGGTTTCCTGTTTCAAATACTTGGCTGTAGTCTTTCATTCTTCAGGAAGTAGGAAAGCACATGGGGACTACGTTGTTAGCGATGCCCAGAGGAGCTCAATGGTTATTCAAAAATTCTTCAGAACAAAAGGTGGATATTATGTCCCAGCAGCTCTAAAA
This sequence comes from Ctenosaura bakeri, assembly GCA_948474755.1. Classification (NCBI taxonomy): domain Eukaryota; kingdom Metazoa; phylum Chordata; class Lepidosauria; order Squamata; family Iguanidae; genus Ctenosaura; species Ctenosaura bakeri. Next base: position 183,686 of record CAOLHI010001955.1, on the reverse strand, counting down.
TTATTTGAGGCAAAATCAATAGCACAACTTCTATATGGAGCCAATTAGGCCCTTTCCCTAATAGAGCACATCCAATCCAAGTTTCTGAGGTCAGTCCTTCAAGTCCCAAAATGCATCTCCAATGCCACTCTGTGGTTAGAGGCAGGTTTCTTGAGCATAGAGGCCAGGATATGGATGTCCACACTTAATTACTGGCTTAGGCTAGCCTTTTTCCCAGGGGGCTAGCCCCTCTTGTTCTGAAGGATGAATTCCAGTCCTCATGGATTAAGGCAGTTTCAAGTAAAATCTTGACCTTGGGCTTTTCCTCAAATCTTTTATTTAATTTGGGGTACGATCAGGCTAAAGCGGCCATAAAACAGTGTACCACTGACATAGAGCGCCAAATGGATCTGGTCAAATCCCCTTCGTTCATTGTCAGTGAATATAATAAGTACTTGACAATGCCAATGGCTTACATAAGCAATCTGGAACTGCCAAAACACCATAAGGCCATCACCTTGGCTCAATGTCGTGCTCTCCCGTCGGCTGTCCTCGAAGGTCGCTATAGGAAAATTGCATTTTCAGAGAGACGTTGCCCATGTGACTCTGGCCAGATAGAAACTGTAGAACATGTGCTCCTTCAGTGCTCATTCTATAGAGATTTACAGTCTGCTCTTATTTTGCCAATACTCTATAATTACACTGGTGGGTCTGATCAGTTTTATGTTTCTCTGTTGCTCTCACATATGAATCCTAATATAACTTACAGGGTGGCCAAATTCTGTGCAGCAGCTATTAAAATGTGACAGGTGATGGTTAGCTGCATAATTTAGCAAATACATCATTCGAAAGCCCACCTAGGTCTATCAGGGCTCTTCATCTGATAACTAAATGTTGTTACTGGTACCAAATCTTTAGGTATATTTATATCTAATTTTATGTACCTGTTTTTATAAGCTATTTTATTATTCCTAGTCTATTTTATATTTTTATAGTTCTATACCAGCCTATCATTATAATATTACTGTTCTTAACTCTGCATTTATATTGTTTTAAATACTTTTTTAAATATTTCATCCCATTTTATTACTGTTTTTAATGCCTTTATCTTTTATATTTTATATCCCCTTTTGTGCTGGTCAATGACTGTAATAAAGATATCAATCTATCAACCTTTAATCTAGGACTATGGATGCCTTCAGATGACACTTTTATTGCGCAACTGCCCTACCTCATTCATGGAATATTACAGGGGATCCAGACAATGTCATCTTCTATTTGTAACCCTCCTGTGTTTCCCACTGTTTCTTCCATCTGTTCTCTTATCACAGAAAATCTGTTAAGGAGTGAAAGATGGAATAGCTGCACAATATCTCTTGACTGGTAGATCCAGGAGTTGTCCATCTGAAGCACCCTATATGTTATGTTTAAGCTGGACTATGGAATCTTAGCTATTAACTTAGTTATCGTCTTTTGGAGTTTATTCTTCCTATTCACCAAATATATCCATAGAACCTGCTTAGACATTTGAATTATTAAACCATGTACAAACGAAAGATTGGAATGTATGAGATGCCTGTTATTGATGCCTAGAAGAATACCAAATGTTGCAAATGAGCCTTTTCTGAAAAAAAGAGGGGCTTCCCAGGGACGGAGATGTTCTTTCAACAGGAACCCCCTCCAAAATCCAACCTTTTTTGTGGCCTGTTAAATTCCTCTCCAAGTTCCATTTTTTTCCAAATCACGATCATCTTTCACTTGCTAGCCACATACTCCCAGCCAATCAGGAATCACATAGCTAGTATAATGGCATTATTATACCTCACATCCAATGGTACTGGCTAGGTATCCACCTCAGAAAACCAATTCAGGATCAAAGTACTACTTCTTGCCCTTGCCCAGAAGGGTTAATGCTTTTGCCTCCAGTTGCACCTTGTGCCATTAGAGGCACAAAAATTCAAATTACCACCAACCCCCATGACTCTAAATTAACTCCATTTTAGTCTTTCTAGGAAAATGATGAAAGCACTTAGCTATAATATGAAGCTTTTTTAAAAAAATCCTTTAAAAAGGATTTCTCTGTGATGTCTTAGACTTCATAAGGACTCCAAGAAACACTAGTCTTACTGAAACAAAAGTATTCTCATTGCTTTTTACAAATTTTATATGAATTTTATATAATGGAAGATTTATTCCCATCTCTGGAATATATGGTCATTTACCATTTCATAAACTCATTCTCTTACCTTTTCCCCATACCAAGATATTTCCGCTTGAGTCTCCTGTGATTGTATCACCATTTTCAGAAAATGTCACACACAAGACAAACTTTGGCTTTTCTTGTTTCTGCACAGTAAGACATTTAGCATATTCATAAATGTCACTAAGTGACTAAATCTTTGGCACATATTTATTTTGATTATTTTATTAGCATACAGATACCAATCCTAAAATTATATTGTTGCCTTTCCACCCTAAGACAAATATCAGGAGAAGTAAGTGTTGCTCCAGAGACGACTAGTTCTACAGATTTTGTCATCACAGTATAAAACTTCTTAAAGCATCACTGTAATCTCACAACCCTAACTTTGAGCAATAAGAACAAAGAAGCAATGCTGGGAGAGATGAGGCTGAAGTTCACATACTGATTTGCAATTGATTTTGCAACTTCTGCCCCAAAGCCCTGATTTGACCCACAGAGGTCCCCATTCCATCTCCAAGCATCTTCTACTGTTAGTTTCAAACAGTGATTAAAGATAATTGGGCTTTTAAACCCCAGACAGATACTGCACACAGCCAAGCTTCACTCTGCAGCAGGGGGAAGCAGCTGCCTGAAACTAAGTTCCACTTTCCAGTCCTATTACATAAAGCCTTACTCCTCAGTGAACATGCCTAGAACTGAGGCTGTACTTTGTATGGTTTATGAGAAAACTGACATAAGAATTACACCTGGTCCTTCCAATTGTACTTTGGCCCTATCTTGTGCTCTCAGCACAGCCCACAGCTGAACACACCCCACAACACAGTTACCCAATTGGTATTCAGTGTAGGCTGAAAAAAATACCCCACACCTTGAAACAAACTAGCCTGTTATTGGGTTGTAAGCTTCTCAGAATGTATATATTGTTACTATAAAAAGCTAAGGGCATCAGAACTTTTTACCTCAAATAATCCCTGCTTTTTAATAAGAGAATTCCCTTCAAGAGTCCAAAAATAAAGGTGCGATTTTCCACATGTAACTATTATATTAGTGTCTGTGGGATGAAAATCAGCAGCAAACACAGCTTCATTAGAGCACTAGAAGGAGGGAAAAACAGATTTTTATTAGCAAACAAAAGCACAGACGTGACATAATGCTCACAGACAACTCCTTAAGAGTATCAAGAATAACGGTATGCTTTGAAAGCATATTAGACATACTATGGATTTTGCATTTAAATTAAAATGAATAGTTATTAGCCAATCACTTGATGAAAAATGGTTGGATGACACATTGTGCCTTAATGTGCAGTAGGTTTCTAAGAACTCCTAAAAAGTTCAATTTGGAAAAAATAAATTGACTTTGGTGATTAATAGAATACATCAAGGAAAGATTTTATATAGAGATTGTGTATCTATCTATCTGTCTGTCTATCTATCTATCTATCTATCGGAATATGCACAAACTCCAATTTGATAACTTCAGTTGTCCTGCAATCTGTGGGAATTATTCGTGCACGTGTATAAGTATGTCTGTAGTCTCTTTGCCAGCAGCAGTGTACATCAGAGTATCACGAAGTGTATATCTATACTGTTTAGAGACTGAGTAGAACATTTAGACACTGAATAGAACTTGCCAAAGTTCAACAAGGAAATAAGATTTTATCAAGTACAATTTTCTCCACATCCATTTTTTGGGTCATAACAAACTTACATTCCCTAACAATAGGAATTCCCCTAAAGCCGGGCCTCTTGAATGGAAAACTCATACTTAAACTTTCCGCTCCTCCCTTTTAGGGCCCAGCCAGGGGAGTCTGTTTAATAAATTAATAATAAAAGGAGTCTGCCTTGTCCCTTGTGCTCACTCTAAGGGCTGGCCATTCTCAGGAACCTTAAAATTAAAAGCTAAATATCCCAGGAAAAAAGAAAAAAAACTTTTCCCAAATTCAAAAACAAAAACTAGGCACTGAAAGAAAATTTTTAGCTAACTATTTTAGCGGATACTCCATAAATAATGCAACTGTTGCCCCCAGGTGGTGAATGTAATCAACTCATCATTCACCCAAACTCTCCTAAAGGTTCCCTCAGAAGAAGGAAGAAGCCTATACTTTAAAACTATTTAACAATGTTACAAGGTAAAATTCCAACCCAAGTACCACCCTTAATTTAAAAAAAAACTCAACCCTCCACTTAGGTGTGAGGCTCTTGTATTTTTTAGGACCCTCATAGCTTGATCACTAGGTCAAAACAGACTGAAAGGAAGTTCTTTATTTGAACTGATGGGCCAGAGAGTGCAACCACATATAATTATGCACTTAGCAAAAGACACACTCACCTGTTTGCTTACACTAAATGGAACATGAAGGTGAAGTGAGCAAAACCCAACTTGTCATTGACCTTATATTGCTCTGCAAAACTAACTTAAGCTATTTTCTCTATTCCAGCTCCAATACCAGAAATCAAACAGACTAGGTGTGCGGGGGCAGGGGGATGGCTTAAAGTGAATGGCACAATTAAATATTTGTGCAGAAGTGTAGAGAGGAGGTTTCATTTGCCTTCCCAATTTCATGTAAAACTTAGAATCGCCTGAAAAAGCTAGGAAAGGATGTTTTTTTGGGTGGGGGAGAGACGGAACTATAATTCCTCTAACCCCTATAGGGAATTCCCCCTGAAAAGCTGGCCGTGCTTGATGGAGAACTCTATAGCTGTAAACTTTCCAAGCTCTCTTTTTTATAGCCAGCCAGGGGAGTCTGTGTATAATAAATAATAATAAATATGGACTCTGCTCATTGTTCTTTGTGCTGCACTCTGAGGGCTGGCCTATTTCAGTCCTTAAATAAAGCTAAAATGCAGAAGAAACAGAACATGAAACTATGCCATCAAGACAATACTAGGCACTGAAAGAAAATTAATTTAATATGCTAACTAGTAGCAATAGCTCCATCAAAATCTAACTGTTGCCTCCATATACCCTTCATTTAAAAAAAAAATCATGGAGAGGAAGGAATTCCTGCTCTTCCACTCCATCAGGTATCAATTAAAGGAACAAGAGGTCCTCACTGTAGAACAGAGAGAGGAGCAGCAGCAATGTTTACAAGATGTTTGAACAATGGGACAACAACAACAAAACTCTGCCATATCTCAAGCAAAGTGTAAACACCAGCACTGCAAAATACCTTGACATCTGCAAGCTTTTCTTCTCTTTGCCAGTCCCAAACTGAAAGCACATGATCATTGGAGTCATCCACTGAACAAAGGTTACTCCCTCCATTCTGAAATAAAATGTGAAATGATAAACACTGAGATGTAATTAAATATGACTGATTACTTCACAGTGTGTTGTATAGCAGTTTGAGCGCTAGACTTGGAATCTTGGAGCCCAGGATTTGAATCTCCACTTGGACATGGAAAACCACTGGTTGGCCTGTTGCAAAGTCACTCTCTTTCAGCCTTAGAAGAAGCAATAGCAAACCCCCTCCAAAAACAGTTTGTCAAAAAAAACCCCTCTGATAGGGTGTGTTTTTTTTTAAATCACTTGAATGCACAGAACAAGAACAACAAGAAGAACAAAGTCAGGTGTTTTGATACCATTGCCCCCCAACTGTAGTTTTGAACCTGAAGAGTCATAAAATCTTTGCCTGAAAACAGATGTGGAAAGCAATAAAACTTGAGAGACATGGAACCAAACAAGATGGGATGGAATAATTAGGTGTAAGCATTTAAATTCAGATCGACACTCAGCTCAGAAGTGAAGTCTATTTTAAATATGAATGGCATGTGCAAGTGGTAAGTGACAGAAGCAAAACCATCCACCCTCGTCCCCAGGATGTTCAGTCACTTCCAGCGGTTTTTGCCTAGTGCAACTTCAATACCGGAACTGAGGCTTAGAATTAAATTGTTTGGAGTAAGGCAGGACAGTGAAATAAGATGAGAAAGGTGGTGTAGGGGAGGTCCCCTTACTTGTGCAGCCCATGACATGTTTTATATATATGAACAGTGAAGTCAGGTTTTGTATCTAAACAAGGCAGACATGTGAAAGAAATACACGTGGCTCCCATATCACTGCTTGCTTGACCTTGAAGGAAGATAGGGAAGAATAAGGAGATTTCTTGGCCATGTCTCACAATGCACACATCTGTACTAAACAAAGACATTGGGAATTAGTGAGCCATGCTCTTCTGCTGAAACTGTTTTTAATGAAGACTAAGATTTCACTGAAGCAAAACTAATTCATTTTGATCTGAGAGCTCTGCGAGGATCAAGTAAAATAATATTTGGTGCAGTCCATTGGTAACATCTCCTGATAAACCCACAAATGAAAAGAGGTGAAGTTGTACAAGAGTGCATTTTTTTAAACACAGGAACCTTTTCTAGTGAGTTGTTCTTGTTTATTTTACTTTTTAAAAATCATACGCCTCACAATCAGAAGCACACAAAACACATCAACAGCACATCAGAATGTTACTTACTGATTTAGAAAATGCAATGCAAGTAACAGCCCGGTCAAAGAACCCCATTCCAATGACGTGCAGCGTATTCAAAGTAACAGAGTCCCAAATGCGGACATGGGGCAGTAGTTGCTGTTGAAAGTGAACAAATAAAAACCACTGTAATTAGATGTGTGTGTGTGTGTGTGTGTGTGTGTGTGAGATAGAGAGAGGGGGGGGGAACCTACGTGGCATCAGAGTGTTTGAAAATATCTGAAAGTACATGCTAGTCAACATTAATACATTGTGGATTACAAAAAAATAACTTATTAGAGCATTTTCACAAGAGCCAGATATTGTTTAAAGTAATCAGTTCAACAAATGATTAGCAATTCATTCATTTACTCTATACTGAAGTCTCAAGGTGTAAACAACTAACATTTTGTCATGGCTAAAAGATTAGGTTGTAGACCAGGCCATTCAGTGTTCAAACAAGCAGTCTCTGGTCTTTGTCACAAACTTTTTAGAGGGACTCAGGCTCAAACACAGTCTGCCATTTACAATATGGCAATAATAATAATGGCCAATGGTAGCTGGTGCTCATTGTGATTGGTGGGATAGAGGGCAGGAAAGTTGTTGTTAGGATGGTAGGAGAGGCCAGGATAACAACAAAAGAGCTAACTGGTGCAAGTAGCTTGCACAATTATTATTTATTAGTATTTTATTCATTTATATCCTGCCTTCCTCTCAATAATGGGACTCAAAGTAGCTAACAGCATTTTAAAAATAATATAGTTTAAAAATTATACAGTTATTTTGATAAATGTATAAATATAAAAGTTAATTAAAAAGCAATTAAACAATTTATAAAGTTAAAATATTAAAACGCCACCAAATGAGTCTGAAAATGTTATACACTGTATATTAAAAGTTCACCCTATTCAATTTCTAAAAACCTGGCACGCAAAAATATTTTCAGTTATTGACGAAGGAGAGCAAGGAGGGAGCCATCCTAGCCTCCCCAGGGGGAGGAGTTCCAAAGGCTGTAAGCAACCACTGAGAAGGCTCTCTCCCTTGTTACCGCCAAATGAGTCTGACAATTTGGTGAGAGAGAGAGAAAGGCCTTACCAGACAATCTTAGAGCTCTAATGGGCTCACAAAGGGAGATACAGTCCTTCAAAAAAGCTTGGACACAAGCCATATTGGGCTTTTTAGGTCATCACTGGCACTTTGGATTTTGCCCAGAAACATACTGGACCTGCTGCAACAAGGAAGTTGCGTGCTCCCTGCAGCAAGCCCCCTTAGCAATCTGGCTGTAGCTCTTGCCCAAGAACATGAATAAGAAGCAGAGGTGGGATTGCTCCCTTAAACCCACATTTTTCCCAACAGAAACCCAATTCTCAGAAAGGCAAACTGGGGCTGCAGTCTGGTTTCATCCTATTAACGCATCCAGTTAAAAGTATCACAGAATTCTTCCTTTTTGCTAGTTGAGCTCAAAATTCTGTATTGTTCAACTGAGTTATGTTAGGTCATCAGAAAAATTAAACACACACAGCATTTTGATATTCTTATCAAATGTAAAATTACCATCTAATGAGTTCTCAGAGATCTTCCCCATAGGGTGGTCAGGTACAAAAGAGGACAGAAATACATTTGTTGAATTTCCTCTCTGACACAACTATTAAAGGTACAAAAGCCTTGACTTCTATTATCAACTGGCTGGCCAGGACATTTTTTAGTGCCTTAAATCCAGGATTCTCCTCATTTTCCAGGAAGAAAGGCAACATTACATGGACCCCTGTGAAGGTTTTCCTGACCCCCAGGGGTCCAGAGACCCCATGTTAAGAACACCTGCAGTATGTAATAGAAGCCTTGACTCTTATTACATTTTGCAGTGTTCTGTGAGTGTCTGTGGAGCCTTCACAGGGGGTCTGTGTAGGGTTGCCATTCATCCCCGAAAATGAGGGAAATCCAGGATTTCAAGTACTAAAAAGTGTCCTGGCCAGTTGGGGCCAGTTTATGCAGCATGTTCTGGATTCCTCAGATGCGGCAGTGACAATGGCAACAGCAGCAACAACAACACTCTGGCAGGCATCTCATCCTGCTTATCCTGGAGGCTCTTGGTGCTACTGTGCAGGTGTGCCAGAGAGCCCAAAAAGTGGGAAGGTGAGAGGAAAGCCCAGAAGATGAGGGAAGATGCCCAGTCGAGGTCTTATGTGGTGAGTGTGGCAACACTGCTTGAGCCCAGGGCCAGGCAGTGTGACAAAGTTTTTGTTCAAAGCACCCATGAGAATAGAAACAAGTCCCTTTAATTTATGGCTGCTTGGAAGTGAAGAGGTAAGGATTTCAGTGATCCTTTGGGGGAAAGCATGAAAAACACACCATCTTCCTCTGACGGAGCACTGAGAGAGTAGAGAGGGTAAGTGCTTTCAAAAGAGCTCTGAACTCTGTCATTGTAGTTACTTCTACTGATTTCACTGAACCAAAAAACCTAACCTCTTAAGTCAGGCAGTACCCCAATGAAAGGATTTCCAAGGTGCTGCAGATGGGGCACTGAGAAACGACTGTTGTGTCCTCCCAGTTGTGGGGACCACTGAGACAGGCAAATGGAGCTGCAGCTGCTTAATGGGACCCATAACTGGGAGAGTCCTGCAATTGACATTTCCCAGCATCACAATCTACAGTGTCATAAAAACCATTCAGCTGGGATGCCTGGTTTAAGAAGCAGGTTTTGGGGGTTAGGTTCAGTCATTAACAACCATGAACATGAATCGCAAAAGTTAAGAGATTCAGCCCACCTTTGATACTGGCCTAAACTATATGACTTATAAAGAGATTGTAATGATATCTAATACACATAGTTAAGGATGCATAGGTCCTTCTTTTTCTCTTTCTTTTGATCTGTACCACTTTGCATGTATTTATCTTTAAGTCCATTTTGTACTATTTCTAGATTCATCTGCATTTTAAACAAAATACAAAAAGGTTCAAGTTTAAACATGTATTTTAAAATGTATTTTGAAATGCATGCCCTTTAAATACTGTTTTACAAGATATATGAGTGGACATTATGATTTCACAAAAATCAGAGAATCACAGACAGAGCCTGTTAACTGCATTAAGTCTGCTTACACCTTCCCATTTAACTCTGTAAAGTTTTCCTATGGTCTTCTATTTACTATGCAGTGTAGCCTAGATCAGTAAGGAACTTCTGATCCAATACCCGTTTGGAGTTCCCTTCTATAGAAACCAATAATAGGGTTTGACAGAATGATATATACTGCAATGCATTTCAGAACCACTAGAGAGCAGCCTCTGTAAACACAAATTTAAACAACAAACTATGAGAGTCTGACAGAAAACATTTCCTTACTGGTAAGTGCAGTTAATGCACAGGATAGTTCATCTATAAGCAAAATGGTCAGTCATATAAAGCCTTCATGAAAATAGAAGGGATAACCAAAATTGTTCTTGTTCTTTTTATCAATGACAACAGAATTTCATCATAAAACTTGCTGTACGGTATTATCTGCAGAGAATACCTTTTGGAAATTTTTTATATTCCAGTCCATACTTAAGGTTTTAGATTACATTGGAAATAAAAAGGAAAATCAGAAATGCATCTTTGTTCCTACAGATAGTAGTAAGCTACCTTAACAAGCAGAATTGCAAACAATGAACTTTGCTAGTCCATGCATACAATATTATTACATGGGTCAGACTTGGTAGGCAGTCTTCACATAGTTCTTACCTCACTTTTTGTTTTAGCCACAATAATAGTAATATTTCCTCTAGCCCTTTCTTAGTGGAGACAAATGGGAAATGAGATACTGCAATTTGCTACCAGCAAACAATTATGTTTACACCTGGGAATTACAGGTGTAGATTTCACATCCATCCATCCATCCAAGCAGAACCCATGTATTATACTGTCAGAAGCATAAAGAACTTAAGGAGGTTCACTTGAGACCAACTGCACACATACTGCTTGCAAAATCTGTTGGCCAACTTAATATCCTTTTTTCCTCTCAACACACTTTGCAAGCAGCACACTCATGCATGCAAGCAGTTTCAAGCGAGCTTCTGTAGGCAGGAAGAACTGATGAAAAACTGGAACACCTGTCAAATTAATGGAAATAGTACTTAATTTGGAAGCATCAAAAGAACGAGTTGTCAGATAATGGGGCATCAAAAGGTATACTTTACCCTGGAAATGCCATTTAATATAGCCACTAGGTCCTGAATTTAAAGTATTAGCCTACCCCAAATTTACTCTTATGCACCCTAAAGACTATCCTCTACAAAGCATCCACATCAAAACTACATTTTACCATTCTGGCTTAAGCAAAATTCCTAGACTGCATCCAAACAACTGTGTTATTTCAGGTTGGAATTAGAACCTGGGGTCCAGGAAGCAACTTCATCTTCATTTATATATTCCTATCAAGACCACTTGTCATCTTATCATTCCAAATACTTACATGCCATTAGCATTTGGGTTCCTTACAACATATAGTCCAAGGGATTTAATTTTTAGCACAACTGTTTTTATCAATGTAAGTATAACATTAGCACATGGGAAAAAACCCAATATACTTCTATGTAGCAAAATCCTAAGCATGAGCAATAGGCTGACTTACTTTTCCATCTTTAGATGTTCCTGCAACCTGGCCAGTTGCTATGGTGATCCTGTCAGGATGGACAGCTAGGCTGCAAAAGAAAAAGGGAAAGTCTTTTATCAAATAACGTATTTGCAAACCCTGTTCCCAACGTCATTTTTAAGAACTTAGAACTCTTTGTATGTTATACTTACTGAAAATTTTACTGGAATGCTCGGTGGGGGTAGTCTTATTACAGTATTTCTGTCCCTCTTTATTTAACATTTATAGGCTAGTTTGCAACCTAAAATGTCTGGTAATACAATTTATTTTCTTATACTTAAAAACAAATTTAGTTTCTATTTGAATTTGGAAATTTATTTTTCATAGCAAATCTCAAATTCTCATCAAAGCAACTGTTCCTTCCAACACCAAGTAAATTTTAACATTAACAGGATAAGCGATTGAAGTCTAGAGGTACAGGTGCATCAGTACTCTTTGTTCTGTTTCTTGCAAGCATGCACAGTTGGCTGTGAGAACTGAGGTAGGGTAGTAGGATGAGAGCCAGAAATTCCCTTGTTGAAATATTATTCCAACCATAAAGTAGTAACATTTCTCTCTGGTTCAGTTACTCATCTGTAACGTGTGGAATTTATGGTGGGGTTAGCATTTGTTCTGGAAAAAATGAAAAAATTGAATGAAATGGGGCCACTCAGCTTAATTTCCTTCTGTTGCAAAATAAATGCCAATAAAGAGTAAGCACCAAACAAGTATGAATGGGTTCTATTTTGTTGTCTTGTTCCTATGGAGGCATTGTAGTGTGGAAAAAGTAAAATACTGATGGGTCCTGATGCCACCAACTCCTGCTGAAGAGATCCAGCAATGCAGCATTGCCAACTGGTCCTCACTGAGTAAGCCTGTTGCCACACAGGCAAGGGGATCCCCCACTGTTTCTAGAGCAGCACATGAAGGCACTTGGTTCATGGCATCTGAAGCCTTGTGCTAGCCTTGCTCTTATACAGAAGAGAAGAGAAAAGAAAAGAAAAGAAAAGAAAAGAAAAGAAAAGAAAAGAAAAGAAAAGAAAGCAACAGGACACATAACGGGATACAAACACTGTTCCTTGTTACATTTGTTTTCCTCATTTGCTTCTAAGGTATCCTCTTAAAACTTACCACTTCACATCATCATTGTGACCAGTATAATGCCTCTGAAGTTGCTCTTCCACATTGTACAATACAACAACAGATGCAATGAAATATACAGTTTCACCCGTTGGTAGGAGGTACAGATTACTGCGACAGTCACGACCTCTATAGCCATACCTGGCATCTTTGTTAAGACGTAACAGTTCAAATTTTAAAAGTTACAGTAAATGTGAAATATTTTGACACATACAGTGCACAGGTTTCCAGCTTCTTCCAGTTTTGTTCACCAGTTTATTTTTCAGGAATAGCTGGTGCCATCTGCACTAGATCCTGAGTGGAGGTTTTGACCACTGCTTCATCTTCAGGTTGACCATCAAAAAACTATATTCCTCCTTAAGGAAGAATATGTCTTCCTACAATGATGTGCAGATATGCCAACTGAGAAGGGGGTCAGTTTCCAGTAAGAGCCTGGAGCTTTTCCTGTCAAAAAATTTGCTCATAAGCAAGTAAGCCAGGCTTCAAGTATTCAGTTGCTATTCTTGTACGGGTTAGCTCCACAGCTACAAAGAACAACAGTAAGAAACATCAAGAGGGTGATTGCCATTCCCAGAAAGCACTGGCACAGTGCACGCACACACGCGCGAGCATACACACACGCACTTATCTCCAGAACTTCAAGACTATTATTCCCTTATTATAATGCTTTCAAAACAGATAGCTTGCTATCCTTCCCCCATATGATACTCGATGTATTAAGTTGACATTACTTGCCTTAAAATATAAGATTCAGGGCAGGAAAACTAAAGGAATACAAAAGTACTATTTCAAGTGAATTTGCAAGCAAACAAAAGTATCATCTGGTAGAAGAGCTCACCAGTAGGTCAGCCAATATATCCCACTGCCTCATTTTATTAGGATTGATTTCATTATCCCTGGTTCTGGATGATTGCTTTCATTATCTTCGTGTTAACTAGCCAGATGGAAACAAGATTGGAGAAGGGTTGCAGTGTATATTTTTTAAAACAATGCGTCAGAATCTCATTCTGCTACCACAGTGCAAATCCTGGACAGATCTACTGGTAATCAAATAATGGGAGTTAATCTAGCTGTAAAATTCTATTATTTGATTTATGATATGTTATCTCACACTAAACACAATGCAACAGTATAAACGATTACAATGTTGTTGTTGTTGTTGTTGTTACTGGCAAAGATGAACTGACCTTGCTCTGTCCATCTTTTGCTCTAATCAGCATGAAACGAGATCAAAACAATTAAAAACTAGGTATCTATATTGCAGCTGCTTTCTACCAGTGTTTTCTATATTATATTTCCATATTTATAATGTTTACAATGGATACAGAGAACTGGAAAATGTCTGAAAATGCCTCTTTTTGCAGCCATGAGAAGAATCAGACATAAACCTAAATAGATGTTTGCCCTTGGTCTCTTCCAATCCATTTCCCTAGGCACTCTAAAAGAATATAAAAAAAAGAAAGAAAGAAATGCAAAACACAGAAAGCAGAACAAAGGCACCTAAATAAGAAAGGATGGATTTTCCAAAATGTCTGTGTTTTTGTAGCTCATCTACACTGCATATATAAATGCAAGTATTCCAGCCTTCAATGCAATCACTTTTAGCAGTCCAGAAATAGTTATGTCCATGGCCAATTTACACATACAAGTGTGCAATACAGTCAGAACTGTCTACTTCCAAGAGAACCCTATGAGATCTACTGTACTACTGCAAGGCATTTGTTTAGCCATGCAGAACACACAAGGGAGGACTTATGATCCAAAGTATAACTGGGAAAAGGGAACAGAAACTGAAACAATGAGTGGGGTGTGGGAATTTGAAGCATCAGTAGAGAGACAGATGAAGTAAACCTCCAAGAGTTTCAGAAAAAGTATAGTCCAAAGCCCACCTCAGTATAATTCATTTTATTTGGTTATGTATTTTTTTAAAAAAAATAAATATAAAACTTCTGTAGCATTCCCAAAATCAGAGGCTATTTACCAACAGCAGAAGCCTTTATGTATATAACAAAATAATGGGGAATGACTCTCTTTCCCACAAAATTCTTTCCAAATGTTCATCAGTGAGTTTATATGCCCAACTCTCACTTACTCAGGAACGCTTTGGCACTCTAGCCTAGTGCACATTCTCTGAAGAGCTGGTAGAGGAAGAAGAAGGGTAGTTGGGAAGAGAAAGAAGAAGCTAACTTGGCAACTACTTCTCCAATAATACTCCATCAAGAAGCCACTTTCTTTTCTTTTTCTTTTCTTTTCCATCTGAACATGCTTTTCTAACACTGGAGCTGATAAACAGCTGCCGCCACCAGAAGCACCCACATTTTGAATTGAGTTTCTGTACTGCGGCAAGAGAATAATTCCTTGCCTTCTCCTTGGATCATGTTCATCTTGGGTGAACAATGATTAGAATTAAGTTGGTTGAAGGACTGCTGACCATAGCCTTCCTTAGGTTCGCTTTAAGGATGCTGAAAATGGACTAGATGTCTCCATCCTTCTTCCAAACTTATTGGCACTTCACTACCAACACTAGCAAAAATAGTCACAACTCACTCACTGTAGAAGGTGAAGAGCCTGACAAGTAGGAATATGAGTCTTTTCTAAGTGCAGGGAAAAACACTAATTAGTTAATTAGAAAAGAATGAATATGAACATTCCCAAATGAACAATACCTCTTAAACATGTAAATAAGATGTTTCATTAAAGTTTTTCATTCAAAATTAGGAAATATCCCAACTACAAACTGTGGCTCTGATTTCTGAACTCTTGTGAGAGAAGGAAAAGACCCATTTGCTTTAGAGTTTGGGAATTCTCCTTTGTCTATATCCTGTGCACATTGGAGGCTGACTAAATTATCTACTATGGCCAGATAAACCACTATTTAACAGACTGCTTTAAAAAAAAACAACAACTCCTTTTGTTCATACTCTGTAAAGGAGCTAGAAGTTTTGTGTGCTTGGACTGGCATGGAATGAGAATTATATGATCCTCTGGATGTTATTCGCCTGCAACTCTCAGCATTAACATAGTTTACATAGCATTGTACTTTGGATCGGAGTTGTGCAAAAAAGACTGGACAACAGTGACTCAAGCACTTAAAAACAGAACCCCAGGAGCAAATAAAAGTGGGGGAATCAGCATTATTTCTCTTTGTGGTCAGAATATGTCAAAAGTGCTGGCTGCATTTATACAAAAAAACCTAACAGCTGCAATAAAAGTCATCATGCTTTTTCTAATAATTGTATGTCTCTTAAAAATTATACAGTTGCTATAAATACCCTATGATATGTCAGTAGAAAAGCAAACTTGTTCAAGTACATTATAATTAGTAACCATAGCGCCCTACTTTTCTCCAATGTGCTTAATTTAATCATCTGATAATTAACTTGTTTTAAACATAAACCTTCAGGCTGCATACAACTGAAACCTTCCTGAATCTGCTTAATAACAGAAAGCTGTGGAGCAAAAGTTCCATGTCATTAATGCTCATTTGATTGTTTTGTTTTTTTTGTGTGTGTGTAAAGCTGTACTAGTTCTCAAAAATCACAATACACATTTTGCTTAACAACCTTCCAATTATATGTTAAAAACCACAAGAAATAAGCGGCTTTAAATAGAAAATATTTTTAAAAAAGGATACACCCATTCCAATTTAAGCCTCTTGGTTGGTAGTTCTGCTTTTGCTTCCAAATTATAAGATTCCACTTGATCTTTGGGCATGTACATGGTAACAGGACGTCCACGTAGAAACATTTTAACATATCCTTCCTCTATAAAAAGGGCAAAAATATAAAGATTTACACACGTAGTACAGTCATATATTCTACTGTTCTTCCATCCCAACCCAGCAGTATTTTGCCTAATAACATCTTAAAGTTATATTGGGGGGAACAGTCATTTTTCCCCACCAACAGAAGTCTGATATAATCAATTACATACACACAAAATTCCATTCTGCTTCAGTTTTCTTTAGAAAAACCCAGTAACACCCATAATCAAGTGATAAATAATGAATTCTACATATTGGAAAGAGAAAGTATAACTTTCTGAATGGTAGTACAGATCTACCCAACTGAGGAAAAACCCCAAAGATTACAATTAACACAGAAATGCCACTTAAAATTCTTTTATTTATTTAGATTGGTTATTTACACATCTGGTTATCAGCATCTGAAACTGTCAACATTGACTGTATCTTAGCATAAAGATAAACTTTAGACTTTATATATATTGTTAGAGACATACTGGAAACACAATGACAGGATGTTAGTAAATGAATTGTGCTGATGTACATGCAAAATAAAATAGCTAGACTTTAAAACAGAAAGAGCAACAAATGATAACACAGAGAAAGGATAAGAAACATACAAAAGAATTACAGCTCAGAAATCTGCTGACTCGATTTAAGTAAGCATGCCTAACACCAGAAAAACTCTAGCTGGTATTGTCATAAGTGAAATATCCAGGTCGACTAACATTCATTTAATAGCAGATCTGAAAGTACTGACTTGGGGACTTCATGGGGCTTAAAAAGCTAGGTGATCTAGGAAATGGCATTATAGTTTGACTAGGACTTTTGGGAAATGGCAATGCCAAAGGAGGTATCTTGCGAACAGCTGGCGAAGCTTTTCGAGATTCAGAACTTCCTGCCTCCTGCTGCTCCATCGGCAGATCAAGGGATCCAGCCTTGCTTTCCTTCGAATCAGGCAGTTTTGGAGTCAATGACATCAGCAGAGTTACTGGATGAAATAATCGTGGGTACAGAGAAATGGAAGGGCAGAAGTAATCACATTAAGAAAATCAGTAAGAAAGTATAATTAAGGATTTTCAAGCACCATTAAATAAAAGCCACTGTTTTAAAAGCAAAAATTAAAACAAGGCTTTATTTTAATGAATGATGTTACAGAATATATAGTCATTATCAGTGCAGCTTTAATCAGAATTCACTGAACAATGGTATCACATATAGACTTATCAGCTAGTAACAACTTAACAGTTGTTGCAGTGATCAGTATTATTTGTTTTTTAAACAACAGTTCAGTTTTGCCAGGAAACATACTCAAAGTTTCATTTTAATGCTGGTGGGACTTTCTTTCTTTTATTTTAAAGATGCTTATAGCAAACTCAGAACTGTCAAAATAACAACTGCATAAAAGTGAAAATGTATATTTTACACTTGATACACATTGTTAGAGATATTCTGAAAACCTGAAAACTTTATTTGGCTACTTAGTACTGTCTTTTTGTTGTTTTCTTTTGAACCCTCCACACATAAACAAGTAACTGGACATTTGGTCCCTTGGACATTGGACCAAACTGCAACTGGATGGCTAGTAGCTATAGTTTTATTTCCTTACCAAGAAACAAAACATCTCTTCTTAACAGTAATGAAACACTAGCACATAGTGAAAATTGCCACAGAGGTTACAATTCTTACACCACTTGCTTATGAGAATGTATGGGATTATCTGATGTTAAGACCCTGTGTGGACATTTTGCTCCTACATTTCCTAATCATGATCAGACTACAGGGAGTAGACTGTGAGTTTATGTTCTCCTTCTCTTGAGAACAAATTTCCTCACTATTCCCTTGTTGTAGGCTTTAACTATGGCTGCATGTTGCATCTACTGTGTAGACCACCCTTGCTAACTATGGTTACGGATCACCACATTTCCTATACTGGATTTAAAATTGCAGTTTGAAAACACTCCAGAGCTTAGTTAAGAAGGAGGTCTAATTACTGTTCGACATAAGAGAGGGTGTGTGTACAGGTGAAACATAAAAACCTACATATCTACCACAAGGAAGTATGTGAACATGCCTTAGAAGGAGGTAAAGAAGCTATGTAACTTGTTTCCAATGTTTCAGTCATTAGCAGTGCTACCTCTTAAGAGAGTCCATGTGATTTGAGGAATAGACTTCAAGATTACTATCTATTATGTATTGTTCTTCAGGAATGTCTCCTATATATATTACAGTTGTATACATATGAATTAACTGCATCCAGGCATTGAAAGGCAATTGCCTTTCAAAATACTGCCAGATGCATATCCTAAAAATTACCTGCAAGCAACATATTAGCAAAAGCATTAGGTGGGGATTAGCAACTGCTCTACCCATAGATCACTACAAATTATTACAATATACCTGTACTTCTCAAGGCGTTACTCTGATATAAACACTTAGATGGGCAATATGTAGCCCTCTAGATGATAGAGGATTGCAACTCCCATCGTCTCTCAGAAGTGGATATGGTAGTTATAGTTGCTGGTCACTGCAGTCCAACAACATCTTGAGGACTAGAAGTTGCCCACCCCTGACTTAGGACCAAAATGCTGAACTCTGTTCTGGAGAATCCATAATTGGTGACTTTGGTGTAAATCACATGCTAACGTTGCATATTACTCCTTGTCCAGGTAAGTATCTAGCCAGAATTGCCATTTGGGCCACTCTTTGACATCAGGTATGTGGAACCAGGCTAGTGAATGGCTTCTGTTATGTAGGTTTTTTTTAAAACACTATTCTGGTAGGCTGACCTGAACAGTGGCATGCACTAATCACTTTCAATAGAAAATCAGAAATGTTATACATATATTCAAAGACAAAGAAAGAGGAACAGATGGCAAGTGTTTTAGAATAACAGAGTACAATAAGGGATATCAGTTTAAAGAGGTGAAGCCGCTGAATACATGGATGAAATGATAATTATTAAAGCAATCTTTGTGAACACAAGTGCAGTATTCTTATAACATGGCAGTTAACAGCTTGCAAACAGCACTGAGAAGATAGTACTGAATGCTATTACAATGGCATAAAGCTTTAAAATAAAGCCCTCAAGTTACTTGCAGAAGAGGCTGCAGCATTAAAGTTACATGCGACTTGTTTAACAATTTGTTCCCCAACAATAGAACAACAAATAAAAACTCAGTTTAAAGTTTAAAAATATAAAACTAAGATGCAGCAGATGGAATAAATCATTTGCATAAATACAACACAAATCTATTTACTCCTGAGAAGCTATAAAAGAAATGAAGTGTGTGTAGATTACAACACCATTATATGTTAGTTATTAACAAACACTCCCAACACTGTACATTCACTAATCCTAATTTGACAATAACATAACACATTAAAAGTATTGCATTATCTGTTAGCCACTGCAATTTGCTTCTTGCCAACTCAGGTTAAATCTATGATCTACCAGAGACAATTTAGGAAGTGAACAAGCACTGCAATACCATTCTATAACAAAATGCTTCTTTATACACACATTAGGATGCTATCTGAACAAACTATATAGAGCAGCTGCTATCACAGGGCTTATCAGCCAAATCGCCAAGCAACTATTAGCACACAATGACATTCATGTGTTGCCATATAGCTCTCTTAACATTTCCATCTTTTCCACGGCCATTCATTTGACCAGGTCTACAAAAAAATAATCTAAGGAAAAATTCATTAGCATTAAAATTCTACAGGCTCAGAACCCTGTAGGTACCCTGCAAGGACTTTGGTCAGAAGATGCACTTGCTCAATATTGTTACATCACAAGCAATAGGTTGCCTTTGTGCAGACAAAATCCTTCGGCCCTGTTAATAGGCTTGCTTAGAGAGCTATGAGGTTGCAGAAGCAAGGCCTACCTACCTTTGCAATGTGTCACACGGCGCTTCCCTTGTGGTTACAGAGACAGAGATAGAAGTGCTAGATAAAGATGCATTCAAGAACAGTCAGGGTCACCTAAATCCCTGTGCTAAGGATAACCCAGCTGTATTCTTTTACGTACCATTCAGGTAATGACATTGTTTGCTCACACAAGCACTTCGAAACATTCCTGGGTATGTACTCACACATGGACAAAGTGTGAAGAGGATGATCCTAGGCTGGCTGACATGTAACAGTGCATGTTAACTGTAATTTGTATGGTTAACATAGTACCCCTCTTCCTCCACTTCCCACAGGAATCTCAGCTTGCTATCCCAAGCAGTGCTTTGGAAGGGAAGAAAAACAATGGGGATTTTTGGTTCAGATGCATGATTTTTTTCAAGATCTGAGCAGGCCAGAGGCTGATCAGGGATCCTGGAGGTCTCTCTCTCATTCACAGAGATGCTACAGGCCAAAGTTGACTCGGCAGCAAACAACAACAACAGATATAACATCTAGAAGAGTTTTCCAACACTATGCTGGCAAAGTAAGATTCAAATGTTGTTTTCAATTCTTGGTATTTCTTGGCCAGTCACAAAACATGGCTGCTTGTAAACACAGTATTGTTTCAGATACCATACTGGTTTGTTTATTTCCCTGCTTTTATTCTTTTCACTTCTTTTTATCATACTACTTTTTATTTTATACTTGTGTATCTACCTGACATTGCCCAGGATTTTATTTTCTCATACATAATACTTGTTAGAAAGATTTAAGATCCCGTGTCTCTAGTTCCCCAAACTGTCTTGTCCAGTACCTGGAACCTTTCCCCATATTCCCCAATTCAATCTGTATTCAGAGTTATTAATATACAGAGGTTGGTTTCCTGAGGGAAAACACTGCCCTCCTCCTTGTTGCTAGGCCTTATTTCCATAGCAACCAGCCAGGCCCAAGAGCTGAGAATTCTAAAGACCCCTCCCTAAACTGCAAACTTCAGGATTCCATAGAATCTTCTTAGGCAGCCAATCAGACGACATCTTCGCCTGACACAGCCAATCATATGAGGTCAGGTCTTCACCTGACACAGATAAACTTGACAAACTTTGACTTTTATATATTAGATTGTCTGATACTTTAGTAAAAAAATGTATTTTATGTCTCTTCCAAATTGCTCTATATATGTAATGAAATGCAGATGAAAGTACTTTTGAATAATATGCAAAAAAAAGGGATAGAATCATGACTTGGTATTATATCTAAATCACCTCATAACAAGCAATTCTGACTTTCATCCCAACCAATGTAGGGATGAAAGTAAAAAAAGGGCTGTGTTTGCCCACAGGATGTATACCACTGGGACATTCAGAATTGCCTTGCAGGCATTGGTATCATACTGCAAAGGGAAAAGAAAGATTTTTTCCCCATAGAAGATTTGATAAAATGATTGGCAGTATGAGCTTATTAACTGACAGCAAGGACTTTTAATAAGGTGCTGCTCTATTGATTTTGTTCTTGCCTTTTAAAATATATTTTATACAGAGTTAATTCTACTGTTGTTATTACTGTGTGCCTTCAAGCCATTTTCAACTTATGATGACCCTAAGGGGAACCTATCATGGGGTTTCCTGAGGTTGAAAGTAAGTGATGCACCCAAGGTCACCCAGTGGGTTTCCATGGCTGAGCAGGGACTCAAAGCCTGGTCTCCAAAGGTTGAATTCCAACACTCAAACCACTATACTACAGTGTATACATATACACAGTTTAATTCCATTTTAACATATTATTTTTGTATGTTTTTATGTACTTGTGTTTTTTTAATGCTCATTTTAATTGCTGTAAGTCACCCTGAGTTTCAATGGTATACAAATGAATATAATAATGATCAATGATGACAACAATGGGCTTCTACCTAACAGTGGGTTACATCCAAAGACATCCATCTGTCAGCAGAACAGGTAGTGTTGACAGAATGGATTCCTTGTCTTTGCAGCCCACTACTCAGGAGATTCCCAATACTCAAAAGGTTTGTGGGAATCTCAAGAGCATATTTGGAGTGTTTGGAGGGAGGAAGAATGAAGTGAGCAAGAGGAAATTCTGTTATGTAGGCAAATATCCACCTGCATGGTGATGGGAGAATCCCATTGTTACATCATCTGAACAGCAGAAAGTAAAAATAAAGTCTATTTTTTGAAACCGAAAATAAGAAACGTTTGATTAAAAAAAATCTGATTTATTTGAAACAGCCATTTCCCTTCCTTTTGTCCTTAGCAAGACAAAACTAGAACTCTAGATAGATTTTCATGTCTCGTCCTATTCACACTTAACACTGAATGCCTAGTTTCATGATTAATTATAGGAAGCATCAGACTCTTAGACAGATCATTAATTCGTCTTCCTTAGAACTTTCTACAGTGACTGCCAGCAATTCTCATGGCTCTTAGGCAGGGATTTTTCCTATCCCTTCCTGGAGATGTTGGCTTTCTGCATGCAAAATATATGGCTCCCCCACTGAGTTGTGGTCCTTTCACAGATTGTTCAGCTATTAAAAACTAGATACTACATAGCAAAGTTTCTCTTTCTCCTCCTTTTCATTGCCCTTTAAGGCATGATAATCATTTATGCCAGCAGTTAATTACATGGCATTTGAACATGGACCTGCAAAATGACAGTTCTGGCCAAATTGTTAAGATGGTGCCTTTACCGGTAATGATCAATCATCAAAGAGTACCAATTTTACAAAAACCAAATACAGCAAACAGAAAAGAATTATGTAGATCCATGCAGAATTTCACATGAAGAAACTAACTACTGACAAGGGTGGATGAAGGAGTAACATAATTGATGACTTAGGAATAAATCTCTTGTATAGTTGACTGAGGAAGAAGAGGGGGTAAGGCAACAGTGCCTAGGAACAACTGTTTTTCACCATTCCTGCAAACAGTTCAGAGTCTTCCCCCATTATCACTTAGCTTCAAATGGAATTATATCAGATACCAACAAATCATTCATTCATTTTTCAGATGTGACAAATGACTGTCTAAACCTAACCTAAAATACTGAAACAAGTTTAATGACTCTGTAAATTCCTTTTAAAATAATGAGTTAGAAAATAAAAATAAAAGCACATCTTAGTAGCTTGCTATTCTTATTTAAATGGTGTATTGCCAATTGTTAACTGCTGTAAAGCAGACTAATTTGTGAGATAGGAAACCTCTGTAGAAAGCTTAGATATTTGAAAACTCTCATACTCATGATCAGAAAAGAGGTTAGAATATTCCTCAAACACCTTTCTGTACACAAGAATAGAGAAAGCAAAACAATTACCTGCGCTGAACATTGGTTCCTTAGGCTTGCTGTGAAAATAATCAAGAAATACCTTTTTAAAAAAGATTGACCAGCTTATCTTTCCTCCCAAGCCCTCATTTCCATTATTAACAACCACACCAAGTTGACAAAAATAAAAATTTGCTTCTAACTACTTGTTCTCCTTGCTTCACTTATTCTCCATGCTGTCAAGTCATGTCACTTACTACTAGATAAAACTAGAAATTTGTCTCTTCTAGTCCTGTCAGTTTTTTCATGCTCTTGTGTTTCCCAATCTTGCTACCACAGCCTTCTCTATCTTTTTTGCATCACGTCACAGTCACTTCTCTTCCAGCAAAAATCCTGCTGCCAAAGTTACTGGCATTGCTCTCTATTAAACCTGTATGATACCTCTTCTCAGCCCAATGAAAGTTTTCCATTCTCTTCTGTATTTACTACAGGTTTTGCGTACTCATCTTTAATGAACTGCAGGGCCTCACCTAACTTAACCTTTGTTCTTATTTCACATTACAGCCTCCTTTGTTGAGACATCTTTCAGAGAAGTATATGGTACCCATATGTGTCTCTCTTTCTTTTACCTAATCCCACCTCAACATTCACTTTTTTCCTTTTCTTATACATGTTTCCCACTGAGGAACTTACTCCCAAATGAGTATAAATACCACTGCTGTCTGAGTGTCTGCAGCTGAAAATGTGAGTGCACCAAAATGTTGAATGTGCAAAACAAAGAGTTGGGCAAGCATTCTGAAAGATTATTTCCCTTGACTACAAGACAGTGATTTCTGGGTGGAGAAGATACTAAGAACATCACTTCTCACCAGCAGAGCAGGCACTTCTGCTAGGTTCACTGGACCTTCCCTCAACTGCCATCATCTTTCTCCAAGGCAAGACATTTTGCCTCAGGCAACAAGCAACAGGCAAGAAGAGCAGGAATGGATACAAGCCTGCTCCTACGCCTGACGCAACTAGACTGGTATCTTTGAGCATCTCCACTCTGAATTATTGCATCATCCTTACTTGTAACTGTATTCATTTCCATGCATTACTGGTTAGTCCCCTCTCATTTGTCACCTTTCCGATTTTCTCCTCTCTTTGTGGGGGGCAGCAGACCCAAGATCTGCCTTTTGATTATATCAGTCTTTAAAGTGTTATGTACATGGAATTCAACAGTATTTTTTTATAAAAGCAACAAGCAAACAATGTAGCTAGCCTTAAAAGTGGTTATAACAACAAGTATTCTCCTTACCTTTCACTGTTCTTTTTACCACTTGATGAACTGCTTGTAGATCCAGCTCGATTGCGGCTCCCTTTGGAATCTCCATAGCTTTCTCTTCGACCTCCAGGGGACACACGTTCAGCTGAGTTGGTTCTTTTGACAGTGCTAACAGAAAAGTAAATATATCCATTTATACATTTTATGCATTATTCTGAGCCAACACATCAGGCATCTGAAAGGTACAAACAGTAATCTATCTTGAGCTGAAATTATTAACCCATCTTTGGGGAACATAGGGGAACATGCAGAAGAGTATGTTTATACAAGCACAAACAACATTTTTTCCTTTCAAGTTTTTAGGATTTGTAAACCCAGTTTACAAGCTGTTTTAAGAAGGAAAGCTGCAGTAGTGATTTGGGGAACTGCCCACCATCTTTACCATTGCTACCAGCTGTTGATTGACCACTGAGGTGGAGGGGGGCAGGGGGAGTGAACCTAGTGGCAGAAATAACAGAGGTGGGTACTTAAGATCTGATGCAAAACAAGACCCTACTTGACTGGAACCTTCCTACAAAAAAGTGAATAGAGGCACCCACACTCAGAAATTCATCATTTAATTTCTCTCAACATCCCTGGTCCAACTTGATGTCTTTAACAAATCTACTCACCTATAGTTGAGGGGAAACAATCTCTTTTGATCCCTGGGCAAGCAAGGATGTTCACAGAGAAAAACTACATTACCAGTAGCTAAATAAGGCTACCAAAAAACCCTGTGGGTTCTTGGTACGAAGCCTTTGTTTTCTCATTTCAAATGACATCTGCAAGACTTTCTTTCCTCCCCCTGCTTTCTAAGAATGCTACCAATTTGTTTGAGGGAGCGGGGATGGGGAAGTGGGGAAAACTAATGTCACTTTCTTTCCAGTCTTGCTCCCTGCTCATGTGCACAGCTGCTTCCCACATGCAGTGTCTTTTGCATTCATCCCCAGCAATACTCTCCTCTTGGAATACTTCACCACCAGCAACTAAAGAACCTTTAGAATCACGGCCTTCAACTCTTACCCTAAGAATGTATTGCTTTCAAATATACCTCACTCCTTTCCCACTGCATTCCAGTTGTAGACAGAGTTTTTTAAAAAAATAAGGAAGGTGTGTTTCATTAATTGAGGGCTTTGAACAGACAATTTCAGAGCCCCGTTGAATTTCCCTTGTTTTCTCCTTCCAGAGGTCAATTAAAAAACAACTTAAAATATACTGGCCCATGGAAATAAAAAGTTTATGAAAGGGAGCTACTGTAGGGAAGGAAGAAAACTGTGTAATGAATTTCACTAGAAGAAAAAAACTGTTTCCTAGCATTTTTAATCCTGGATTGGAAAACAGATGCTTGTTGGGTCTTATCAAGGAAGTGGGGGAACTGTTCTAATTTCCTGAAACAGACTTTTCAGGTTTATGGGGCAATGCCACCTGCATCTTAGCTATTTTCCAGAATGAGAAGGTGCTACTTGCTGGATTGAAAGGGGAAAACACTCTGCCTGCGTTCAAAGGCATGTTTTCCATATTCTTGCTTAAGCAGCAAAAACACTTTTAGGCTGTTAAGCCTGGATATAATTTGTGGATTTCAGCACCTGCATGATGACAAAAAAGGAAGTGGCACTTTGTAAAAATGGAGACATAGGAATCAATGTATCTGTTTTAATACGGTACACTAAATTTGGTTAAATGCATCATGCTACAAAATAGGGTTACTAAATACAATCCTATTGTTAATTTGACTAAAGTGTGCCAATGCTTTCTTGGATGGATTGCTCTCATCTGGATGTTGCTGTTGTTTTTAGTAGCAATCCCTGCCCTTAGGAAATTGCTTTGGAATTAAAAAAAAATTGTAATACTGCCTGAATCTCTTTAAATACCACTCCTACCCATGTAGGTAGGGAGGACCTCAGCTGGATAGAAAAGTTTCCCAAGTTTGATTCTTCTAAGTTAACTTGAAGACACAGTTGGGAATTCTGATAGGATCATACTTTTTCTTTTCTTAGTTAAGCTCTGTATCTAGGACTTGGGTGAAAACCAGCTAAAATTCTCTAGGGAACTTAGAAACCAGACAACAAGTAAGATTCTATTTCAAGAATACAAGCTACAACATACGCAGAACATTTATAAGCAAAGAAATTTGGATTATCAAGGAGTCTTCGATAAGAAGAAGAGGTTAGTATAGAAACAGGGAAAATAATGTTAATACTTCCTAAAAGTAAAAGTTACATCATTTCCTAAATCTAATGTTAAAAGTGTTGGTTAAGATTACACATTATTAATACAGAAAGATATGCTAATTTCATTATTAGCAACAGGAGAGACATGGAAATATTATAAAAGATTATATTACAATACTAGTAAGAATCCCTCACCTTAAAGCAGTTTTTTTCAGTTTGCATGCATTGAGAAGACTCACAGACCTGCTTAATCCATGAATGAGAAGTGCATAAACAAAGCAGAATAAAAGTGAATGCAGTAAAATAGGAATGTAAAGACAAAGAATATCTATAAAAAAAGTTACAATACAAGACATATACATTTCATGCAATCAGTATATGATGTGACGCAAGATTAAGGAACACTATTTTAGAGTTCCTTGATCAAGTATTGTGACAAGTCAAGGTAACTACTTGCCAAGGGCTCTATAAACAGTTTGCAAAGCACTTTTGCACATAACTAAGCAAAGTATGAAGACATCTCAGGAACTTTTTGTTTTAAAATTAAGAAAATAATGAAAACAAACAGTTGTAGTAAACAGAGGACAAACAGGAAACACAGTACTAGCGTAGCAAAGAGGAATCATGATGTAGAGAGTATAAGTTGTACATACAAAGAGAGACACATATAATGAATGATAGCGTATAATTATTTGCAGTGTCAGACATTCCAAATATCTTACAGTATGTCAGGTAAGAAATGACGCTAATACTCTCCAATCATCGTAGCTAGTAATAAAGTACAAGTCACTAAAAATAATGAGATGAAAATGGAAGAACTATGCAGAAGCAGAAGTCATTTTTAAAAAATCTCAACAGCTTACAGGGAACTAAAATACAGTTGGACCTCCTCATCTGCAGATTTGCCTTTAAGAGATTTGATTATTTGCAAGTTTCTCCAACCCCTGCCCCCCCACCTCAAGTACTTCTTTTCCAGGGGAATCTTACCCCTTAGTGGCTCTGATCAGACCATGCAACCCCTTAAAAATCTACTTCTGGTCCTTCTCCTACACCAGCCACTGCCTAGCCAGCTAAGGATGGCTCGCAGACTAATTTCTCAGCACCACAAACCCTCGCCCCTGACACCCAAGGAAGGAGATGAGCGAGAGAGAAGTATAGGGCCACCATGCTGACTCACCCCTTTCCCTGACCTGGTTTCAGCTTTTGGTGCCCGTTCTCATCATCATGCTTCAGCCACCTTCCCCACCACACATGCTTTGATATTTGCGATTTTCCCACTTTTTCAGGAATTCTGCACCTCTAACCATAGTGAGTGTGGAGGGCCAACTGTACAAACATTCCATAAGCCGGGGAAATTCTGCCCTAACTTGAGTTAATAACTTGAGTTACTACTCCTGTATAATCAGCACAGTTCACATCAAGGGACTGCTGACAGTACTACTTCCTAAGACTATAATGCAACCTCTTCCACTCAGGCAATTACTGTTAGTAAAGAGATTGGGAAAACTAACCTAAGTAAGAGGAATGCCAATGCAGTACTATTATGAATGATTGGACTGGCAAGATTGGTTCACAGATGACAATGGAGTTTTTCCTTTTAGAAGTACATAGGAAATTATTTAGTTGTTAGGGTTCCTCTTAACATAATCAGTTATTTCATATTTATTCTGAGCTACGAGTAAATAAAATTTTAGCCACATTATTTTTTTTAATTCAATTTAGTTGTCAATTTCAAACTAAGGAACCATATTTCCCCTTAGACTTCCCCTTTGTATTTTAAACTCAGTCTAGCCAATATTCTTTTTAACCCAGTCTGACCTACAAAGCCCTATACCACTTAGGTTCAGACTATTTGAAAAACCATATCTCTCTTTATGAACCTGGTAGAGCTGTTAGATCTGCAGGGCTTTCTCTTAGTCCACCCACAATCCAAGTCTCACCTGGTAAAGACACAGGAAAGAGCCTTCTCAGCAGCTGCCCCCACCTTGTGGAAGACTCTTCCACAGGAGGCTAGGCTGGCCCCCTCCCCACTTTCCTTTGACAGGTAGGCAAAGACATTTCTTTTTAAGCAGGCACTTAATGGGTGAGATGGAGACTTTTTACTTATTAGTTGTTGTTTTTTTAAAATTATTGCTAATTTTATAATTTCTTATGTCTTTTAATGTTTTACTGGTTTTTATGCTTTTAATTTTTTTTACCCTTTTAGAAGCTGCCTTGGGTCCCATCTTGGGAGAAAAGGCAGCATACAAATTCAATAAATAAATAAATCTCTCCTACCATTTGTGGGGGCGGGGTTATGAAGATGTACATGAGGGGGGTGAGGGAAGAGGAGGATTTGAACCACATATAGATTTCTGTGGAGATGGAAGGGCTCAAATTACTGATCTAGTGAAAATGAGTACCATATTTGCCAGTGTATAAGACGCACCACTGTATAAGATTCATCCATTTATACACTGGCAAATACTACTTGCTGATGTATAAGACACAGCACTGTATAAGATGCACCCCATTTTCAAACAGTACTTTTTGGGGGAGAAAAAGTGAGTCTTATATGCCAGCCAGCAAATACAGTATACTGGAGATAGCAAGGCCACCACGATTTTATTCTCTCCACACGTTGGCAGAAGCTCGGGAAAAGCATAATCATCCAAATGTGTCCCTCTCCCTCTCCAAATCCCACAGACCAGCATAAGAGCTTCTTCCCCATGATTTGATCCCATGCTAATGAGAAATGTATATGTAAGCTTTGGCTTTTTGACTGACTCTTCGCCACAGAGTTGACACAATAATAAACAGTTGTCTCATTTTATATTAATCTCATTTAACATATGGACCATTTCTAATTAATAAATCTTTAAATAAGAACTGAATACTTTCAAGCTTCCACACACAAAATCTAGGAACTATTCAGCCCCATTTCTTTTAAACTTAATGTATGTTTACCACCAGATAACATTCCAGGTGCCTAAGGAAAGCATCAGAACTATTTAAAATTCAGATTAACACCATCTGCCTAGAGCTGCTGAATTAAAAACTACAGATAGTGCCATTAAATTCTGGGGAGGTGCTAGTTCAAACTCAGAATAACAATATTTCCCTAGAGTCACTGAAGTAAGACCTACAGAAAGTGCCATTAAAATCTGAGGGGACGTATCTCAGTTTCTTACTCTTTTGTTAAATTCAATGTTTCAGAAGTCACATATACGTACCCCAGTATATGCTATCAATTGTGACAGGACTTTGTGCTGAGCAAGAGCACTATTCTACCTAGTTCAGTTTTCTTTGCACTGTCTGGCAGCATTTCTCTTAGACTTCAGACAGGAACCTTTCACAGGTCCTACCTGTCGGCGGGGCGAACTTGGGAGCTTTTGCTTGCAACTACCGAGATATAGCCCAATCTCAAATCTCGTGACGGACCAGATTGAAAAAAAATATGCTATGCTCAATGTTACAAGCTACCACAAAGAATCTATGAATCAAAGAACTTATGAGCCCTAGTGACGCAGTCATTAAATGCCGGTATTGCAGCCACAACGTTGTGAGTTTGATCCTGCAAGACTCCAGATTGACTCTCCATCCTTCCGTAGGTTGGTAAAATGAGTACTCACTTTGTTGGGGGTAATTAGCTAACACATTGTAAACCACTTAGAGAGCACTTGGCTGATAAGCAGTATAGAAATACACATGGTATTGCTATTGCTATCTACTCTAGTACCATACACTTATGCATGCTATGTCATAAACTGTATAATATGTACATCTGCAATTATTTCTTATGTGTACAAGCAAGAGCATTTAGTTCTACATTCCCCACACCATGATTCAATTTGTAACATGAGAATTTCCCTAATACTTAAATAGATTTTCAGAGGAAAATAATACTCCTAGTTTGTACAGTACCTCAATTGCTCATTAACTGCTTTGGAGATAAACGGGAAAAGCTAAAATTTCAGTGAAGTCTGTTTGTAAAAAGCTATAGCAGGGTGGGCAACTTCAGAAGATTCAGAAGCCAATTTAGAGGTCACCATAGCCTATACCCCTCTAAAATGTAAATTATTCACATTTTTATTTAAAAAAATGGAAGTGAGCAGAAGTTCACTTCTGTTTGTTTGTTTTTTTGCGGCGGGGGGATGGTATAAATCCTCCTCCCATGCTCCAGAGGATAGTCACTGTTCCTTCCAGGAGCAGCAATTCTGACTTGTGATCAAAAAAAAAAAAAAATGCAGGGGCAGAGGCCTCATACAAATGGCCATAAGAATATCTACAGACTGCTAGATGCATGATTCTCACCCTGCTCTGTAGTATTTGTAGAGTAGCATCATTCATCTTCCTGAAAACAGGTGGCTAACACATAACTTCAGGAACATAGCAAACAATATTCTCTTTGTTTGAAATGTAATAAGTAAAGAAGGAATGAAAAAGGGTATTAAACTAGTGATAACAACCATCTCCCCTGTGTTACAGAGTGCCTCACTGCTAACACGCAGAGTGTGTTGAAGGCCTAAATTATATCTGCACCTGTGATAGCTGCCTGGATTAACTGAAGATTTTCTGAGAGCCAATGCT
This sequence comes from Ctenosaura bakeri, assembly GCA_948474755.1. Lineage (NCBI taxonomy): Eukaryota > Metazoa > Chordata > Lepidosauria > Squamata > Iguanidae > Ctenosaura > Ctenosaura bakeri. The sequence goes on along the minus strand of CAOLHI010001955.1, from coordinate 152,349 downwards.
CACTGTCTTTCCAGTCCCATCAGCACAAGACTGGCGTACACTGGCCATGCTGAACTGCAACAGAGTCAGACTTAGCTACTGTGACCATCATTTCTCTACTTCTAAGACTGATGAAATACAGTCTGAGTGGGTCCAGTAGTAAGAGTCCTCTTGCTTTCATAGAAACATTTCAGCTCACAATTCAGTCTCCCTTTTCCTGTCACATAACAGCAGGAGACAAGGGTATTATTATGTTGACAAAGATTCTGAAAATTCATTGTAAGAAAATCTGCATGAATATTCATACATATTTTTGTGTACATTTTCCTTTATACATTTTTGGACATACCTTTGCTAGGATGCACACTTTTGGCAAGCATTTTCCTCAGAACAATTGCTTTGTACCTACAGTTCCACCTGTGTGTGTGTGTGTGTGTGCTTATTCCTAATATACACACTATTGTGCGTATTTTTAAGTTGTGAACAGAGAATTTTAGATTATACTAAGTTCTGAAAAGTAGGCTTTAAGGCATGCAAACACCTCTTCCAGTTCATTTATAACATTAGTACAGAAAGTGCAACCCACTGGCTACGTGTAGTCTCCAAGGCTGTTTTTACTTCCCAGGGTCCCCTAATCGAACGAATTGAGGAAGGGAGGGTTTTTTTAAAACTAAACATTTCAAGGGTAGGTGAGGTTTAATGGGCAGTACAACCCTCTGAGATCCTGCATGTAACTCTCAAAGGCTTGGCAGTTGCCCACTCCTCATTCATAAGATCAGTTGTCCACATTTGGTAAGGAAATTCTATGAATACTTTACTCTCACCCTTGGAGGAGAAAAAGAATGACAAAATGATTTGGCAAAGGAGTTCAAGGAAAATTATAGTCACTTGCCACTCAAAGTGACATTGTCAAAGAACCCCACATGAAGACACTGGGCAGAGACTAGACAAGTATACAACAAACATAGAACCAGCTATGTTTAAAAAACAGAAGATATGACAAAATAAGAACAAGACATCTGATTTTTGGCACTGACTAGAGTACAAGCACTGAATCCGAGCAAATTTGCCAGGATCTATTGCTGCAATTATGACTAAATTTGGGGCAAGTATCTGAGAGGTATTCCTAAATATCACAATAGAGAAGAGGGGAAGTTTTAACTGCATGTGTTTGCAGAGGGTATCATTGATTGATTGCCATGGTTGAAAATATCTTTAAAAAATTAAGGCAAAGACAAAAAACCCAAACTGTATTTGCTTACAATTCAGCAAATGAAAGCAAATGAAAAAGCAGTGTAGCTGTACTGTAATACCCTTCAAACATTTTTTTCTTCTGTTAATTTGATAAAGAAACAATGACACTCATTTTCATAATAGATTACAAAATCCCTAAGCAGACATTTCCTGCTTCTAACCTCAAATTACAGAGGCAAGAAAATAACAGCCTTAATTTCGCACTCCTTTAGAATTCCCTGCAACAACATTAATCCTGACTAATTAATCTAGCATGAATAAAGTTAAAGTTATTTCTGCAGTGTTTCCAATTGTAATGTGGCTTAATTATCTGGAAATTTATCTTAAAAGTAATATCCAGAGAGCAAAATATACTCAGTGGAGCAATTTTAAAAACTGTAAGCAGAGACTATACACATAGGTATATTAGAGAGATAGATATTTAATACCTTTTTGCTGCTGGTGATACAATTTCTTTCCTCGTTCCTGATGGTGAAGGTAGAGAGCCACTGGGTTTCTTTGGTAAAACAGTTCCATTATTAACAGTAGTCTTTAAAGGCAGTGTTTGTACTAGGGGTCTTGCTGCAAAACAAAGATAAAATACGAACTCAAAATTACAAACTCATGGATAATGTCTGATAACAAGAAACATGTTGAGTTTGCAGTTTTACAACTGTCTCTTCACTATAGTATGATAAACAAAGGATTACTTCAAACTGCAACCACTGACACAAGTCAATACACTTAGAAATGGATTCTTGAGCTGTAGTGAAAAGCTGCACTTAAGATGTAATTGTTTGTGCTCTAAATAAATAAATAACAGGTTGTGGAATGGTTCCACCTTGGAGACAAATGGAGGAAGCACTGGTTGTTCTCTCTCTTACGCACTGCACTGCTGATGGAATACTTAATTCTGAGAGATATTGTACCATGCCTTATGTGGAAGCACTCTTTGGAATACTCTTTCCTGCTTCTCTGTACTGGGAATCTGAGAAGCAATGGGCTGGAGAATGGTTTAACACAAAGCACTGGAGATCCCCACTTTGAATCAAAATTGTACTGCCCTAGATCATGTACTTCTGAAATGAAACAATCATATCCCTCAATGAATATATTGACAAACATGAAATAATGTTTGCTATTTCAACATGAAATAATGTTCAGTACTGTTCAACATAGTTTCATAAGTTGGTAACTGGTTTTCAACTGGCAGCTTCAAATAGAATTGTTGTTTATAAATGTTCAATTATTATAATAAGGTTTTCAAACACTCAGCATTGATTTGAATCTACTTTCCCAAATTAGGTTCTTAGGTACCATCTTTATTAGCCAAGAACTTGAAAAAATAATCCTGTTCCTCAAAAACTAATATATTCCTTACCCAGGGCAACTAAACAAACAGAAAATGGATTGTGAAACTAAGGCCATTTTTGCACTACATTATAGTGCTGTTATTCCACTTTCAACATCCTATGGAATCCTGGGTGTTAGGGAGGGACATTTAGAATTCCTACCTAGAGAGCTCTTTGGCCTCAGTAAACTACAAACCACAGAATTCCACAGGGTATTGAAAGTGCAACAATAGCATTATAACAGTGTAGTGTGGAAATGGCCTAAGATTGCACTGCAACCATAACGTATATATGCTCCATTAAAACATGTACTCCAGCACTGCAAAGGAAGAGAACCTTTGGATTATTTAATCCACTGACTGCAACAGGGGGATAACAGAAGCCATTTCCGCACTATGCTGCTATAGTGCTATTATTTCACTTTCAACATCCTGTGGAATTTTGGGGTTTGCAGTTTAGGAAGGGGCATTCAGAATTCTTAGCCAGAGAGTTCTTTGGAATCAGTAAACTACAAACTGCAGAATTCCACAGAATGTTAAAAGTAAAATAACAACATGTAAGCTTGTGCCCTAATAAAACAAAATAAAGAGTAGATACTGATACACTCACAAGCACTGAGTTAGCAACGATCTTCTCCCTGAATGTACGAAGCTGCTTTAAAAGCTGAAGAAAATAAGGACAAACACATCTCCTGTCTGTGTTATTGTTGTTGCTATATGCCTTCAAGTCATTTCTGACTTACAGTAATCTTAAAGCAAACCTATCATGGCTTTTTCTGAGGCTGAGAATGTCACCCAGTGGGTTCCTATGGCCAAACAGAGAATTGAACCCTGGTTTCTAAGGTCATAGTTCATAGTTCAATGTTCAAACTGCTACATCATGCTGGGAGCTCCATTTGGAGCTCCATATCAGCATCTAAACCCTAAAAAGCACTGAATCAAGGGAAATATACCAAGATATTTTAGCTTAAATAAACACCAACCATATTTACAGCAAGAATCTGAAAATAATAGGGTTTTTTTTGGGCGGGGGAAGCAAATTTGCCAAAGACAAACATTTCAATATTAGGTAGTTCTCCTCATTCAGAAAAATAAATAAACAAAGAAATGCAAGATGTAACAAAGGAAGCCAGACACTCAGCATAAGTTTAATGGATTTTTTTTCCACAGTTCTTCCTACACATGCCCAGCTGCCTGGTTGCTCTGACAAAACAAAAATGTATAGGAAGAGTACAACATTTGTTGGAATCAAAAGAAATCCCTTTAATTAAAATGCCACTGACCCCCTTTACTGTATGTAGGATCTGTGTGTAAGATGTATTGTACTGATGGTCTGTAATATTTCCAGAATGGAACTACATTAGCAGTATAAAAAAATGAAAATACATGAAAAGGTAAATAGAGCCATGTGACTGCAAGCGAAAAGAGGCTGACATATGAGGTCCTGCATCATCTAATGTGGAGGTGAGACACTGTTATTTTGCAGCTTACATTCACTAGCCCTATGCTAAAATATTGCTTTTGCAACCCACACACCTCTGACCTACATTTCTTACTCTATCAGATGGTAATGGAGCAATAATATCAGCTCTAATAGAGATGGTGAATAATCTCTAACTTTGGAAAATTCTTGTAAATATTTCATGACAATCAAGAACTGGTTAGAACTGTACTAACTAGTACATTCATATTGTTGTTTGCCCAGACAAAATTATGATATAGCCTAGACAAAATTAATTAATAAATGCTTCTACCAAAGGGTACTAACAATGTGCTTAGTTACATGTTCAAAATCCAGCAAAGTGAAATGCCCAATAAACCTTTTAATGGGGGTGGGGTGGGGTGGCGGCAGTAAATACCGTTGGGGGTTAAATTATGAAATATTATATCAATTTGTTTGAGGTGGAGAGGCATACAATTGAACAAGAAACTTTAACTTTGGCATACCCTTGCATACAGAGCAATCTTGTGAGTTTAAAAAGGATGAAATTCATTCCTAGTTATTTCTTGACAGTTTGAAAGTGAGCTGACTAGTCTGAAAAAAGAATTGGTTGTATAGATTTCCATTACAGTATAAAATTTTGAACTACTCCATCATCTCCATGAGCAGAAATCTCTCTGCCAAAAGCACAGTTTTTGCAAAACATGTGTTTGGATATATTTATCTCAGACTACACTTACAGAGAAGGAACTGTGGACTTTTCATCCCCAACCAAGCTTTGGTATACCCAAATGAAGCAATCAAAACCACCTGTCCCTTCAGGGCACCAAAACATTATGTTTAGCCCAAGATACATGCTGCCAATAATAGCCAATATATATATAAAGAAGGAATATTTCAGGAGCTTAAAAATGTGTGATTCCCATTAACACAGCACAGTGTGGTATGTATTATAATTAAAATTCTTCAACATCTATGTAATCTGCAACTATCTAGTAGATCCTGAAGTTAATGTAACTCATACCATTGCCAACAACCAAAGCAAATCCTAAACAGTCAGAGTGGAAGATAGCAGCTCTAATCAATCACACTATCATTTTGACAGTTTTTAAATATCCATTTTAAGTGTGGATGTACTCAAGTCTTGCCTGTCGTAGCAGCACCAACACATTTATCAGGCTTAATATGACTCATCAGGCTTAAGTATTAAACTGATCTACAGATTAATGTCTATAACAATTATAAGCAAACTAAAACAAAAAACACAGGTTGGAGCCAGAAGTTGAAACTAAACTATAAAACTGATTCTTAAACATAATTTTATAGACATTTTTATAAAACTAATGATTTTTTTAAGAAGTACAATTAAGCAGAAGTAAACTGATACCTGTAAATGGTCAAGGAAAAGGATTCTGTCTGACTTAGATATATCTGTTTTAATGTTAAGAAAACTAACTAAACATTCAAATAACTACACAGATGATGCTGGAAAGGAAATCATGGGTGACTGCATTTCTGAGTAAACTACAACCCATTCTAAAACCAGAAATAATGGAAAACAATGTAGGTGTTTGTGGGCTTTCTTTCTTTTCCAAAAAACTGTCTCATTCATTAAAGAGGAGTTTGCTGTTGCTGTGTGCCTTCAAGCTGTTTCCAACTTATGGTGACACTAAGGCAAACCTACCACAGGGTTTTCTGGGGCTGAGAGTATGTGACATGCCCAAGGTCACTCAATGGGTTTTCACAGCCAAGTGGGGAATCGAACCCTGGTCTCCAGGGTCATAGTCAAACACTCAAACCAGTACAGCATGCTGGTTTTCTAGTAAATAGAAAATTAGTGAGTGTTAGTTCAGAGGGAAAAGCACACACACACACACACACACACACACATTAATTGTTTAAAATTTCACAGCAATTAAGATTCATAGAGCTTCTGACACCTTATCGTACAATTGTCAACTTTCTCATTCCAAAGAATGAATCAGATGGACTTGGCTCTCAAGGCCATCAACTTGCCGATGTACCCTGTGGTTTCAATCCCTGGTTTCCAATTCTATTTTGGAGGTTCCGCTTGCAAAAGAGCCACTATTTCCAGCTATCCTGGCAAAATATGGTTTGAAACAGATATGAGATATTGTTGGGGAAGGGAGTGCCAATCTGAGGAACAGACCCAACAAACAAAGTATAGTTTTGCTACATCCTGAACGGTCCCAAAATCTCTTCCAACAATCTTTTCTGGTCTATGTAATTATAACTATGTTCAATGGAAATCACTGAAACAAACTAGTTAGTAGTTCAGTCCTCTGGAGATATCATGACTGAACATGACTCATTAGAAAACCCAGTAATACTTGCAAGACAGTTGAAAAAGAAGACCCCATGACCAGTGGACAGATTCAATCAAGAAAGCCAGAACCCAGAATGTGCCAGTCCTGGGCATGGCTATACATAACAGTGTCTCTCCTGAAGATCTCTCATTTACGAGGTTGTAGAAAATCAAAACCAATTTGACAGCAAATAACAGTAAACTCAAGTTCCATTGCTTAAAGGGAACTTGTAACTATGCATACATAGATGGAGGACAATTTCTCCACCCTTTGGGAACTGAAATAGCAATTGGTAGGATGAATTGCTTTCAAGATACTGCAAAAATAAAAGCAGTTTTTCAATGCAGAAGGATAAAAAGATTTCTAGAAATGAACAAACTTTCCTAATGGCTGATGAATAAAAATGAAAAAGAAAACTGTACAAAACTGCAAAACAACTTTAATTCACAGGCTAATTTATTTGCTTTACAAATGAAAGTTGTTTTACAAATTAACAAGCTTTATTCCTTACTCACCGTGAAAAAGTTGAAGAAAAGGTTCAACCATTCAAATTTTAAAATGATTTTTTTTAACTGTCAAGGTTGTACAAAAAATTGGAAGTTGTTCTAAAAAGACTTATCTTCCACTTTCCTTTACCATTAGATATTTAACTTCAAATATAAACCAAATTTAAGTATCTGCAATGATCTCAAATTATATGTGGAATATTTGGTACACAATAAAAGCTTAATAAAAATGAGTCTAAATCTAGTTAGTCCTACCAAAAGGAGACACACTGCAATCAATGGAACAAATTAAGATGTATCCCATTCATTTCAATGGGTCTATCTGTTACCAGCTAGTACAGCGGCAGATTTGATATGGCTTAATTGGCAAAATATATTAATTGGCATTCATATAAAATAGAAGGGTGCCAGTACCAGCAGTTGAGAAAACCTGGGCTTTATTTGCACAGATGTTTTGCAACCCCACCATCCATGTTTAGTGCCCCTTAAGGGCAAAGACAGCCAGTGCAACCAATGAACTAACCCAAGACACCATTTCAACCATTGTATATACAGAAAAAGGATTTGTGTGCATAAGGACAGCCTGCCAGGCCATCACCATAAACAGATACTTCAGCCCATGGTGTTCATTTTAAATCAATGTTTTTGCAATGTCACAACCATCAGCGGTTGTGACATAGATTATTCAGCCCCAATTTGGACTTGGCAAGAGATAGCCATGTCCTCCACACTGTATAGTTCCATTTCCACAGTGTTCTTCAGTCTCAGTTTGCATATCCTACACAGACTTCTAACTCATCCTGACTCCAAAGAATGACTATTGGAAATCAAAGCACCCAAAGACAACAATATGCTGGTTGTGTCTTGTAACGGTGAAACAACTGCAAACCTCTCTAAAGAGACTGCATCCATAGGACAACACTCATGGTGGCAGTCCCTTCTTGTTTGGTCTCCTATCACAATGGCATTGCTAGGCATATGATCATTCCCAACTCTGGAATACTGACCCACTTTGACTGAGTTGCTCCACCATTTTCCAAAATCCCCAATGCGCCTGCCAACAATCCAGTCCATGGTGGATTTACACATGTCTAATGCTCCAGTCCAGACCAGCTGGTACTGCACCACCTCTAGTCTATATCCTATGCATTTTCAGCCCCCAAACAATGGTTTTCACGTGGTGGGTACAGCACCCGAGAGGCTTCATCATCCAAATTTCCGTAAGATGCCAGCACTCCTGCATGCCCAGCCCCCAGCTCCAGCTAGTGGGGCATGCTGGCTAACCTCTCTCAAATTCCTCCCAAAAATGGAAGAACTCCATCAGCTTCACTCCGGAATCCAAAAATCACCCAAACATGTCAGTCCTGATCTACTGGCCCTACAAGAACAGCCAGCCACTGGTGCGTGCTACTTCAACAAGTCAGGCGACTGCTGACCCCGGAAAACCCTGAGACCCGAAGAATGCTGCCCTATCCACCCTGATGGTACCTCACTTTCCCAGATACAAGCAGGGGTGAAATTCTCAAATCCACTCCTCTGAACACCCTAAGGACTAATTTCACAAACTCTTTCAGAATCAAGGAGCGGGGGAGCTCACTCTCCACCCCATGCTTTGGACTATGTGAATCAAAGGACTTGTGAACTGTGCCATGAATTGCCTGAGTTGGACTCTTCCCTGTTGCTTCTATTGAAGGAGTGCTACTCAACTGAAACTTGCTATTTCTTTGCAATATTTGACTTTGCTATATTTGAATTCTGAAGCTCCAGCTGCTGGAGTGATATTCGCCTATTGTATTGTATCTTAGTATGTGTATTGTTAGATATTCTCTTCTTTATCTTCCTTTCTTTCCCCTTTTTGGAAACCAAATTGGACACATTTTTGCTAAACTGACCACCCAACCACATGATTAGCTAGCAAGACTAAAGGAGATAAAATAGCTCTCAACCTAACCCTCCTTCCTATATGTTTATTCCTAATTACCTCATGTTCCATCTTCCAAAATTCACCCAAATCGGAGGTGTGCAGCACCTTTTTAGAAAAATGAAACCTTGTGGTGCCCCATGAAGCTTCCATTTTGGGGGGGGATTGTTACCAGCCCACACACCCTGCAGATTTGATGGTATAATTGGTGAAATATAATTTAATTGGCAAAATATATTAACTGGCATTGATATAAAATGGACCCTGATGTGACTGTAAGGTCAGTCTGGGCAGAGGAAAAATACTGGTTAAACAGGTGTGCCACAAAGTAGGTGGCACCGCCAAGGTCATTGTCAGAACAATCACTAGGTAACTCCAGAGATAAAAGGCTTAAGTTGAAGCTGTAAAGTCTCTGCTGCCATACAATAGTGAAGGGAAGTTCCCACCAAACCACTGAATATTTCAGCCCTCCTTCCTAGCACTGCTATTACAACAGCCATTAACTCTTTGACACCTAGCACTAAAACCATTAACACAGTATGGACCCCACTGTCCACACTGCAACCTGCATTATTCACTTGGTCAGAAAGCCATTTATACCTTTGCTCTTCAGACAAATTTTGGGTGTAAAACCCCTCCGTTTTTAGCAGTCAGATGCAGTCCCTCACTTGCTGAACACCATGCTGTTGCTCTGATTCCTGAACAAATACGGTCCTTAGACACAAGTCTAAGCCACTTCATTGCTTTCTTCATTGCTCTCTGGATCGGTAATTATCGCCTATTCCCTAAACTTCACTATCAACAACTTTCCTCCCTTTTCTGTTGGTTACCTCTTGTGTGAGCGCTTGGATCCTGTGGGTGCATCATTAAAACACATTTTAGCTTATTTTCAAATCTCTGCCTGGTTGTCTCTGTGGAGATCTTATAAACACTGGTGGAAGATCTCGTTAGATTACCTCATAATTTGTACTAATTAATTCCCCATTGTCACATGGAGGTACTGGCATCATGCGTAGACTCCTGAGTTACCCATGTTTTGGGATAATATACTCAAAATAGGGGCAACACGGGACATCCAAATATCCAACAATCAACAAAGCATCTTATGCTAGAGTCTTCAAATTGAAAAGATTCAGAAAATGAACATGAAAACAATGAAGTCTAATAAGATTTCTTGAATAAGTGACTGTTCTGAATCTCATCAACTCCAGAAATGCTTGATTTTAGAGTGTGTCTCTCAAATACTTCTCAGCTTATCAGTAGGCCAAGCTTCTCAGATTCTATGTATACGAAAAAAGGTGACAGAGAGATAGATTCTGAGTTGGAGCAAAACTACATAAATCTTCCTAAATATGGAAAACTACGCAAGCACAGTATTGTCTGACACCTTAGAAAAATGAAGGCTTTGACAGACAGAGTGGACTAAACATTTTCAAGTCAAACCCCAAGTTTTATCACTGTATATCAGGGGAGAAGTTTAAGTCCACAACCTCCCGTCAGGTAATTCTGGATATATAGTTTCTTTGCTGATCATTTTGAAAAAGATCAATATTATTGAACATGTGTCCAAGTTAAACAACTGAAGTTGCATAGGAGTATTTGTAATAAATACCTTTGGTAGGACCTTTCTTGTTCTGCATGGCCTGTTGCTCTTCTGTAATATTCAAGCGCCTAACTACATCTGCCAGAGCTGACTTGAGCAGCTGGATATCATCTTCCTGCATCTGAACACGTTGCTCCAGTGAAGCAATGCGGTCCGTCACCTCCATGCTGCTTGCGGCTGAAGCACTGTCATCTAAAAAAGTAATTTAAAAGATGGAATTTTATATTGCAAATGTGGGAAGGTATAAAGAAATACAATTACATAATCCTTCTATTCACTGTACTTAATTTGTGTACTATTATAAATTTTAGGATGAAAATTTGGCAGCTGATTAGAAGAAAGCAAAGTTAAAAATCTAGATCTGTACTGCAGAAAACAATCCTTATTATTTCAAATGACAGAACTCGTATTTTGTTTGTGTTTTTTAAAAAAAATACAGTTTTAGATTATAACTGTTCCTTGATTAAGAAAACCCTATGAAATTAATGAGGTCACCATAAGCCCACAGGTGACCTAAAGGCACATACACATACAGTCAATACAGAAAGGTAACTCTGATTGTCATGCTATTCCCACACTAGTGCCTTCTAGATATGTTAGACAACAGTTTACATCATTCCCACCCAACAAATTCTCATCTAGAGAGCATGAGGTTGGGAAAGACTGATACAAAGTTATCAGAACGAAGGAGGGAGGATGAGCTAATTGCTCAAATGTTGGAGAGTTAGCTGGTGGTCACCTTGTTCTACAGGATGATACACTTGTGCCCTCCAGATGTTTTAGCCTACAACTTCCATTAATGCCAGTCAGCTATCTAACAGTCAGGAATGTTGGGAGTTATAGCTCAAAATATCCGAGGGCATCAGGGACAGAGGTCTACAGCCTACACCACAATTGTGAATCTTTCATTTTCATGCAGTCCTTGTGCACTCTAAAACTCTGGTCCAAAGGATTTCTTGGTCCTCTGGAGCCGTCTTTCGGGAGAGTACCAAGAAGTACCAAGAAATCTGAAGGAAGGTGAGGGGGAATGCTGATCCTGGTAGAAGCAGAGGGATTCTGCCTCTTAAACTACCTCTTAAATCAGACAGCACACCAACCAAAGGATTTCCAAGACACTGTAGATTGTCTTGCAGACACTGCTAGGAAACGGTGACAGCAGCACTGTCCTGGTTGCAGGGTGAATTGAGACAAGCAGTTGTGGTAGGACCCCAAAAAGTTTTTCCAGTTGTGCATTTCACCACACTTTGAGACCAGGGAGCACTGCAGTCATCATTTCCTGGTGACCCAACCTGAAGCACCTCAAAAACCCTTTGGTTGGAGCACAGCTTAATGTAAGAGGTAGGGGGTAGTGCTGGCAGAAATAGCTACGACTATGGAGCTCCATCACTGTAATTATGTCTGGCCATACAAAATCCTGCCTGAAGTGAATTATTCCGCAGCAAGATAATTTTCATTTTATTCTGAAATTCAGTGCATGTTCCAGACACCAATTAAAGATAAACAGAGAGACTGACGAACACAGACAGATTTTCACACAGAGAAATTACAGTAAATTTACTGCTGAAGACCCTACTTCCCCATAACTTTGTTATCAGAGCTTCTCAAAAAAAACTTATGTTTATTGTGCAAAATAAGTCTGGTGCTGTATGTAAGAATTAATCTTCTTGAATACTCAAGTGCTCAATGTATTTGTAACTCAACTCATATATCCTAGTAATTCAACAGAACAAAATGTGACAAAATGGACCACAGTTCACAAAAGCTTGTACTGTAATAACACTGTTAAGCAAATGGTGAGAATCTGATACTGAAACTGGCCCATATTTCTGGAAGTGCAGTTTCCCCAGCCCAATCTTACTGCATTTAGAAAACCATTGCTGATGGTATTTTAATACTGTTTCTACATTCTTTTACTATTTACTATAATTACTATTTACTATTACTATATAATTTAATTGCATTCCTACATAACTCTGGCATCACAACTGATGAAGGGCAGTTTTAAACTGTTTTAATAAATAAAGGAAAATTCTGTAAAATCTTTTGTAGTTTAGCTTTATGAGGTATTAATGTCAAAATTTTGATTAACAGTGTCTTTGGCAGTTGTGCAAGATTCTCTAGATCTGAAGTTCTCTTTGTACAGAAACAAAGAGCATAACCAATCTAATAATCTGTAGTTTAACTCATCTGGAAATCGCACAAATTAGAATACTAATCATCAAAGTCTTCATTTAGAACATCACAAAACAACCTCAACCACAATCATTCTGCCAAATTCTATGACTTAAATAGTTCTAGCCAGTGTTTCCAAAGTTTCTAAAACTACTGTTGCAAACGCATGAACAGGGTTCGAATATCTGCTTGAAAGCTATTCTGCTGCTGATTCCAGCACTTTACACTTATTGCTCTATTTGTCACAGTCATCTTCCTTCACCACAATAAAAGTATCTCATGGAATTATTAACTTCCTCTCTCATGTCTTGCTCAGATACGACACTTTAACCTGCAAAAGCTACGGAAACAACTTGGTTTAAACTAGAACCCTACTTTAAAACATCGCAAATGTGACAAAAACAGTCATTTCTCAAATTAGGCCTCTTCCCTTTGCACGTAAAAAAAAAAGAACATGGCTGAGAAAATATATGAAAAATGCATTGATAAAAACTATCAGATGAGAACAGTTAATTATTACCATATTAAAATGAAGGATGGTAGATTTGTGGGCTTTAGTGATGTAATCCAGAAACTATATACAATGCAGAGATGGCAGCCTAGCAGCTTCTAGTCATTCTTACATCAGACCCCATTTCAGGACGAAATTAGATTGTGCTGGCTGCTCAGCTGGCACTGGCATATTTAAGTTTAGAAAATAAAGAGGCCAACGCAGACCTACACAGCCTTAAACTGCTTGAGTATGGTATGGTACCTGAGGAAGCACCTCTTTCAATATACAACCACTCAAGGATTGATGTCTACTGGAGAGGCCTTAAAAACATGTATTTTTCAAAATCCTTTGGGGTCTAACTGACTTGATCCAAATTTGCACATGGTATTTAATTGTACTAACCTGTTTTAAATGGTTTTAAACTGTCTTGTTTTTAACTTGTCAAATTGTTTAATATGCTTCTCGTCTATTTAAATAATTTCCATGGTTTTAAATTTGTTAAGATGATATTATTATATATCTGAGATTCCATGACACAGGATGTGACAGATATATTTTAACAAAATAAAAAACAGAATCAAAAACATTCATTCATTTAGGGTATTTTTGTCCTACTCTTCATGCAACTGGCTTTACATGGGACCAATAATAAATAAGATAGTCCCTTGCCTACAGGCTTATAGTAAAATGCAAGGCACACAACACAAAGGAAAGGGGATGATGAATGAAAAGGAAAAGGCAAATTCAAAAAGCATTTCTTAAAGTGACAAAATTCTTACAGTAACCAACTTGAACAGAAACTGATGAAAGATGGGAAAACTCTGATAGTCTTATCACCTCAGAGGGGCTGATTGAGAGGCCCTGAATTTCCATCTCTTCTTATGGTATAGCCTGATGCAAAGGCTGTAGGTACTAAAATAAGACAAATGGTAGCCACTGAGAACAATAAGATGACAATGAAAACAGGATCAGGAAGATTTGATCTATATTTTCTTGTATTCTTTCCTTCTGTTGCAAAATTCAGCTTGATCTGTTTCCCTTTCATACCTCCTTCCTCCTCCCAAGATGCGGAATCACAAGAATCTCCCTCAAAACACTAAATAAATATGTGCAAATGCACTCATTCATGCATCCCAATAAATTAAATATAATGTGTCAAAATACAGCCAATTGATATTACCAACTAGGGTGTCTTTCAGAAATTCCCAAGACATTGCATTCCTGCCTTACACACAGTTTTCTAAAGGAGATGTTATGAAATGCTAACATGTTGTCTGCACCATTCTGTTAAACATCCATATGAATACACTATTGTAAGTGTACTGAGAGAACTATAACTCCTATGAACACCACACCACCATTGCTGTACAGCTACCACCAGATCTGAATGCATCAAGCATGCTGGGGCAGGGATGGAGAAGGAATTAAAAAAACCCTCTCCACCCACACCTGCACATTACTGTTACTCCCACACTTGTCCTGATAAGGCTTTCCAAAGAAGAGGAAGCTTCTGTTTCACGGACCAAACAGGGCTAACAGGGAGAAAAACCAGGAGTTCTTCTCTGATACCAATTATCATCTGAACTAGACAAGAATTTCAGGTCCCAGAAGATTACTGCTCCCTTCAGGCAGCAATCTTTTGGGACATTTAAGCATCTTTACTTGAAAATAAGCCCCACTCTGTTCGATAGCACTTACTTCTAGCTAAGTGTGAATGCAGCTGCCCTAATAACATACACGAGAAATATATTCTCCAGATAACTCTGAGAAAGATACTCATACTGTTTTTATTAGTGAAAAATCCACTTCATTTAAGTGTCACAGTCTCTGTCAAGAATCCTAAAGTGTCCCCCTACATGTTGCGTGTTTTTCAACACACAACCTAAACAAAGAGAACGAGGTCTTTCATCTCTTTTGTGTTACACATTGAAAACACAAGCTCTTAACATTTAGCTCATCACTGAGGCCCATATGTTCCCAGAGAGTGCTCTGTCTAAATGGGAATGCTTATCATGCCGCTCTTTTTCTTTCCTTGCTAATTAATCCATGATCTCACTGGAAAGATTTCTCTTGACAGTCTTCAGGACAATATAGGGTGATTAATCCATCCCCACAGTGCCTTCCAGTTTTAAAGTATCTCTTAAGTAAAGTGAGGAGGACATGAGGATATATCAAAATAGGGGACTAATGAAAGATATGCTCTTTACAAGCAAGCACTGTTAATGTACAAGGAAGATAAAATCAAGATTTTCATGTAAAAAAGCATTCAGGAAGAACTCCTTTTTACATTTCATATTACATTTACATTTCATATTACATTAGGAAATGTTAGGATCCATCACAACTGAACCTGGTGAATATTTACAGAATTCCAAGGTTTCTCAGATGTTAAACATGAATAAGTTTTATGATTCAAACAGTCCAAAGAGTAGACAAAGACATAGCAAGGAGACTATACTATGACATCTTTTTCGGGAGGGGGCATAATATGATCCTTTAACTTACTACAAAGCTCAAACTTTCATTAACAAGTGGTCTAGCTGTGGCAATTGACACAAACACCAATTACCACTGAAAACTGTCAGATATGTTGTACTGGGAGAAAACTGTCAGATATGTTGTACTGGGAGAAAACAGGAATGCCTAAATTGGGGGTAGGGGCCCAAGTGATGTCTGCCATGTCAATAGGATAAGTGACATGACTTTCCCTTTTTACCGTCTCAGGGTTCTGTTCCTGCTCTTACTGAACTGCAGGATATACGAGTAGGAGAACGCACTAGTCTTCATGTACAATGGACAGCCTGGCCCATTAAATTCCATTCACATTTTAACAGGCTTTATTAAAAAAAAAAAAAAAGACCACAACCAATAGCAATAGCAGTTACATTTCTACACTAGTTATCAGTGCAAAGCACTCTCTAAGTGGTTTACAAGGTGTTTTAGTTAATTGCCCCCAACAAGCCGGATACTCATTTTGCCAATCTACAGAAGGATGGAAGGCTGAGTCAACCTGGAGCCCTACAAGATCAAACTCACAAACTTACTGTGGCTGCAGCACCAGCATTTAACCACTGTGCCACCAGGCCTCTTTCCATCCAGTTTAATTTCTAGATGGTATATAAAAAGACAGCCAGTTGGTATAGTAGTTTGAGCATTGGAGTACAACTGGAGACCAGGGTTCAAATACTCGCTTCACCATGGAAACTCACTGGTTGGTGTTGGGCAAGTCATACTCTCTCAGCTTCAGAGGCAAACCCCCTCTGAACAAATCTTACCAAGGAAATCCTGTAACAGGCTTATCTTAGGGTCTGTATAAGTTGGAAATGACTTCAAGGCACGTAACAATATAAAAATACAGTCAGCCCTCCACATTTGCTAGTGTTAGGGGCACACAACCCCTACAAAAGTGGAAAAATTACAATTATCAAATATGTTGTGTGTCTGTGGGAAGGCAGCCAAGACATGATGAGGAGAATGGGCACCCAGAGTTCAAACCAGGGAAAGGAGAGGGAAAGGAGGTGGGTCAGCATGATGGCCCTATATTTCCTCTCTCTTGCCTATTTCCTTCTTTAGGTGTGGGGAGTCATCAGGAGAGGGCTTATGGTGCTAAGAAATCAGGCTGTGGGCCCTTCTTAGCTGGCCAGGTAGAAGGTGGAGGGGAAGGAGGACCAGAGCCAGGCTTTTAAAGGAATGTGCAGCCTGATGGGAGCGACCAAGAGGGAAGGTTCCCCTGGAAAAGAAGCTCTTGAGCTGGCAGGGGGGAGGGGTTGGAGAAACTTGCAAATAATCAAACCCGTGCAAGTCAAACCCACAAATGTGAAGGACCAATTGCAATGAACTAGAGTTACTACTTGGTCAAAACAGACAACAAGGCAAGAACAGCTAGTAACATATAATAAGATAAAATGGAGGAGATAAAGACAGCTGTTTCCAATAAAACAGTTGTATCATAATAGCCTTTTTATCAAGTATTGTGGTGTGCTTTCAGATCGTTTCCAACTTATGGAGATCCTAAGGCAAAAATACTATGGTTTTCTTGGCAAGGAGTTTGGCTTTAACTTCCTCTGACACTGAAGGAGTGTCACTTGCCCAAGGTCATCTAGTGAGTTTCCATGGCCAATCAGGGATTCAAACACTGGTCTCCAGATCTGTAGAATACCCCACCTTTTTCTTTGTCTGGGACTCAAAGTGGCTCACAACAGATTAAAAAAACAAATAATTAAAAGTTCACATAAATGTGAAATCCAGTGGCTGGGAATCCAGAAAAAATGCTTCATGATCATATAGCTTAATTTTAAGGGAAATGGCATAGAAATAAGATGAAAGCTCCCTTGGAATACTACCACTCACACAAGAGAGAAGATCTGTGCTATGAGACAGGCACAATAAGAGACCCTCGGATAAGCTCTAAGGATCAGATGTTTTCATATATATATATATATAATTTTATTGACGTTCCATCATATAAAATAAACATATGTAATTGTACATATCATTGAATTATTTCTGCTAGTCTTTCACCTCTCACTAGATTTCAGTTTTTTCTATATAATCAACATGTTGAAGTTAAATGTACCACACTACCAAATGATAATATTTCATGATAGATCCTGCAATACATCAAATATAGTATATTATGACATAATATCCATCCTTCCTTATCGCATTTTCTGAATATACAGTCTATGCTATTTTACATTAAGCATTGTCATCTGATAACATCCAGCAATTACCTATCACTATTTGCCATTCTTTCTTAATCTCTTCATCTGATTTCCCCTTTAACCTCTGCGAGACTATATCTGCATTTCTGTTTTCAATAAAAGTTGCCCACCATTGATCAATTGTGGGAATTTGCTGAACTTTCCAAAGTCTTGCAAACTCAATTCGAGCAGTCATGATCATGTACAATATTATCCGCCAATATTTCTGTTGAACAATAACATCAATCATGTGTGTCATATTCAACAAATACATTTCTGGTGTTTTATGAAATTGTACCTTCAGTATTGTACAGATCTTATTATGTATTTCTCCCCAATATTTCTTTGCTTTGGGACATGACCACCACATATGAAACATCGTACCGATCTCTTTTTGACATTTCCAACACTGCCCTGTTCCTGTTTCGTAAAATCTCATGATTTCTTCTGGTGTCATGTACCATCTATGAAACATTTTGTAATAGTTTTCTTCTAAATTCTGGGCTGCTATAAATTTCTGTGTTCTTTTCCAACTCTGTTCCCAGGCCTCTAGCTGAATTGAATGTCCTACATTTTGAGCCCATAAAATCATTGTAGATTTAATTGTTTCTTCTTCCCTCTCTTGCTGTAATATTTCCTGATATATACATGATAATAAATGTGGGGGGTTTTCAAACAGCCATTTTATCACTCCTTCCCTCTCTTTTTGTTCAATTCCGTAGGTTTTTACATCCATCTGAAATCTTTCAGTTAGTTGTCTGTAGGGAAACCAATTCAATATTACTCCTTCTTCTTCCAGTCTTTCTCTTGTTTTAATCTTAGTTATATTTCCAGCTGACTTTTCTATTATATCCTCATATCTAAGCAATTTGTCTGTTTCCGTCCATCTTCCAAAAAAAGCCTCTTGAGGGGACACCCATGATGGGAGCTGCCTAATGTTTTTAGCCTTGTATTCGTCCCGTATTTTCAGTAATGATTTTCTTAAAAAATGATGCGAAAATTCTTTATCAATCTCTGCTTTACTATAAAACATATAGGCATGCT
The DNA here is from genome assembly GCA_948474755.1 of Ctenosaura bakeri. Taxonomy (NCBI): domain Eukaryota; kingdom Metazoa; phylum Chordata; class Lepidosauria; order Squamata; family Iguanidae; genus Ctenosaura; species Ctenosaura bakeri. Next base: position 133,576 of record CAOLHI010001955.1, on the reverse strand, counting down.
ACCCCATTCTCAAGTCAGCTCCTTCAAGTGCAAGCATTCTCAGGATCAGATGTTTTCTGAATGTACTTCGAAGAGACTTAAGTTATACTGGGCCCCTGGTATCCACAGTGGTTTAGTTCCAGGTGTACCACTTGGATAACTGAGATTTAACTCACATTCACATAGCACCCATGCTGAGCCACAGAATTATACTTGCATTCACTCAGAGACTCACACATGCAAGCCATGCAAGGACTGCAGTGAGTCTGTGCTGATTGTTCTCAATAACTGAAATTAGAAAAAGATAGCATTACTGAATTCTCTGAGTTGTCCATGCTCTCTCACACACATTGTCTTGATTTTAGTTCAAGCTCACCGAAAGCAATTAGAGCCATAGAGTTCACCCGAGGTTCTAGTGACAAAGATGGATCAAGGAGTAATTCCAAGCTACACACCTTCTCCCTCAGGGGAGTGCGGCCTCATCCGGCCTAGGTCATTTACCCAATACCTGGACATGACAACTACCAATCCACAGACCTGCATCTTAGTGGGATTCACCTTCACTGTATTGGCTCTCATCCAGCCCATTACAGCATCCAAGCAGTGGTCTGGCCCCTGCATAGCCCCAGGTGATTCCAATGACAAGAAGAAATAGAGCTTAGCACCATTACCATGTGAAGGCACCTCAGCTCCAAACTCCTAATGACTTCACATATAGTGAATTCTAATTCTAATGCAACCAATTTTTTTAAAAGAAAAATACCTTAATGCAAAGGCTGTATTCGGTGGCTTGGAAGCACATCACCTGCTGCACACTTTCTAAATGGGTCCAAAACAGCAGCATGAGTCTGAGGCCTAGCAGTTTTGAGGTCAAAAGAAGCCAAGTGGAAAAGATGTCTATTATCAAGCAGAATGAAAGCACACACTTGCTGCTAATAAGATGAATCCTATGTTGAAAACAGGTCCAGTCTATCTCAGATACATGTGTAAAACTATTCAAGCATAATGACTGCCTTTTATTTTCAAAACGCTTCTTCTTGAGGGAAGTGGAGTCAGATTTCACCAGCCCTGATGACCTTCTTAGATGTTTCCAGGACTGGAGACAAAAATATAGGGATGGGGTACACTGCTCTCCTGTCATTTCCACCCAAAGACTTCTTTTGAAAAAGAGGAAAACACACACAGTAAAGTATTTTTCAGTTTTACTAACACAACACAGAACAGTGCAATTTGGAGGTGGGATGGCAATTTGAGTTATGCAGATGACTTTGCAGTCTTCAGTCTCCTCACCTTAACTCCTACGTAATCTTCATTGCCAGTAACAAGCAGGCTTACATGCTGAAATCTAGAAATCTCAGTAAACTCATTCTATATCCTGCAGGAGAATTTAGGGTGGGATGAGAACTACTGAGAGAGCCAATGTGATCTAGTGGTTTGAGCACCAGACTACAACCCCTGGAGACCAGGGTTCAATTCCCCGTTTGGTCACGGAAATCCACTGGTTGACCTTGGGCATGTAACATACTCTCAGCCACAGAAAACCTTGTGACAGGTTTGTCTTAGGGTTGCCACAAGTCAAAAACAACTTAAAAGCAGACAACAATAGCAGCCCACAAGAAGCACTACTGAAGTTATAAGTACTTCCACCAATTGGAGTAAATCCTTGCTGTGCCAGGGAAATCTGAATCTTTAAGCACATTCTGAGTACCAAACACCTCAAGTATGCCAAAACCAATCCCAACACTAATAGTGGGCTGCTCAATGGAACACTGCCACATAAAATACAGTATGAAATTTAGGAAAAATCCCTATTTGCAAAAACCAAAACAAAAGGACCCAAGGTCTAAAGAAATAAATTTCACTGATATAAAAATACAAGCTGATTGTTAGCTGCTAGCTTAAAAATTTACTGAAACCTCACTACCACACTACAGTACTACTGTAATGTTGTAGAATACAGTCAATCCTCCATATCTGCGGATTCTGTATCCACAGACACACCCAATTGTGGCTTTAAAATATTCAAAAAAACAAAACACAAACTAGGATTTTGCCATTTTATGTAAGAGGTGCCATTTTAATACACCGTTGTACATATTGGGACTTGAGAATCCACAAATTTTGGTATCCACTGGTGGTCCTGGAACCAGGCACTAGTGAATACCAAGGGCCCACTGTAGTGGTCTCTGCACAGAATTGCCTTAAGAAAGATCTGGACAACTCATCATCCACAAAATCACTCTCTAACAGATGGTATATAAGCCCAGCAGGTGCTTGAAAATCCTGTTCTTTCCACTGCCAGGCAGGCAACAGGAACAGGATAAGTAAACAGGTTGACCAGTAGGTGATGGGAAATACTTCTTCCTATGATCTTAGACACCTACCACCAGAGTAGGCCTGGAACCAAACCCTCGTGGATACTGAGGGCCTGCTCTACTGCAACTTCTCATGAATAAATTGTCATGACAGAGGGTCTAGAGAAAAAGGTGTATACTGCTGGAAAAAAGGATGTCTAAATCAGAGGCTTAATTTCTAATACTTTGAGCTTCCTTAGAGATACACCCACAGATTGTGGCACTGTAGAACGGAATGTTCAGGAGAGCTGGTGAGCGTGTGTGTGTATGCATGAAAGACTACGGGACATCAGTGTATGTATATATATGCAGAAAGGATTAGAGAGAAGGGCTAAACTACATGCAAACTAATTGCAAAGATGCTTTCTTAATTATAGATAATAAAGTTTTGAATAGATATTAATGTTTACCCCTTCCATGTGCAAATCAATGTATGCTATACACTTTGGTGTCACATAATTGTCTGCCCAAGACAAATATTACAAGATTATAACCTGGCTTTCCTCCTTTGCATTCATCCCAACGAGGAGTGATCTGTATTTTGGGAAACACTGTGGCTGGCTCTTTAAAGACCTACTAACAATAAGGCATGCAAGACTATTTACACCAGTCTTGCTAGTACCCACACTACGCACTTGACAAAACTACTTTATTTATTTGATTACCAATATTTGTTTACTGTCCAATAGCTGACCTTCTCTGGGAAGTTAATAATACAATATAAAACTAGAAAGCAACACTTCATCATATCAGAATATGACTAAATCCTACAAAATTTAAGTTTAATAGAGGGTGAAATGTGTAGCTTCAATTATTTTTACATCAAGTATGCACATTTCAAAAGTGGAGAAAGGCATGGCATACTTAACCAGAATTTTTTTTAAAAAAAAGTCATAATGAAGTTCAATTAATATTTAAACAGCTTCTTGAATATCAGACAAAAATGTGGTTTCCTCAGAACCAATGCTTTAATTTACAATTCTGAATGTTGTTTTATTCATAACTGAAGTACTTGTATTCCCTATTTGGTTTTCTAGTGAAGACTGATTTCTGTGTTAAATTCCTACACATGTTGATGTGATATTAGCCTGCAGCATTAACAATAAAAGCATGTTTGTTTTTAGAAAGCTACAATGAACTCTGAACTTCATGTAATCAATGAGACAAAGTGAGGAATGAAGCGGAAAAGTTCACCTTCCATAAAAGTGGGATTATTACACACATTATTTCTGCAGTGTTTTACAGGTAAGAATTACAGTCATCCTTCCATATTTGCTAGGGTTAGGGGCACAGGACCCCCACGAATGTGCAAAAACCATGAATAACTCTAGGCCCTCCCAAACCAGATTTCATACACAAAAAAGTATGATCAGAATATTCAATCCTCCATGGATTCCTTTGAAGCATCAGGGTACCTTCATAAGGCAGAAGTGGGTGGCTGATGGGGCTTACAGCCACCTCTACTCCTGCCCCACACAATTTTTAATAGGGACTTAGAAGTCTTGTTTGCAGTTTCTCATTCTCACAAGGCTTGCAGTTCCTGTTAAAAATGGCTTAGGGAAGCAGCAGAGGTGACAGCAAATAATCTGTGAATAATCAAATCTGCAAAAGTGGAACCCACAAATGTAGAGGGCTGACTGTAATTTTATCAGTCAGAAAGAGGAGTTTATTTGGAGAGAAAGATATTTGTTGCTTACCGAATATTCACCTGATAGTGTAAAGGACATCAACACCTGGTGTCATTTTAGGAGGATTTTAAATAACTATAAATATTCATGAAGATACATAAAATGTACTCACTGATATAGCGAAGTCAAACTGAAGCACTTCAAAATTCCACAAATTTCAGTGAGAGAATTAAACCACTTGCCTTAATCCATACTACTGGAAGCAAAAGCCCTTGGAAACTACTTATTTTATCTTTATTATGTATGTGGAAATTTCCTCTTAGTGCTAAAACTTGTGTGATGCTAAACACATCCCTCAAAATTGTTTCGTTGCTTTAAAAAAACAGTGGTTTTAGAAGGGCTCAAATTTCTTTAGGTCCACCAATAAGTATATATTCATGTCTCACTCAATTTGTATCTTGCCTTTCTCCCCTGAAATAATTCAAAGAAGCAAGTAAATACAGATGAAGTCAGCTGTCTCACTCCCTTCCCAAAGCTATTAGCTTCTACTAGTGCCGAGAAAGAGGGAGGGTATCAGAATTAGGATGGGGAGAGAAATGGGTTAATCTCAACTAATCTTGATCAATCGTTCTGCTTCTTCAACAACACTCTTTCCCATCTGGTTGGATGGATGTATACATGTGTAACAGAAGCAACTCCACGTGGCGTGTGCAAAATATCTATTTTGGCTCTAAGTTGCAAATATTTGCAGCAAGAGCACACAGCACATAGCCTAGAAGCTGAATATGGCCCTTAAGATTGCTTCTGTGTCATTCCCGTCCTTCTCACTGTCCGTCACATCACTGAATCTGGACAGCAATCCAGGAGCTCCCCTCTAAAACATGCAGGAGATATTTGTTTTAAAGAGGTTTTTCCAGTTTGTCGCCAAAATTTAGTGGGGCAGAAATAATGAAGCCCATGCCATACAGAATGGGGGGGAAGGGATTTGGCCCTGGGACCCACCAGATTTGCCCAATTTAAAATTAAGCACTCTTTAAGATTCTTACTAATGAAATGTTTAGATTCAGACACAAAACAATGTCTGGCAACAATCTGGCAGACAATGACATCAGGCACTTGTCACACTCAGGTAATATATCTCCCAACCCAGAAAGGTTTTTCTTATCAAAATAATGATTTGCTGATAAAGCTGAAATTCAAGTTCTGTGGTAACCATAAACATATTATTTAACTCCAAAATAAACCACCAAACAGAATTTTGAGTTATACTAGTTCAAAGAAATGTTGTGAAACCAAAGCCCAAAATTATTTAAGCAGGTTATGAGGAACTTGTCATCCACAGAGCGTTGTTGAACTGCAACTCCAATCAGGCCTAACCAATACAGACACATTATGGAAGGCAGTGCATTACTTCCAGAAGGCCACATGTATTCCCTGCCTTCAAGCTAAGGTAGGAATGAGCAACTGCCAGGAGTTGTGGGGGACATAGCCAGTATTCATGAGCTTGCAAGAGTAAACTTCTCTGAAAACCCCCTCCATTCACCCATAATGGCTAATTACATTCAGTTTAAGTCAGCGGAGTGATCAGCTATTTCACATATTTGTCTCTACTCCTCATCTTAGACCAAAACAAGACTTTTCCCCCAAAATGTAAGGGACTCAATGGCCTTAAAGCAGTGGGACAAGAACAAAAATGGCTAATTGTATTCCCTGAAGGCCTGGGGTATAATATAATTAACCATTTTGGGAGGGCAACAAAAACATTTGAGATGAGGATGTGGGGACCCTTGGCAGTGTAAAAACAACCTTAGGAGACATGTGGTTTGTGGGTTACCTATCCTCGTTTTAAGGCCTGATTTTTCACTATAGAAAAAAAATTTTATTTTTTTTTGTTCCTTTGTTTTTAGTGGCCCCAATGGTACTGGCTGCAATGGAACTTGTAGCAAAAAAAGGGAAATAAATAAATAAAAGAAAAATAACAAAAAATCCACTGATTGCTTTAAAAACTGCTGTGACTTCAACATTAATGTTCTGTACTAATATCATCATAACAAATATGTCAACAGAAATGTAAACCATAAAAATGTAAAATTTTTGTCCATGTATTTGCCTAATATGAGGTTAGAATGGCTCATACAGGTCCTGTAACTTTGCTTTGTAGTTGCATATTATGGAACTGATTCATGTTTTGGTGTCCAACCCCTGACATCTGCCCTCCTGCCTATACCTGATATATACCCAAACCTCACTTCTGGCTTTCCTGTGAGGGGTTTGTCTGCCAAAGAGACTGCCATGGTCGCCTTAGTGGATGATCTACGCCTAGGTATCGACAGGGGAAGTGTGACCCTGCTGGTACTCCTGGACCTCTCAGCGGCTTTCGATACCATAGACCACGGTATCCTTCTGGAACGCCTGAGAGGGCTGGGGATCGGAGGCACTGCACTTAAGTGGTTCCGGTCCTATCTCTCAGGTAGATACCAGATGGTGATGCTTGGGGACAGCTGCTCCTCGAAAAAGGAGCTTAAATCTGGCGTCCCTCAGGGCGCCGTCCTGTCCCCAATGCTATTTAACATCTACATGAAACCGCTGGGAGAGATCATCAGGAGGCATGGAGCAAGGTGCTATCAGTATGCTGATGACACCCAGATATATCTCTCCATGCCTCGGATAACAGCATCAACTAAGGATGGCATCTCACCTCTAAATGAATGCCTAGAAGCAGTAATGGACTGGATGAGGAAAAACAGACTGAAGCTGAATCCAGATAAGACGGAGGTACTTGCTGTTAGGGGCCCCAGCCCAGGTATAGAGGTTTGTCAACCAGTTCTAGACGGGGTCACACTTCCCCTGAAAGACTGTGTCCGCAGCTTGGGAGTGCTCCTGGACTCGCCGCTTCAGATGACAGCTCAAATTGATGCGGCAGCCAGGAGTGCCTGCTATCAGCTTCGGCTGATACGCCAGCTGCGCCCCTTCCTGGACTTGGAACACCTAAAAACAGTGGTACATGCGCTGGTAACTTCACGGCTTGACTTCTGTAATGCGCTCTACATAGGGCTACCCATGTGCTTAGTCCGGAAACTTCAATTAATTCAGAATATGGCAGCCAGGTTGGTCACCGGAACATCTAAAAGTGACCACATAACACCAATTCTGAAGTCTTTACACTGGCTGCCTATTCGTTACCGGGCACAGTACAAGGTGTTGGTTTTTACCTTTAAAGCCCTTCACGGCTTGGGGCCAGCCTACCTGCGGGATCGCCTTCTCCCATATAATCCGCCCCGCACACTAAGGTCCTCTGGGAGGAATTTACTGCAGCCAATCAGAACTAGGTTGGCTGCGGTTACCCAGAGGACCTTTTCTTCTGTCGCTCCCAAGTTATGGAATGGCCTGCCGGAGGAGACCCGGCACATTACCAGTCTTGACTGCTTGAAAAAAGCAGTCAAGACCGTTCTCTTCCGACAGGCCTTCCCAGATTAGTGTTCCACCGCCTCTCATCATTGTCTTCTGTGTTAATCTTGTTTTTAATTTGTTTTAATTAACTAATATGTTTTAGGGGGATAGAAGGGTTGGAGGGTGGGGAGGATAGGGTGCATTTTAATGTTTTAATGTTTTTATATATTTTTGTAATGCCGCCTCGATCCATTGGGAGAGGCGGGATAGAAATAAATTTTATTATTATTATTATTTATTAACTGTACAGCTATTGACTACAGACTCTCAGCAGCAATCCTAGATTAAAGAAACTTTGTATAAATACCAGAAAATTGTATTTCTAACCTTGCTTGTTCAACTAGACAGTAACCACCTAATATACTTCTTTTCCATTTTCTGCTGCTTTCAGTCTTCAGACTTAGATTAAGGTTTTGCCATCCCCAGTAGAGCAGCGAGGGGTTCTACTCTACCAAGAACAGTCCTCCAGCTGAAAGGATGTCCAGTCCAAGTTCAATTTAAAGAAAAAGGATCATACGAAGGGAGAACAGGAGGTTTAAAATTGTTCATAGAAAGTCAGCACCTGGACAACAAACTGAGAAGGCATGTGTCACCTGGTCAGTCTTTCCACTGCTAAGAGACTATATTTCTATTTAAATTACATCAATTATTGCATTTTATGTGCTAGTCCATTTTGGGTGATACATTTTCTGAGTGGCCATCCTAATTCCCAGCCAGGGCCTACCAGTAGACATTCCAAATAAAACTTTTCAAGAATCAATTTTGTTGCTGCCATAGAATTTTTTAAACTGCTGTACTTATTTCTAAATTGCTGGAAAACTTGGTTTGTTGAGCTCTTTATGGTGTTTAACTGCCATTCCATTCTTAAATAAGTTGTGATACTACATTTGACTCAAGTAATTTTTGAACATATTTTGTGACATAATTTATGGGATTGCCAATCAGTGAAAAACACACTGAAGGCCAGAAGAAAAATGCAGAGGGGAAATTTTCCCCTCATTTCTGGTTTCCAGGACTGCACATATCTAGCATTCACATCTAGTTAGACCACATTCCCTATACAGTCTACAACAGAAGTAAAACACATACAATCTATATACAGTTAGACAGACTGAAGGTGTTTTACTCCTCTTGTAAGTTGCTTTAACTACCAATTGAATGGCAAATTATGTGACATAAGATTTTCAATGGTCAGGGAAGACTGTATTTTATCACCCTATCTATTTAACTTGTATGTTGAACACACCATATACAGCAGGATCATACTCATACTTGTTGCGTGCCTTCAAATCATTTTCGACTTATGATGACCCTGCGGTGAACCTATCATGGGGTTTTCTGGGGCTGAGAGTGTGTGATGTACCCAGGTTTCCATGGGTTTCCAGTGGGTTTCCATGGCCAAGCAGGGAATCAAACTCCATACTGGAGCCATTTCCACACTAGACTGTTATAGTGCTATTATTCCACTTTTAACATCCTATGGAATCCTGGGATTTGCAGTTTAGGGAAGGGCCTTGACACCTTGAGTTTAGTGTGGAAATGGCTTGGTTCTCATATCGCCATACCACTAGCAGCAAATAGTAAAAACTTGAAACAATTATTGAAAAAATCAAAGAAGTGCAAAGGCAGGTTCTTAATGTTCAAATTTGAACGTTAAGAATGTCCACAGATGATTTACATAACTTTAAAGTAGACAATGAAGACACTGACATAGTACAGGATCTTCTCTCTCCTTCTCTCAGAAGGAATGAAGTCTCTCATTCATAGGGTCACCATGTTGAAGTCAATTTGACCTCAGTCAACAACATTATTAAAAAAAGCCTGTTGATCCTTTAGTTCTTCTGTGCTCAAGCTCTCTATCTCTCAAGCTAAATGACAAACAACAACCCAACATATCTTCATTTCAGCGTTCTGCCTCACATACACCATCTGTCATACCTGCTAGCTACTCATCATTGCTCTTGCTCTAGTTTTCAACAAAGCCCTCATATGAGAACAATGACTTACTAGGATGACTGTTGTATCTCGGATCTTCTTGCTATATATGCAGGGGAGAAGAAAAGGAATCACCCAGGATCCAAACTATCAAAACTTTAATGAAGTCACCCAATTATTTCTAATCAAACTGCCACAAAGACACCATGTCTGAGCATGGAATGAAAAGAAGAGCATGCAAAGAAATGGCCACCTTGCCTGCATTACAAATCATCTCTGAAAAAGATCCAAGGAAGCCTCAATTCCATTACCAGTTAGAAAAAAAAATGAGGGTGTTGGGGGCCAGGGGGATCCCGAAAACAGCCTTGGAAGCTGCATGTAGCTCACTTTACCCTTCCCTGGGATAGTGAATAGAATATTACTAAAATCAGGAAGTACGGTAATCCTATTACTGTCCTCCTCCAATTTTACATTTTGTTTTCAAAAAATCTGTGAAGCTCATGTACAGAACTGGTTTAACAAAGCAACATCTGCACACAGCAGAGTTCCTGCAGACCTAGATGAAACACTATTCCTGTGTTACACTATACCAAGACTACTTTTTTAAAGGACACAGCAAGTACTCCTCTTCCTAACAATGAGAGGAATAGCCTACTTACAATGCAACAAAGATGATACTGGGGGCAAAGAAGTCAGTCATCAGCTGCACATATTGGATGCACAAGAATAGCTTTTAATAGCTGTAAACCCCTTTGCAAGACTATAAGAAAAAGTAGAAATGAGATGAGGCCATTCTTGAGCCATGGCATCACTCATCTGTAATACATCCACTATTAGTTTGAGGTCATTTACAGCAGGAGCTTTCATTCAACACACACAAAGGGGTAAGTGAAGGAACCAAGCAACAACAGAATTGAGGGCAGCAGGCAACACGAAAAGAGTGTTTGAGAACCAGTAAAAGCCACCATCTGGACACTCCTTAAATATGCCAAGTTTTAAGTCAGTGCCTCAGTGCTTCATCTCATTCAGCTTTAGCTCCCCATAATGAGATCCAAATAAGATGCAGGGTAAAAATGCAGTTATGCTACTGCTACTTCAGACTTTTCAGGCACACTATTTTCCATACAACACAGCATGAAATACCTTCATTCTGAGGTCTGATTTTTATCTGAAGGTGGCCATGCAAAGTTGTACAACCATGCTTAGTGAGAAAAATAGGAAGACATCCATCTAGTTCAGTACTGTTGGCAGTGGCTGGCAGCAACTCTCCAAGGTCTCAGACAGTTGCCTTTCTGACCCACAAATGGAGATGCCAAGTCAGAGAAGACAGGCATACACTAGATAGTGTAATATAAGAAAGACTGTCCATAAATATTCTCAAATAAACACAATTTTAAATGTATCCTCTTCCTCTGTCAAGAGCTCAGTTCAAATTGTTTGCTCCTTCCAACTGTAGGAAATACTTGTAATCTAATCCACATTTACATCTTTTCCCTTTCCTTCACACCATCTCCTTAATAGCATTAACACATTCCCAATATTCTCACATGACTATGAACAAATCTTCAAAACCAGCTCTGTAACAAGTTCTCTAATTTGTTTCCTCATGGACCACAATTTGTACATTCCTGTCATCTGATATCCCCAGGGCAGCAGCTGTGAGTCCAGTTCTACAACATCTTATCATGCAAGCTAATCCTTTTGAAACCAAACACATATGAAGAAGACATGGGTGAATCAAGTTATTTGTGCTGTCTGTGAGTGAAAAACATAATGAGCATGAAGCAAGATCCATCAAAAATTATAATAAGCTGGCATGCTTCATAAAGCCTACTGTTACTTTAAAACACCTACAAATCTTGATAAAAAAGCAGACAGTTTGATTCTTAGCAATTACTTCTAACAGTATCTCACTATCAATAAAGATAAAGAGAGCTGTGATCCAGATTTTTCATCTGAGATCCCATACATTATACAAAAAACTTCCTTGCCTGTAAACTTTGATTTTTAAAGAATCCCACCCCTCCCATCCATCATCCATCTATCACTTTATTTACATTCTGCCTTTCTCCTAGGCTGGGACTCAAGGCAGCTCTCCCCCAACCCAGATGTCTCCTTCATGAAAACTGCTATTTCTCTTTTAACTTTGAGAAAAGATATAAAAATCTAATGATGAACTACACAAATAAAATGTCATATTTTCTTATTCATTTAACAGTCACTCAAGTACATATGAGAATAAAGTATCTGTGAACACCTAATACACTTAATTAATGGGTATTTTAAAAAAATTCCAATACATCATTAGCCACCTTGAGTCTTAGACTAGAAAAAAGATGGGATATAATAACAGTAGTAGTAGTAGTAACAATAATTCAAACCCTTGTGATCTGTGCTGATTACACCCTAGTAAAGGAGAACAGGACTGCAACCTAAGGATATTTCATTAGGATAGGGGCAGTTACTTAGAAATCCCATGTATAATCGATTCCTTCGTCAACATTAATCCTGTGGAAGTGTTTTTCACCATTTCATTGCAGAACTTTACTGTAAATTAAAGTGCACTGGTCCCATTGCCATCCAAACATCATCTTATTTAATGTAATCCTGAAGAAACATACCAGAAAGTACAGAACTTAGAAATAGACATTTTTTCCATCTCACAACTGACTTTTGTTTACTTTAAAAATAGCCTCAGTAGAAACCGTAAATCTTTCACACTGTGCTATATTTGAAACAAATTGAATCTATTACCAGAACTATACAAAGCATCAATGATTCATATCCAAAATATTGTTCATAAATACACATTCCTTAGAACTTTGAAGGCTCGCTCTCTCACACACCCCGGGCCAAAGACTGGAAAACTAGAAAACGTACCAACTGGACAAGACTGTAACCTACAGAACTGGTGGTTCCCAACAAGTTATCCTCAGGAAACAGAAACAATTCTCCTCCTGGGAAGCACACAACATGGGGAGTTTTTACTTTCTCTTTCCACACATTCTAGCAATCTCCTACTACACATACACACACACACAGGGGCGACTGTGCATTCCTATGGTGGGAGGAAATAGCCACAGCAGATCTTAAACTCTCATACATGCCTAACTGGAACAGCGAGCATTTTTCTGCTGGCTGTCAAGCAAAACAGGGTGGTGGTGAGTGCTTTTTCTCTCCCCCTCCCTCTTCAACTTTCTCCTGGGCTCCTTAGTTTCAGGGCAGGGGGAAAGGGAAACGCTCAGAAAAGGCCCTCTGCCGTATCCCAGCTGGATAACCGGGGAAGGGAAGGAGGAATGTGACGGATTTCCTCGGCCAGCTTTGCTTTGCACATCCACCTCACTTGCCAAGAGCGAGGCGACAGTCAGCAGCGGCGAGAGCAGCCAAACCCTTCCAGAGCGCCCATCCTGAAAGCCACCACGGCGGGACCACCCGGCCACAGCCCAGCCCGCACCCTCAGCAGCCCCCACACGACCACCACCACCACCGGGGGAGGAATGCCGGGGGGGGCCATAAGTACCACTGCCCCTTCCTTACCATTGCAGAACTGGAGGAGCGAGGAGGTGTCATAGAGGCTGCTGTAACTGGAGAATCCGTCCTCCATCATCCTGAAGCCCGTTTCGCGTGCGGCCCCCGTCCCGCCCCGCGTCCTCCCCTTGAGGTAGCGCGGCACCCCCAGCCCTACTTGCTCCCCCACATACACAACACACACACGCACCAGGCCTTTCTAGCCTCTCTCCCCCCTCCCCTCGACACACCACCTCTCCTTTTCCCGCCACCCCAAGCTCAGGCGGCTTCTCTCCTCGGCTCCCTGCTCGCTGGCTCACTCCTCTCACCCACACACATCACACACACACACACTCACACACTCGGCGCTGAAGAGGAGAAGAAGCAGCGGCGGCAGCAGCCGAGGCGGCTGGGGCTGGGGCCGGCCTGCTGCCTGCCTCTGCTAGTTGCCATGACAACGCATTCACTCCACCGTGGCTTGGGCCGCCGCCGCTTCTCCTCGTCGTTCGCTCCTCCTCTAGAAAAGGGGAGTGAGGAAAGGGGGGGGAAAGGGAGACTGTTTCGCGTTGAGATATTTTTGGGGAGGGGGACCGAATAAGGCGGCTTGCCCCCCCTCGCGGTCCTCTCTTTCCTCTGCTGTGGCGGAGCGCTGAGGGAACGGGGCCCGGGGCTTTCTGTGGGACTCGGAAGCCGAGGCCGATGGTGGAGGCGCTTCTCGCCTCACCCGCCCTTCTCCTCACCCCGCTGGCTGCCTTTCTTTCCCTCCCCCCACCGCTTCCAGCCTCAAATTTAGGATGCCGCCCGTTTGTCAAGGGGCAAAAGCTCCCTGTTCTTCCGCCACGGCGTCCCGGCGGGGGCGGGGGCTGTTTTCTGAGGTGTTGTTGTGGTGCTAGGGAGATAAGCCTCTGCCTCGCCCACACCCGGCCATTAATCACTCCCGAAACCCTTGACAGCAAGAAGCGGAGGTGGGGAGAGCCTGGGAGGGAGACCCGTCCCTAAGGTCAGTGGCCAAGTTATATTGGGGAGGGGGGGGTAAAGAAAATTAGGATGCGCAAAGCCGGAGGTCTTTTCTCCCCCGAAGAAGGAAGGGTGGCTGCCACGCAGGAGTGAAACTCGAGAACCGCGGGCCATTTCCGCACTAGAGCGTTGTAGCGCTATTATTCCACTTTCAGCATCCTATGGAATCCTGGGGTTTGCAATTTAGGGAGGGGCCTAAAGTCCGGGGTGGGGATTTTCTTGCCACTTAAAGAAGGAGCGTGGCTGTTTTTGCATGAGCTTGGCTCGTCCTGCTCTTGCTATCCGTCATCATTTCTCCACCGCTGGACTTCGGTGGGCAATCTTTAAGAAAATCACGCTCCTCCTAAGCATGTACAGAGTGCTTGTCACTTCCTCACGCACATCAAGCAGCACGGTACACTGCCATCAGAAAGGTCTGAAGGGTAAGGCTTCCGAGAAGCACAACCGACTGCTTTTCCCCCGCCTTCCCTAAATTCAAGGTTCCTAATAAGTCATAGATCTGATTTCACAGGGTTTTGCTGGGCGCCCTCTTTAAGCCCAGCCTAAGCCGCTGTGCTGCTCCTCTCAACGAGCTGCGGGGACGTTGTCCTTTCCAGGCCCCCTTTGCGACCAAAATATGGGCAGAGGAAGGAAAGCTCTTGGAGGGGAAATAAAAGTGGGCGAGAGATGCTGGTGGCGCAGTGGTTAAATGCCAGTACTGCAAGCCGCAAGGTTGTGAGTTCGTTTTTTTTTTTTTAATAATTTTTATCAATTATACAGCAAAGAAAAAAAACAAAAACAAAAAAATAAAACACCATGTGATATACATAATAGTGGAACAAAAAAATTTCAACCAACGCAAACTTACATTATTATTTCTCTCTATTACCATTAGAATCATAAACTTATTCAGCTTATTCTATATCGTACTACAGTAGAGTCCCCGTTATCCGACACTCGGTAATCCGACACTCCGGATTAACCGGTGTCGCGACGGCCTGGGGGTGTGGCTGTGGGCATTTCCGCGCCCCCAGACATGCCCCGACACGCCCCCAGACCCACCCTGACACGCCCCCAAAATGGCGGCCGCCACGGGAGTCCGGGTAATTCGACCTTTTCAGTTATCTGATGCTGCGGCCGCCTGTTTGCGTCGGATAACTGGGACTCTACTGTACTTGTATATTTTTGTTACCTATCTTTAATTCTTATTCTCATTATACTCATTTTTTATTATAATAGTTTCATTCTTAATTCTATATTTTTCCCTTAGATTTAATCTATTGCTATTACTAAATATAATCTTATTACTTAACATATCAAACTATCTCTAAAGGTAAACCCACTCCCCAAAGCCGATTATATTTTAACTTACTTTTTTTGTTTGTTTTACAAAATTAAACAACACTTATCCAATTTAAACAATACACCACATAATTAACACACACAAAAATGATTACCCACCCCCCAGAGCCAACTTTTTATTTAATCCACTTTCCAAAATTGCCATTCTTCTTGTGAAAGGGTAGCTTTACCATCTCACAAGGTTGTGAGTTCGATCCTGCCGGGCTCCAAGGTTGACTCAGCCTTCCATCCTTTCGCAGGTCGGTAAAATGAGTACCCAGCTTGTTGGGGGCATGTATAGAAATGTATCGAAATACATGCTATTTGTAAGTTGTTTGCCGCCTCGATCCATATGGAGAGGCGGAATACAAATAAAATAATAATAATAATAATAATAATAATAATAATAATAATAATAATAATAATAATAATAATGATGCTGTGACTGGGGCTGCGCCAAAAACCTACCAGGCGAGAAAGTTGAAGCTGGTAGGGGGAGAGAAAAGCAGGAGGGGGTGTATGTGGAATAAGAGCTCTGCTGCCTTTCGGTTTAGTATGGAAAGGCAGGCAGAGGAGAGGGTGGAGGAATGCAAGAAATAGAAAATGTTAGGTAGAGAAAGAAAAGCCATTTCTGACACTTGCCTAGAACAGACAAGAATTCTCTGTTTGGAAAGCTGTGCAAAATAGGACTAAGTGGAACTATAAGGGAGGAGAGCTTGATAGGACTTTCAAAAACGAAACCTGCCTGTCCCTCTTAAGACCCTGGGGTGGGATTCTATGCATGTTTATTCCAAAATCCCACTGAGTTCTGTTGGTCTTAAAAGTGCCCTGGGTGGCAGTCCTTGGCGTGCAATCCTTATCAGGTTTGCTCAGGAGTAAGCCCTCTGAGTGCCATGGCTCTTGTGTGTGCATACACCCCTTCAAGTTGCCTGTTGACTTATAACAATTCTATGAATTTCATAAGGTTTTCTTTTACTCTGAGGTGATTTTTGCCAGCTCCTTCCTCTGAAATATACCTTACAGCATCCTCTGTTTGTTGTTGGTCTCCCATCCAAGTACTAACCAGGGCTGCTCCTGCTTAGCTTCCAAGGTCAGATGGGGTCTCATGCCTTAGGGTCGTCATGGCTTTTGTTGTTGTGTGCCTTCAGGTCATTTCTGACTTATGGCAGCCCTAAGATGAACCTATCACAGGGTTTTCTGGGGCTGAGTGTGTGTAATGCACTCAAAGGCCTAGTGGGTTTCCATGGACCAGCAGAGAACTGAACCCTGTTCTCCAAGAGCATAGTTCAATGCTCAGACCATGGCACTACACTGGCTTACTCTTGAATAAATGTGCTTAGGACTGAGCCTACACTGCTTTATGGTGGGGAGAGCTGGGGAAAGTTTGGGAGAAGGAGCCAAAAGGAAGATGAGGGGATTATTTAGAAGTACTGTAAGACTGCCTCAGCACACAGAAGGCATTCTCTGTATATGTTTGGCTGATGAGTTTGTTTGATTCTGACTATTCTACCATGGATTGTGAAAGGTTTTCTGTGGATCTTAGGTAGGTTCCATTGAACAGAAGGTGTAGGTTTAGCCTGTAGAATGGCAGTTAAGAAGCACATAGACAGCAGGAGGCTATAGACTGTAAAGCAAATCCGCTGAATTCAGTGGAGCCTACTCCTATGTAATTATACACAGAAATTTGACTTGCAGTCTTATATCCTGGGACTAAGTCCCATTGAATTTCATGGGACTGGATTCTGAGTAGATATGCATAGGACTACACTATTAATTATACTCTTTTTATGGCAATGGTTGAGGAAGGGGGAAGGGCTGGCCCTACCATTAGGTAGAATGAGTTAATTGCTGCAGACAGGGGATGTGGGGACAGCAACAGCCTCTTAACTGTTCTCTGTTGGAAGATAGCACTGACAACGTGCCCTTGAACCCCTAAACTGGACTGCTGCTCTCTGGTGAAGTGTAGGAGGCTGTCCTGTCACTGGTATGTTGAATTAAGATATATCTGGCACTTCAGTCAGCTTCCGTGGGTGGAAGTAGGATGAAAGCACCTTATCTGTCATCGTAGCCAGCAAAATTTCATGGGCTGGTCCTGGGAAGTAATATATGGGAGCAAGGCATGCTGTAAGGGTGTGACTGTTCTCATTCAAAACTTTAATGAGTGGACATTTCTCTGCTACCTATAATCCTTCAGACTGAGAAGAAAGTGGTTTTCAAAAAGAAGTTATTCTAAAGATGCAACTGATTAAAAGTGATTTTAAGAACAGGGAGTAAATATACAGATTCTACGCCAGTTCTAGGCAGTGTGGTTTATAATCTGGATCATTGCTCTTGATGCATTCATGACATTGTTCATATCAGTTTGTTTGGACACAGGATGTCCATTTGGACACACAAATCTTTAAAAGTGCCTTGGGTTTAACTGTTCTATTTTGTCATCATGTGACAGGCTAATTAATGTAGTAACTAACTGCATGGAGGTATAAAGGATGATATTTATTCCACTTAATGTTGACTTAGAAAAGCATAGTTTCGTGTATGATGCCTCAGATATGAGACTAAATTTAGCCTTATGTTTAACACAGCAAATCCCATACCTTAGTTTGGACACTGTGGCTCAGCTTTAAAGTATGTGATATAATGGTAACAGAACCCCAGAGCATATAATAAGCATTTTGCTATACTTCTAATGTCCCCTTCTCCAACATTAAACCATATGGTTCTGTGTTAGAAAACATACCTTTCAGGGAAGCTTGAGTACCCCTATGTCACTTCTTACAAAATAATTATCTTTTATACCATTTTTTTACCTCTGAAAAGCAAAGAACACAATCCACAAACTCTTGTTGTTGTGTGCCTTCAAGTCATTTCCAACTTATGACGAGCCTAATGTGGTGTTTTCTGGGGGCTGAGAGTAGGAGGGGTTCCCAATGTCACCCAGTGGGTTTCCATGACTGAGCAGGAAATCAAACCCTGATCTCCAGGATCGTAGTCCAACACTGAAGCCACTATACTATGCTAGCTCTCACAAACTACTTAGGCCAGCATTAATACTCAAGGTCAACTCACTCTACTGGCTGTGGCTGACTTTAGAAAGCAATACATTTAACGAAAAAACAAGATACAGCCAAGAATTACTATTTTCATTTTGATGACACAGAAAGACACGAAGAAAATGGGTAACCTGTAAGTGTCATGAGATTTCCAGGAAAACATCAAATAAGTTCTGAATAAGAACATTTGGAGTCATTTATATGTGGCAGTATAGTACAGAAACAGCAGTTTCCCTTTCCTAGTTACATTACAGCTTGGTAGCATAAATAGAAAGTTGACAAATATATTTCCACATAGCTCAATAGGAAACTGAATTCTGCCCAGGTTTAGATTACTTAAGCATTGGGAAACCTTTTAAGATGACGTGTACCTGTACAAAATGCTGACTGGTACCACCTGGATGAGACTGCTGGTATTAACAGTGCAGTATAGTTCTCAAAACTGATCTTTGGAGGAGAACCATAAAGAACTGGAAACCTCTTAGAATAAAGGCGGCTTCCTTCAGGATCTGAAAGTCTTGTCCAAATGAAGAAATACAAATAGAAAATGCAAGGAGACAGTAAGAGATAGTTGAGGGAAGGAGTGAGCAAATGGAGACATAATGGAGGTATATAAAATATGCATGACACAGGAAAAGTGAGAAAAAGGTTCTTCTCCTGTTCTTCCAACACTAGAACTCAGGGCCATGCAGTGAAACTGAATGGTGGAGAATTCAAATGGATAAGCAAATATTTATGTTTGCCAGAGGTAGAAAAAATGTGACTCCCCAAAGCTGCTTTTGGGGACGTGAATCCATGCAGACTTTCCCAGATTGCCCTTTTTCTAGGGAAAAAAAAGTGAATTGCCTCTTCTGGAAACCACCATGCACTAGGCCTTCCTGTTACTGCTTAACATTTTTAACTCTGTTCTTCAAAACCAAAAGTGGACTTCTGGACACTTTCTGCATTTTTGGTTGTCCCTGAGCATTCCTTCCAAAAGTTTCAGGGTAATTGGCTGTTAGACTCACTGCAGGTGCCTACCCTGTTTTACACAGCATGCAGTTAAACTTTGGAACTGACTACCACAAGATGTGGTGATGACCACCAACCTGACCAGCTTTGAGATGTAATCAGTAAATTTCAAGGAGGATTAAGTTGTTACTCCTCCTTTTCTTATGTGGCCTAACTTCTCTGATCTGAGAAAAACACCTGAAAAACTTCATAATTTTTTAAAAAATAAACTGTTTCTAAATATTACAGATTATTACTATTATATATATTTATATCCTGCTTTCCCCCCAAAATTAGGATTCAAAACAGCTCACAACTGAAAAAAAAATACAGTTAAAGACATACAAAATGGGAATAATTAAAACAGAATTACATTAGTTACAGTATTCTGCCCACCTGTCTAATGCAGTCATAAAATGTACATTGGCTACATGTTGCTTTTGATTTCTAGTCTGAATAACAGTCACAAATGGCTATACCACAAGAGAAACTCAAAGCTTCTCTCTCCCTTCTGACAATAAACTCCCAAATTCTCTCACCACTTCATCCCTCTGGCAGTACAACTCTACCTCCTGGCCCATCAGCTTTCCTTTTCAGCTTTGCTTAGGTTTAACCCTGCACAGTAGTGTATGAGTGTTGGCAATCCTGATTTCTACACCACAATATGGATTAGTTCAAAGTTGTTGTAGCTTTGCAAATAAATTGTTAAGATTGAGCATAAAACACCAGAAAAGTGTCAGATTACTTTTGCTAAATAAGGAGTTACATTAGCTCTCCAGTGACATTACATCAGGGGTGTTGGAAAATATGCTGGCATAAATGTTGAGGATCACAATGGATTGAGCACAATCTCAGTTTCAAATTAGTGCTGTTTGCCATTTATGCAGTCTGTGATGCTTGAAAGTGCAAGATGCATAATGTTTGCAAGAGCAACTCCTCCATCCCAAGTTTCTCATTGCTTGCTTTGCTTGTTCGTAAGTCTTTTTCCCAAACAAACTATACTTCCAGTCATTACTCTTACAAACAGTTCACAGTTATGCGTGTTTGCTCTGTGAGGACTTGCTTATATTCTGAATGCTGTCCGTAAGAAAAATGCCAAAGCTCGACAGCTTAATTATGAAATGATACATGTTTCAAGGATGTTAGTAATATTTTCAGTTATTTTTAATATAACAGTCATCATTGTCTTAATGGAAAACTGAATTGCTTCTCACTGATCAGTGCATGAGCCAATTTATCAGCTTGGTTCAGCTTGTTGATAAGAGGCTAGAGCAAGTTTTGCAAAGAGAAAATACAAGGTTCAATTTCTGGCATCTCCAGTTTAACAGAATTTTAGGCAACAGTAAAAAACACTTTTGCCTAACACTTTGGAAGTCGCTGCCAGATGCTACTGAACAAGGTAGGACATTGGCCTGTGACTCATCTTAGGGTATAAACTAGGAGCAACCCTGAAGAATAGTGAACCTAAAAGGAGTTCCTTCTGTACCTACTATTTGAAGAAAGACTCCTGCGTATCAAGTTTAAGCTATGTCAGATGTGCAAATTTTAAGTAGCGCATTCTCATAATGGAGATGATTAATCAATAAACATCTGGAAAGTCATTGTTAGCACACTGTTCTTTCACTAGGCCATAGTCACATGTAGAAAATGTGTGGCACTTCGGATTTTGCAGGTTAAGAGCTGGAGTTGAACACCATCTTTGAAGACTACATGTTCAGAACTTCTATTCTACATGGTAACACCTACACTTTAGAAGGTTATGGATAAAGTAAGTTAAAAAACTAAGCACTTTAAAACCCATTGGCTAAAGCTGTGAATTACTATGAAGTTTTTCCCTTTGAAAGTCTTAGGACTTGCATGGGCTTACATTTGGGAAGATCACACATGCATATATAGATACACATAGACATGCACACATACATCCCATGAAGAGTCCTCTGTGATATGTAGAGCACCTGCTACATCAGGAACTCCAAGTGCAAACAGAATATTCATGTTGGAGTATATGCCTTCTAACAGTACTGAATTGCTTTCAATGGTATGCACATTGCAATGTCTATCCTCACCCAGATTCTGACAGAACACATAAACACCACTTTAAAACACAGCTAGAGATGGATTGGGGTTGTATTTTTCTATCAGTTGCAAATGGTTAATAGAATAATTTCCCACTAAGTAGAGCAAGATTTAACACAATTATAGCACTCTCAGTGAGATGTCAGTGCAAGTGTAATCTATACTTCATTAAGATGTCAAACACTTTCTGTATAAATCCATGAAAATCTCATTATCATGTCTGATTTTGATGCCAAAACCGTTTCTGTATATGCCCATGGAGATCCCTGTACAGTGTGAGGTTAATGAATCATTGCATCTAAGTACATTACCTTTTGTGTAAATGATGCCCTTTTAGCAAAAAGACAGTAAAATTCCAGGGTTATAGAAGCTTTGCTAAAAAAACACAAAAGTGCTATTCCTAGACTTCTGAATAACTAAAAAGCAGAGATGGTGCAGTGTTGGTTCATCTCATGCCAGCGCCATACGAAACCTCTCACTAAAGAAATGGCTGATCTGTATTCTTGAGGTCCATCTATACTTCTGAACAGCTCTGGAATGCATGTTGTTACTGAAAGATTTGCGGTTTGCTAGTAGTGAGCCTGTGTCGTGCAGTGGTTTGAGTGCTGGATTGGGACGATGGGAGACCAGGGTACAAATCCCCCCTCAGCCATAGAAATCCATTGGGTGACCGTTGGCAAATCACACTCTCTCAGCCTCAGATAAAAACAAAGGCAAACCCCCTCTGAACACATCTTGCCAAGAAAATCCCATGATAAATTTGTCATAAGTCAGAAATGGCTTGAAGGCACATAACAACAATGTTGTTAGGCCCATTGGCATTATCTGGCAGTAAGGATTTCAGGATTATTAAATGTGTGGGCTGAAAGAATGGTCTGAGGACATGTGCTGCAACCATCATGCAGAGCTGGATCCTGTTATTGGTTAGGTGGGAGACTATTTGGGTATGGCATTGAGCTCCTAGGAAGAAAAGAGGAATAAATTTAAATATTTTGGAACCTAGTAGCCTGTGCAGGCATGTGGCATGTCAAATGAAAAAGAAAAAAAAACAGATGCAACATTAACCTGGGATCCTGTTCATAAATGACAATTGTGTAACTGTATTGAAAATGGGAGTGGAAACGGGAGGAAAGAGCCTTGGTTGCAGGAGCCGGTAAGGCAGGAAAGCACTAAAGTGGGAGGCAACAATTGTGGGAGGCAAGGGGACCACAGTAGTCCCCCAGGAGACTTTGGAAGGCCACACTGCCTGCTGCACCCACTTTACAATTTTTAATTTAATTTTTTTGTATATTTTTCCTCTAGATGCCTTTTAGGAAGCACAGTGAAATGCCCCAGTGATTCCCACAAAGGCATTTGGGGGCCTAAAAGAAAAGAAAAAATCAAAAACATTTTTGACTTCTGTTCCCCCCACCACCACATGGCTGCACTTTGCCCATTCCTGCACTAGAAAAATAGGATCTTTGAAAACTGCAGATTTTGCCTGCCTTCCCTTGCTATTGCTCTGTGACCCTGAAAAACTGTGGCTGCTAGCACCTGCAATTTTATACCCACTTCCATAAGAGTGCCCACTGAACTTCTTTACTTCTGGGTAAGTATGTACATAACTACCCTGTAAAACTATAGTCCTATACCCACTTATATAAATGCTCATTGAATCCTGGGGCTTGCTTCTGAGCACATATATTGGATTCTGCTGTGTTTTGTTCCTGATCAAAATGGTGGTCCCTGGCCCAATGCTGGGCAAAAGAAAGTTTCCAGAAAAAAAATAATTCTTGTAACTAATGGGCATACATATAGTAATAGCCCCTGGCATATTGGAAAAAAATGACAGTGCCCCACATCAGAGTGCCCAAGGAACAATGTTTTAGAGCAGTACTACTCAAAAAGGTACGGTAGTTCCTGAAGCAGCCATAGACTGTTGGTCCCTAGCATATTTCCAGATAAGAAAAAAATATTTCTAATCGATGGGCACAAATATCATACTGGCCCCTGTCACATTCGAGAAAAAAATTCCAGTCTTCCATATTGGATACAAGATAGCTTGAGAAGCACAGTTGTAAATGATGGGTGTCTCTATTACAACTTTGAAATCTACTTCCTTCCCCCACTTTCCACTGAATCTTTTTTTTTTTCTGTATCAAATTTGATAAGGTCACCACATAGATGCCAGTTGGCCATCCCTGTTTTAGAAAATGAAATAAAAGCATTCAAGTAAAGTCTGTACAATTGAATGAGCAGAACCATCTGGGGGAAAATATTAAACCAATTACCACAGAAATTTCATGCAGAGGAAACCTGTATCAAACTTATCAGCTGTCTGTTGTGCAAATCAGTGCCATAGTCTGGGAGGGAATGATTTAGGTTTTAGTTGCTGAATACTGGTCCATGATGCTATTATATTCCAAGACCAAAGGTTAGTGAGGCTGAGCGGGAAGGGGAGGGGGGGGCATTTCATAGTGCAGATTGCTTGATGCATTACAATCTTGTTAGGCTATTGAAGCACAAAATGAAAAAAAGAATGATATACTCACAAGTGTGGGCAGCAGCTATAATAGATTTGAAAGCTTTAATGGATCTTACAGAACCAGGAAAGTACTGCTAAAACACCTTGAATAACCTATTGTTTAATAAAGGACATAGATTTGTGCAAATTCAAATTAATTTGGGGAGAAATTGGAAGCTCTCTGAAAACCTTTGCTTCAGAATAATATAAAATGTGAGATGATTATTTCTGACAAAGAATGTATTATAAGAAACTACACTCTGGTATTAGAGATGGATAGATCAGCCTATTTCTAGTCTATACCACTTTTGTGCATGTTTGTTGCACTGAATTCCTTCATCAATCTACTTTTTTAAGAAGTTCACACAAAAATTTGTGTGTAGATGTGCATTTAAATACATATACTTCACATGCATTCCTTCACAAAATAGGCCCTCATAGACTGATCATCTATCTGTCTATTTATTTTGGTCAAAATATGGATTCTAAAAGGATTTTATCTCAAATGCACATTTTAAAATGCATTTTGATGCTTGCTTTTAGTAAGGAACTTTATTGTAACATTTGAGGAAGTGTGAAATCCAGTCTGAATCTTCCTATTAGTCTACGAGGTGTGGATTGGATATGTTCGTACTAGAAGTTCTGAAGAAGAAATTCCTCAAGGATCTCTTCTTATAGCCATAGACATTCAATGCCTAAAGCACATTTAGGAATAAGCCACGGGAGCCTATCTGATAGAATATGCAAGCAGTTATCTATTATAGCTTAAAACTTTATTCAGTACAAAAGTATCAGCCTATTATGACTATGCGCACTGTCAACACAAAGAGCTCCAATAAAGTCTGTTGCAGTATGATTAAGAATTGTCTCCATGGCTTAGGGTGAGCGCATAATTGATTCTGATTTTAAAGCAAAAGGGATTTTGCTCCCATAAAATCCCCTTCATAATTCCATGTTAAGAGCATTTGGATATTGAGTATGCTGCTTCCCATTTTCCCTCATTATCCCTAACCTTGTTGCAAGATGACTGATTATCAAAACTACTATGTACTGCATATCAAAAGATACACTTTAGCATTTCCACATCAAAAGGATGGTAATTCATCTCTGTGGAACCCCCTGTAGGCATTGTAATGTGAAATTGTGACAAATATGTAATTTTAGTTCAAGAGCATGGAGTTCTGTATACGATGTAAGATACTGCAAGTGCAAATTACATCCTTTAAAATGTTTAAATACTTGAAAGTCAATGATGTAAACAGATTTACCATATCACTCATAATGTCAAAATCTATTTAAAAAGAGAGAGACTGGATTGCTCACATGACCAAAATCCAGATTTTAGTCCCAACTAGAGTAGAGCTATTGAACTAGTGTGAATTACATAGATGTTGATTTGCCATGCAGAAATTGATTCTACTCTAGTTGGGAGTTTCAATTGAATTTAAGATGGTGGGTGCATTTCAGAGATTCTTTTTTAGAAAGAGGAATCTCAGTTCTCCTAACTTTTGCCAGCTAATAAAATCATGAAACAGTAATTCAGTGTCTGATCATGTAGATTAATAAAACATCCCTAATGATTGGTAGAAGAGGATATACCTGGTCTTTCAGACAGAACTGACAAACTGTTGATCTGACTATGCCAACCTTCTTGTTTAAAAAAATTGAGATTGATTCCAGGACCAATATCAGATAGATATATGTTTTTATAACATAATATGCAGGTAAGGAACCACTGGCCCTCCAAGTGTTCTAGAAAAGACTTCCACAATTTCTTACAATTGGTCTTGCAAATGAACTGATGGGAACTGGAGGGGAAAGCTTTCATACTTCTGATAAAACAAGAGTGAACATGAACCCTCTGCCAGATTAGACCAAAAGTCCATCTAATCCAATATCGTGTTTTCCACAGAGGCCCAGAAGATGTTTTTTGGAAGCCCATAGACAGAATGCAATGGCTGGCCATCACCTGAAGTTGTTTGCCCAGTAAGTGGCATTTTTTTTAGAAATGTAACTTCTAAACCTGGTCAGCAGCCATCGATAGACTTAAATCTCCATTTGTCTAGTTCCCTTATAAAGAAATCTCAGTTAGTGGCCATCACTGCATCTAGAGGTAGCAAATTCCATAAGCTGATTCTGCGTTCTATAGAGGAATTCCTGCTTTTTTTCTATCCTTAATCTCCTACCAATCATTTATATGGAATTACAGCAGCTCCCTGACTTTCATGAGGGTTCGGGATGCAGATACCTCATGAAAGTCAAAAACTGTGAATAACTCCCATTCCCTCCTGGAGCTCCCCCCTCCATTCTCCTGCCTGTTGCCTGCGTGCCCTGTCTTTTTTTCTGCCCATAAGGGTGACAGGCAAGCAAATGGAAGGGAAAACACTTCCCCTCGATTCCATTTGCCTGCCTGTCACCCATGCGTCCTTCCTTCTTTCTGAGCATGTGGGCAACAGGGATGGAGGAGGAAAGGCTTTCATTCATGTGAACCTTTCCCTCTCCCATTTGCTTGCCTTTTGCTGGGGCACAGAGAAGGAAGACAGTGCACCTGGCCAAAAGCCAGGGAATGGGAGGGGGAAAATGGGGCAAGACAAGTGGGCACCTCACAAATAATAAAACTCACAAGGTCAAACCTGCAAATGCGGAGGGAGAACTGTAGCTCCAGGTGCCTAGGCTGGCTGGAAGATTCTGGGAGTTGTAGTCTATTGTACAGCAGTTTTTCAAAGCTCAAGAGCAATAGCATTCATATGGCTTCTGAAGCTCTATGCACCACCATGTGCCATCCTCATGGCCAAAAAGTGTCCCATCCTTGAAAAAAAAAATACCGGTCCATGGCAAAGATGGGTCATAGAAATCAAAAAGGTCATAGAAATAGAGAGGTGGGTCTGATCAGTAAAGATATATATAAAATTCCTTGCTAGGGTTTCATACAGAACAGAAGAGCAGAGATAGCTTGCTACCACTCTGCATAAGGAGCAAAAGAGATGTTTCACAGGCTGTTCCTTGCACCTGCTTAGAGGAAAAGTCTGTAAGCCTTTAGTGATACTTGAAATAGCTTTAACCCATTGCTATACATATTTATGCAAATAGAACTTACTTCTGACTAAAATTGCATAGGACTTTAAAGCACACTATTGGGGGGGGACTAGTCCTACAGCAAATGCTTCAGAAAGGCTGTTCTGTTATTCAGGGTTTTCAAGGTGATACATCATATTAGAATTATTCTGATCTTTCTTTATTGCCATAGCTACAGTAAAACAAATTAGATACAAAGGTGCATTACAATCACATAGCTCACACACCATTACTAATCTGATAATGTGCAACACATTGTAAACAAACAAGGGAGGGCCTCTGGGAACTGCAAAAAATGTGTCTAATGAATTCATGCCAGTATCTTGCATGAACTCTTCACAGCAAGTTAGCTCAAAGCCACTTGTGCTTTCATTAGTAAATATATGCCTATCCATTATCTGGGATAAGCCAAGGAAATGTTGCTCATAGTACCATCCATTAAAAATGCCAGATCTACTGCTGTGTGGCAGGGTTTCTGGAAGCAAAGCTAGCATAGTGAAATAATATCTTCAGTGAAGCTTAAATGGGAGAGTGCTGGTACCATCTGTGAGTGTAACACTAAGGTAGAAAAGGACAGGTGCACGCAATGAGAAATGCACAAAATCCAACACAGAGGAGACAAGAGGAACAACTAAAATAGAGATGGGTTAGAATTCAAAATTCAGATGTGGGAGAAAGTTGTTTTATCCATTTCTATTAAGAATGAGTGAGAATGTTTTGGAATTTTTTTGGATGCCATCTTGGGTCCCACTCTGTAAGAAATGTGGCATATAAATCCAGGAAAGAAAAGAAAAAAGCAAATCTCAGAGTTCCTTTATGATAGAATCATTTATGAAGGTCTATATTTTTAATATTTCAGCTCCCTGTCACCAATGTGTACACAAATTAAAAGACTTTACTTCATGCATCTGCTAAAGTGGACTGTAGTCTATAGGATTCAGCCATGGCAGTTAAAGTAGGTTCATAGTGCTTTAAGTGTTTAGTATGAAAAAGGCCCTAGAAGAGGAAATGCATCTTTTGATTAGCTTACAGGGCCCCTCAAACTCTTTAACATCCACAAAAATCCATTTTTTTCAAAACCAGAGCTGAACTCCCAACACACATCAGTATTGCTTTTGGCAATCCATGCAGCCTCTGGAGGGTCCCAGAGCAGAGAATTCACCCTTGCACCTGTACCTGTTGTCCACCACTGCTGGATCTAAACCATTCTTGTAGCCCCCCAAAAGGGGCCCTGGAGCTGGCCTAGGAAGGAGAGCATGCTGCACAACTTATCGTGAAGCTCCATTTGCAGGTTCAGCAGCTGGCTGCAATATGGCTCTTTTTCCAGCTTGCCTAGGAGGCAGGGAGGCTGTTTTCAGGGCCATGCAGTCACATGCATCTCCAGAAAAGGCCCCAAAGGAGGCGGCCAATGGAATCAAAGCCCTACTTTGAATTCACTGGCTGCTAGGACCAGGCCTGAGTCAAATTTGTAGGCTTCACTCAGGTCCAGCTCCAGGTCTCCACATGGAGTTGGTCAATCTTTCCTTGGCTGTATCCCACCCTACCACCCTATTTCAGGGAGAATGGGGGGGTTGGTTAATTTGGGGGTGTCTTTCTATGGGTCTGCTGTATTTATGCATGGGTACTGGGGCCTGGGCAGTTGTTACTAAGGGCCACTTGGCATTGGTAGGATGGGGACCCTTACCCAGGACTCAGGGGGTTCATGGTGGGCATGAGTGTACCCAGCTCAGGAGGACACACATTGTGCACTCCCTGGTGGAAGGAGGGATACAAGGTTGGACCTGCCTGTCGTTCATTGGTTCCTGGCTCCGGGCTGGAAACTTGGGCTCATCAGTCAACAAGTGGGTTGATCAATGGCGGAATCCAAACACACCAACCCTATCTGTAACCAATAAAGTTGTGGCCTTTCTTTTTCCAACCAAGTTGTCCCGGTCTTTATTTATTTAGAGTGGATGTTGTCCTTGATGAAAAAGGAAAGAACAAAACATGGAGGAAATGGAAGGAAGCTGCTGCTCTAATTTCTCCTTTAGCCCTGGCCAGTGTATGCGTGGCAACTCTTACAATGTAGTGGTTCCTGGGATATAGTTAGCTACTGGGGAGGGGACGAAATGAGAAGATTGGCCCCCAGTAAGCATTCTGCACCCCCAGTGAAATTTTCCTTCAGTCCCCAGATTTCTCAGCATGGCAGTAACGGATGAAAACTTTGAGAGACCATTTAAAAATGTAGTTTCAGAATCCATAGAACAGGGGCAGGCAAGGTGATCAAGAAAATGCAAATACAGAAGATACAAGAGTTCCAAGTGTGAACAATTTTCAGTTTCTCACTCTCCGCAGTGCTAGAAATTTGGGGACTGAAGGAAAAGTTCATGGAGGGGGGTAGAATTCTTATATGAAGATGGGCCATGGTCTCATTTTGCCTCCCTGTAACTACACACTTGATGGTTCTTCTGCCCCTCATGGCCAGTCCCATAGAAGCGATGTTGACTTAGGTGCACTCCAGATGGGGTGGACTACAACAGATTGGAAGTTATGGGCAACTAGTAGTATAAACCATCTAGGGGGTATCAAGCGAGGGAAGGTGCCCCATAACAATGTTTTCTGACTGACACTCTATTTTCTCCATGCTCCTCAAGTGCATCACTTTTATTAACATCTGTGGCTGTGGTTGACCCATTCTATACCATACCTTAATCATGTGTGTGGCTTTCTCAGGAGCATTCTTAATTGCATGGCTGGGGTTATAACCCTATGAAAATCTTTCTATCAGTTAGTCCTCAACCGAAGGACACTCTGTAAAACTCGAATGACATGCCCTATGACCAGGAACTATATGTTCTGTATTAAGGCTTCTACTAGCTGATATATACCATTTTCCATCTTTGTGAATTATTGTGATTTTTTTGTTCTCATCAAGACACAATGCAATTAAAGTAGGTATGATCATCTCAAGGGAGCAGCTGCATGTTTGGTTAAATTAGCCATCAGCATCATAAATAATACAACATGAAGACATTTAGATGCTGTAAATTAATCACCCAGTGAGAGCAAGTTATCATTTGTACTGAAGAACTGTCCAGTCTTTTTTTTTTCAATCAGCTCTTCCTGAGAATCCAAATTGCCAGAAGGTTGTAAAGTGGAAAATATTTTTTCATGGAAATGTAGAATTTATATTTATGTGTACTTTCTAAAGGCCAGGAGTAGCAATTATCAATGGCCATCAGCTGCATGACTGACATTGCTTTTTTCTTTTCCTGAGCTTTGCTATGCTACACACACAAAAAATATTATCAGTTATTTATTAAAGTTATTATTTTATCTGGTATTTAATTATTATTATTTATTTAATAATAGATACATAACATTGTTTTTCTTTATTTTTTAAAATAAGTTTATTTAGTTATACATAATATATATATATATTCATAATATTTGTACATCACTTACTGTCATAGCCAGAATCCTGCTTGACATTGCACTAACATAATGTTCCATGTATGTTTACCTAGGTTGCACAGCAGTAGCAAAGAAAGGAAGGCAGATTTGTTGACCTTGTCCCCAGAAAGAGAAGGTTTTGGTGAGAGGAGCATCTTTAAAGCTACAAGTACTTCAGGAAAGCAGGATTATAGAATCATAGAGTTGGGATGGACCCTGCAGGCCACTGAGTCCAACGCCCCACTCGGTGCAGGAATGCCAGCTAGAGCCTCTCCAGCAGTTAGCTGCCCGGCCTCTTTTTGAAGATGACTAGAGAAAGTGACTCCACCACCTTGCTAGGCAATTGGTTCCATTGCTGAACTGCTCTTCCTTCTTCCTTCTAATGTTCCTTCTAATGTTCAATAGAAATCTACCCTCCTATAACTCAAAATCATTAAACCTGGTGCTACCCTCTGAGACAGCAGAGAACAAATATGTACCCTCGTTTCTTTGACAGCCCTTTAAATATTTATGGAGTGCAGTTGTGTCAGTTCTCTTCACCAGGCTGAATATGCTCAACCCCCTCAACCTTTCCTCATATATTTTGTTCTCTATACTGCTAAAAAAAGACAAATAAATGGGTCCTAGAGCAAATCAAGACTGAATTCTCCCTAGGAACCAAGATGACTGAACCAAGGCTGTCATACTTTGGCCATATCACACAAAAATATGATTCACTAGAGAGACAATAATGCTTGGTGAGGTGGAAGGCAGTAGGAAAAGAGGAAGACCGCATTACAGATGGATAGACTCAATCAAGAAAGACGTGTTCCTGAATCTGCAAGATCTGAGCAGGGTGATAGAGGATGGGGTGAATTGAAAGCCTCTCTTTCATAGGGTCGCCATAAGTCAAAGTCAACTTGATGGGAGTTAACAGCAAACAGCAACAACATCTTTGTTATTCTTCTCTGAACCTTCACCAACTTGTCTATATCCTTCTTAAAGTGAGGCTTGCAAAATCACCTGTTCTGTGGCATAGGCCATTTTGTAAGCCCGCCTTCCCAGAGGACCTTTGGATTTGAGGACCCCAGAAAGCCAGCACTGGAGAAAGAGGCTGGTTTGGTATTGGCAACCTTCTCCTTTCAATAATAATGATGACAGATCTCTGTGCTTTCATTTCCAGCCCCTGGACCTCGGCCTTTTTAATTCTACAGCTGCCATCCTGTTGCCACCATCTGCTAGTCATGCTGGTTCAGGGATTCGTAAAATTATAGTCCACAAAATAACTTCCCTCAAGCTCTCACTCAGTATCATATGCTCTCAGCTGCTGGTGTTGGCAGCAAGGCCAAGAAGTGGGAGGCAGGATGTCAACCAGTCCTTGTCCCAGACTTGCTGTCCCAGTTGTCCTGTCTGTGTCTGTACCACATTCTCTGTCTCTAGGATAGAATATACTCATATACTCTATGTGTGGCTGTCCTTGAGCTTTGTTTGGAAGCTACTGCTAGTGCAGAATGAAGCTATCCACATTCCAAATGGGATGAAGTATTGAGATGATATTGTAACGGCTCTTGCTCATCCGTGGCCCTCTTCTTGTGTTTGTCATATAAAGAGTATCCAAGCATAGAAGGGGCAGTGGGGGTTTTTCCACTGGCCCTGGCTCAAATGTCATGGGGCATCTCCTGGTTCTGCTCAAAAATGTCCACAAGGAAAAGCCTGCAGTACCTCCCAACCTGGTGGCTTTCAGATATGTTAGATATGCTGGCTGTGATGATAGGAGTGGGGGGGGAATGGCACGTGGGTGGGGAAGGCTGGCCAACACACATAGTTCTCAACTATGTTTAGGCTTCCCTGTGAATCTGAAACTTAGCATGGAGTGAGGGAGCAATGATGTGGCTGCCTTGTCCTTATCTATCCCATGATTAGGGTTGCCATACCCCTGATTTGACCAGGTTTTAGCCAGATTTTAGGCATGCCACACAGGGCCTGTTTGGGCCATCATCTGTCCCAGATGTCAAGCTGTCATTTTTAAAAAGTATTTTTCTAGCAAAATTTTCAGGCATAGGGGAAGGGACAGTAAGTGGTAGAGGGACACGTTGCTAGTGAAGCAAGGTGACGGAGGGAGTAGGAGGGAAAGGAACATGAGCAGTATTAGTGATGGAAGTAAAAGCAAGGGAGGGGTGCATTGTGGGTGTGCAAAATGAGGTAGAGAGGGAGGGAAGAAACACCAGGGCAAGGAGCAGAGTGCAAGAACTGGGGGCACTCATTCTGATCATGTCAGGCAAGGAAGGGAAGGAGTAGGAGAGCGGAGAGTAAGCAGTGCAAGTAGCTGAGTATAAGAAGTGAGGGAGGGATGCATTGTGAGGGCCTAAGTTGGGGGAAGGGAAAAAGTAGGAGGAAAAGGAAAGTGCGTAGTGTAAATGGTAGAATGCAAGAAGTGCTGGGGGGCACCCTGCAAGAGTGTGAATTGAGGGAAGGGAGTGAAGAGGAGGAAAGGAAAGTGAGCAGTGCAAGTGGTGGAGTGCAAGAAATGAGGGTGGGGGACACTGAGGACACAAGAGGGAGGGAGAAGGATGGAAAGGGGAGTGAATGATGAAAGAGGTGGAATGTAAGAAGTGAGGGAGGGTACACTGTGAGAATGCAGGATGAGGGGAGGGGAGGAAGACTAAACAGTGGTGTGCAAGAAGCAATGGAAGGGTAAGAATTTTATATGGGAAACTCCATGGCCAAGCAGAAATTTGACCTTATGTCTCCTTGTCCTGAGTCCAGCATTTTAAACATTGCACTGTACTGCTTCTCTCAGATTAATGGTAACTGTAAAAAAGGGTATGAAAGTTGAAACACAGTGGAGGAAAAATGCAAGAATCAACATCCTGAATTTGCATAATTAAAGTAATTTGTATTAGTATGCAAATTACATGCCTGGATTAAAGGCTGGAGAACATGGCAAGCCTAAGCCAGGATCTTCCTCCTACGGGCAGCATGAAAAAGAAACTCATACTGGCTGCCAAGTGGCCAGGCTGGTTGGGGGATTCTTGCAGTTTTAATCTGAAAAAGCAACTTTTCCAAAGTCCTGTTCTGTCTTTTGCTTTGCTTAGCTAGTTAATTCTTTCTGTCCTGTTCCTTTAACAAACTCATTGTGTGAACTTTCAAAGTCCCCATCAGTATTCTTAGGCCTACAAAGAGAAGTACAGATCTGTCTGCACAATGAAAGCTACCACATACTGTAGCATCTGTTCGGGCCTGGTGGAACCCTGAGATACTGGCACTGTCCGTTGCTTGCTCCAGTGATGAGGGAAATGCGTTAAACAGTGCTCTCTCACACGCACGCTCTGCCAGCTTTCCAGTTGCTGGTAGCTGGGACTTGCCCAAGAGATTTTGCTTCCTGAGGCGAAGGACAAGATGCCCCCCCACTTCCTTGTACAATAGTGAATTGGGCTGAAAGTTGAATTTTACTGGCGGAATATGGTATGGGGCAGGCTTATGGGCATATCTTTGTCCTACAGAGGGGAAGAATCAGCAGATTCAAAATGTCCCACCCAGTCTTGCTGCCCAAGGTAGCTTCACACTGTGAATAACCATAGTTATTGCAGCTGACCCAATAATACAAACAAACCAGGCAGGTCTTATCGTGAATGAGATCATTGGTCTATGTAGCTCCGTACTGTCAGCTATGCGTGGTAGGGCTCACCAGTGTTTTGCCCCAGTACCATCCAGAAGTCTTGGACTGGAGTGTGCATAGCACCTAGCTAGTGTTGTCAGGTTTTCAAAACAGCAATAAAGGACAGCCTAAATTTATGACATGCAGGGGGGACCACCAGGAAGTAAATGCTAAAAATTTTGCATTCTGTCTAATTACCAAATAAAAGTATTGGCCTAAATCCTGTTGTTAGTCCTGATAAAAATAGACCCATTGAATCAATGGGATTTACCTATATGCTGACTCACCATTCAACCACTGTTTGAATAGGTCTACTCTACTTGGGATTAACCAACAGGATACTAACTATTAATTTCAGTTGACTTAGCCGTGTATTTATCTGTAAAATTAACATACAACCCACATTCATAAATTACATAATGCATATATTTCTGTCTTCAAGGAACCAAAAAACATGAGATTTTTGGCACCCCATTTCATCTATAGAAAAGCAAAAGCCTTCCAACCTGCAAATAAGGGATAGTCTTATAATAAGGGACACCTATAATAGCAAGCATTCTGGCCCTCAAATAATAAGTGACAACTGGCAACCCTATCTCCAGTCCACGTGGCAGTGTTGGCAAGGAAATGGTGGGAGCTGTTCCATACTTCACAATATTTCACAGATGAATACTGAGACATTTGTGGCCTAAGAACATCAGAATGTGGTCAAGACAGCAGAAGTTAATAATCAGAAAGAACAGACAAGCTAACAGAGGCTGCAGGAATTTGCTTTCACTTGAGCTTACTGGAAAAGGCAAAATCCACCCCTTCTCTCCTCTCCCTGCTGCTGAGTCAACTGAGTGCAAACTACCTTTACACTTTGAATTCACTGTGCAGCAACTGTGAAATAAGCGAGGGCAAAGTGGGAACAGGAGAGAGAAACTGGGACATTTTAAAAGCAGCTGAAAAACAAGGAGACTGACCCTGCAAAATTAGGACAGTTGGAGGTATGCTGTCATCTGGCCCATCTAGAGGATACCAACTAAGGGAAGGCTACTCCAAGCCATTAAAAGCCATGAAATGTGAAAAGCTGCTTCTAATCCATTTCCAAATGCACTGGACAAATTAGGAGAACTCTGAAATTCTTTCTGTGGGCAGAGACAACCATCAAGACAACCTACAACATTATCACTGGATTAAGCAATGTCTTAGGAGGAACCACAAGGCAATGGATGGTGTCATTACAGTTCCACAAGATGCATCATTGGTCTTGTGTCACTCAGAAAACATGACAAGATAAATGTACCCTGCGGATTTATCCTTTAATTCCCTTGGTGTCTTTAAGATTGCTCTCTTTCTGAATTACTAACTTGACTGGCTCAATTAACATTGCCTTCAGGACCACTTCTGCCTTTCAGTGCTTTCAGGATGAGAAACCGTTGTGACAACCCCGTCTCCACACTCATGAAGCAACAGAATCAGATGATGGTAGAGGTGGTGGTGGTGAATTTTATTTATACCTTGGCTTTACCTCAAGATTGAGACTCAAAGGGACTTGCAAATTGAAATAATTTTGTATGACTTGCATCTAGTGCAGTGTGAGTCAGAGCGGTGGACTGTGGACTAGTGACAATCAGTGAGTCTTTTTCTGCCAGTCCATGGATTCCAGAAAAGAAACAGTTGTAAACCAATGAGCACAAGTATGATACTAATCCCTAGCACATTAGAAAAAAAATAATTGCTAGGCATCCACATCAGATAGCATAAGAACCACTGATCTAGTGGACAATAACTGGAAATAAAGCTCTTGAAACTCTTTTTGTCATTATTAGTTATTTTTTAGTGTACTTTTAAAAAGTTGATATCTGTGCAAGGATATTGACAAGCTAGAACTTGTCCAGAGGACAGTGACCAAAATAGTGGAAGACCTGGAAACCACACCCTATGAGAAGAAGCTTAGAGAGCTGGATATGTTTAGCCTGGAGAAGAGAAGTTTAAGAGGAGACATGATAGCTATGTTTAAATATTTGAAGGGATGTCCTATGGAGGATGGAACAAGCCTGTTTTCTACTGATCTAGGGACTAGGACACAGAGCAGTGGCTCCAAACTTCAGGAAAAGAGATTCCATATAAACATGAGGAAGAACTTCCTGACAGTAAGAGCAATTCAACAGTGGAATACGCTGTCTCAGAGTGTGGTGGAGTCTCCTTCTCTGGAAGCTTTTAAACAGAGGCTGGCCATCTGTCGGAAATGCTTTGATGGTATATCCCTGCATGGCAAGGAGTTGGACTCAATGGCCCTTGTGGTCTCTTCCAACTTTGTGATTCAGTGCTTCTGGTTAATGATCACTTGGGTGCATGCACTGATTGCATTGGTCTGAATATTTTATGTTTTATGACTAAAACAAAATCTAGCTGAACTAAAGACAGACATCATTAAGGCAGGAAGGAAAGAAGCCAATGTCTCATTGGCTGGCTTTTAGAACTGCAACACTGAAAATATCTGTGATGATATTTGAAGTTACTAGAATATTTATTTTACATGCATTGCTTTGAATTCTGCTTTTCCTCAAGAGTGATTAACGTGGAATGCATGGTTCTCTTGCCTCCCCTTCCACCACCATCCCATTTATTCCCATATTAACACTGTAATGTACATTGACTAAAGTGAGTGATCTAAAGTCACCCCATTTATCTTCACAACTAAGTAGCAATGAGAGTCTAGATCTTTCTAGTCTTAGGCCATTTCCGCACTAGACTGTTATAGCACTATTATTCCACTTTCAACATCCTATGGAATCCTGGGATTTGCAGTTTAGGGAGAGGCCGGTCAGCCCCTCCCTAAACTGTAAACCCCAGGATTCCATAGCATGTTGAAAGTGGAATAATAGCGCTACAGCAGTCTAGTGTAGAAGTGGCCTTAGAATTACCTTCTAACCACTACAGCATTTACACTTTTCTTGAGTAAAATTCAGTGCTAGAAGATAAATTTATCCTCCTCTTCAAATCAATTGTACATGGTGCCATGCCCTCAGATTGTTCTGATTTGGCAGTGACCATCTTGATTAATCTTCTGAGTTCTTCTAATCATTCAACTTTTTTTGCTGCTTCTAAATTGGCCCAGTGTCTCTCTCCTGCCCTCACTTTTCTCCTTTGTCCCCAGCTTAATTCAGTTGTTGCAAATCAAGTTCAAAGTACAAAAAGACCTTGCAGCTGATTAGCTCACCAAGTGAAGGGGGAGAGAGGGAAGCAGAATCTTGCCCTTCCCAATAAACTCAGGCAAAAGCAAACTGCTGCAGCCTCTCCTGGCCTGTGTGTTCTTCAATAACAACTTCTGTCATCTTGACCACACTGTGATGTTGGTTGTCTTCATGTGCCTCGATATTTATCTATAAAGTGTTGGATGGTATGTATTACCCCAAGAATCATGAGTTGTGCCAAATGAAAGACGTTCAGTTTAGTTTAGTTTCAGTATCAGCTAAAGGTATTTATCTCCTGGGCTCTAATGCTAAGCTGATGTTTACAGGCCAGGAATGCAGGTCATACTGGCATGCAGAGTGGAGGCTGAGCTGCAGCTAGTGTTTTCCTACCATATGTGGCACTTTGATGATGGGACATAACTAGCAAAAGAACTAAAGCTGGCAGTTTTTTAACTGAGGAAAAGATGGTTACCCACTTCTACTGTAAAATATTGTCCCTGAAGCTGCTAGCAGTTAGGGAAAGAAGGTCATGTACCTTCACTACAAGCACCCCAAGTACTCTTTTCTCATTGGCGTCTGAATTTTCTGGCTTGATTCAAGTTGCAAGCTAGAACAACACACTTGTTCTTGATGCACAACGTCCTGTATTGTGATGTTGCGCTGGCTCAGCTGCTGAGACACCCTGCCTTAAGGACTTATTAATTCACAATTAATAATTGCACAAAGCACACCCACTTCTTTCACTTCCTTAGCTTTGTAATGGTAAACATGGAATTGGATCATTCAGCCCCGCATTAGAATGTGTTTGCAAGAGGAATTAATGGGGATTAGTTAACCCTTTCATACACTTCAGCCCTGCTTTTGTTCATGCAAGTCAGGGTGGCTAACATGTGGCAATAGGATGGGCAAGCTTTTGAATTTGGCCGAGATCCAAAGAAGCAATAGGCACACGCAGGCTAGATCTTCGTTTGATGTTGGTCCCACAGCTGCTCCTGCTGCCAAAGAGGCACTTATGAATTGAACAGCAGTTTGTTTCAGCAGTAGGCACTGCTGTGCCACCATCAACAAAGAAAGCATCAGCTGCTGCATGTATTTTGATCCAATCGACACATCCGTATGGTGTTTTAAAATATCCGTCTTCATAAATACAATTAAGCTTCTCTCTGTTTGTCTGTTTATTATCTCATCATGTAAAAACATCTGGTCAGATATTCACCAAATTTGGAGGAGATGTTTGGAATGGTCTGACTGAAAATATAGGCGACATGGCATACACAAAATTCACTTTGGAGGGCTTTGAGAAGCATTATTTCACCATTCATTCAGAGCTGAGTAGTGCGTCATTTGAAATACTTGAGCAAGTTGAGTTCAGGATATCACATATTTTTAAATGCTGCTGCCACTGTTTAAATAAAATTGTTACTGCAAGATACATAAATGACTGGGCAAATTTTCACCAAATTTGGAGGGGATGTTTGGGATTAGTTTATAGTTAGTTTATGGGCTATTTGGTGTACAAGAAACTCATTTGCCAGGGCCCTAGGGGAATTCCAAATTTTTTTCCCATTCATAGAGTATTTGGTAGGCAATTGGGAGAAGCATACTCTCTCAAGGACAACTGAGACTAATGTGTAACATGGGGGCCATTTGAACATCCAAAGAGGTAGGTACTGATTATCCAGAGACTTTGAAACTGAATGATCATTAACAATCATTCCCTGTTCTCCTGAGGAATACTGGACCCTACAATGTATAATCCTGAATAATACAGGATCCTACAATGTGGGTGTGGGTGTAAGAGAGTGAGTGAGTGAGTGAGTGAGTGAATGTATGTAAGAGAGAGAGATTTTTTCCCCCAATGAACCCCAAATTTCTCTCAGTGGCCCTGAATCAGGAACCCTGAATTCTCTCGATGTCCCTGAATCAGGAGTATGAGGGTCAACACTTCCCTCTTCTTTTGGTGTTGCAATTCAAGAGAACTGAAACATTTCAAAAGGAGCTAGAAATGCTTATGAAATTTTCCACATCCCACCTTGTCTTCTAGTGTTGGAGTTCCAAATTACCCCTGATTATTTTTTTCATCGTAGCATTGTAACGACTAGCATTCAAGCTGGTTATGAGTGTCTACCCACTTTCTTTGTTTGTGATATCTGTTTCAGCAACAAGCTGAGTGACTTCCTTTTTCCCCTTCCCCACTGAGAAGTCTTTTGGCTTACTTCAAAGCCAACCAAATTCATACATCTGAGCCTCCAAACTCCATCATCACCTCTGCAGACACCTCAACCACCTCTCTCTCCCTTCAGTTACCAGGCTACAGTTGTGGTGGAAAAGAAGGAGAAGCACTGTTTTTCCTTTCTGAATGCTGAAAAATATGATTAAATAACCTCTTAAATGGAGAAGAATTTGAGGATTGTAAACAGTAGCCTCTATAATGTGGTCCCAATGAAACCTTAAAGTATGAGTTCAGATGGTGTTGCATGCATTGTTCACTCAGTGTAGGTCTCTCATAAGCCTGAACACACACACACACACAAAATAATAATAATTGGCAGAAAAACTTCACACATCCAAATTTATTTATTGGTGTATGAGAGATGGAACCCAAAGCAGCACACAGCAATGTTAAAACAAGACAAAGTTAAAAACCTATAGATAAAAAAATTAAGTATAACAAATTTCCCAATGTGCCCTGCAACTAGGAGAGCTATACAGTCAGTCCTCCACATTCTCTAGGCTTAGGGACACAGGACTCCTGCAAAAGTGGAAAAAACCTGCAAATATCAAAGTGTGTGTGTATGTGTGTGTGTGTGTGTTTCTGTGGCTGGGGGCTCAGGCATGGTGGGGAGAATGGGCACCCAGGGCCCAGAGCAAATCAGGGAAAGAAGAGGAAAAGGGAGTGGGTTGACATGGTGACCCTATACTTCCTCTCTCACCCATCTCCTTTCTTGAGTATGTGGGAGGCATTGGAAGAGGGGTTGTGGTGTTGAGAAGGAGAGGTGTGAGCCATCCTTAGCTGGCCAGGTAGCAGGTAGAGGAGGAGAGGGAAGAGGACCAGAACCTGGTTTTAAAGGGCTGTGCAGCCTAATTGGAGCCAATGAGAGGGAAGGTTTCCCCAGAAAAGAAGCACTTGAGTGGGGGCAGTGGTTAGAGAAACTTGCAAATAATCAAATCCGTGAAAGTGAAACCCACAAATGTGGAGGGCCAACTGTAGTCATCATTTCCCGGTGCCTCACTCTGCAGTGCCTCAGATACACATGAGTTGGGATGCTGACTAGATGAAAAAGTAGGGCTTGCAGGGGGGGGGTCATATTTGGTCACTTTAAATGTGAATCCCAAAAATTAGAAGATTGTAAGCCCAGCTTATGATCCTGTAACTACTGAACAACATGCCAATCTTTAAAAATCAAGATTGTCAAGATTCCTCTTTATGTGACAATGCATCCAGGTTTGTCACACTGGTAACTTGTAAGAAAAATAATAACAACAAAAACAAAACGATGCAATCCAGAGGTGGGCCTGATCCACTTGCCTTCTTGCCCTGATCAAGTCTGAGCTTCATGTGTTACTTTAAAATGATAATTATTTGGGATGCAATCCAGTTGCTCGTTTTAACTATGAATCAATGGGCTATACCTATGTGATGTTTTAACAAGCAGTTTGACAATGGAATGCACTTCTTCAGAGTGTAGTGGAGTTTCCTTCTTTGGAGATTTTTAAACAGAAGTTGGATGCGCATCTGTCAGGAATGACTGTGACCTTGGAGACCATGGTTT
Source organism: Ctenosaura bakeri (assembly GCA_948474755.1). Lineage (NCBI taxonomy): Eukaryota > Metazoa > Chordata > Lepidosauria > Squamata > Iguanidae > Ctenosaura > Ctenosaura bakeri. Next base: position 92,665 of record CAOLHI010001955.1, on the reverse strand, counting down.
AATTCCATGCTTGGCTGTGAAAACCTACTGGGTGACCTTGAGTGCATCATATACTCTCAGCCCCAGAAAACTTCATGATAGGTTTGCCGTAGGGTCTCCATAAGTTGGAAATGAGTTGAAGGCATACAACAAACTTTTGCATTTTGCCCTCTGTTTGTGCCAGCTGAAACAAACTGAGGATGAAGGGGGAAAGTGGGAGAGGGGAGAGAAACTGGGACATTTTAAAAGAAGCTGAGGAAATAGGACAACGGAGGAATAAAGAAGACTGTCCCTGCCAAATGATCAAGACAGTTGGAGGTTATGCTGGAAACTACTGTTCTAATACTAGTTTTAGAGCTATTCTGAGTTAAAGCATAGGCAGAGCAGATCTACAGTTTGGAAACAGTTTGTGTGGTTCTTTGCAGGGAGGGGATTACGCTCTGCAGAATCTCTTCTGTGGCCATTGTCAAAGCTCTGAGAAAGCAGGGCATAGAAGAGTAACACAAAAGAGCCAGGAGACATCTGCTTATCCCTAAAAGTAACATAGCGCTCTTATCCTCCTCGGGCTCTTGCAATAACCATTCCAAACACTGTGATGTCTGCCTGACAGCCACTGAAGCAAAATCAAAACAGAGATCTGTTTGTCTCCACAAACAAACAGTGATTGCATTATTTAACAAGGATATTGCTTGTTGCAGAATTTTAATTCCTAAATTCTATTGCATAACTTAGACTTTACCTTGTAAAAAGCAGTTGGGGAAGGGGGAATTATAGCAGTGAGACAACGCAACCCCTGTGTATTAAAGAAGAGATTTTTACAAAGGCTTTTGTCACTGGCCCAACAGCCATTATTCATAGAAAGAAGGCCTTGAACTAATGAACTGAACTTCAGCAAAGCTCAACAAATTTAGCATTCTTTCTGGCAGAGGAATCTTGTATACCTCCTCTTGGAATGAGATACTGCCTGTTTGTCAGCTGGCACCTCTCACTGACATCCACATGGAGGCATGATTGGAGGTACTATACCTGTGAATACCAGAAGTCAAAAGTCCTACATCGAACTGTTAGTCCTACCTGGAATAAACTCACTGAATGAAGAGGAATTTGGTACACATGATCTCTAGCTGTCCCAATTTGGCAGGAACAGTCCCGATTAATGCTCAATCAGTCTACTTTTTAAACTGCTTTTAAAATGTCCCAGTTTCTATTTCTTCTTTCCACTTTCCCCCTTTGTCCTCAGTTTAGTTCAATTGCTGCAAACTGAGTTTATTTTGCACTCAGTAGAGGGGAGAGAGGTAGAATGGCTACAGCCCATCCTACCTTGTGTATCCTTCCTCATTAATAACTGGATTACACTGTGATGTTGCTTAGCCACATTTTTCCTGATTTTCATCTGTGAAATATTGGAAAATGCTCTGGAGACCAGAATTTGCACACACACACACCCCAGCCATGGAATCCCACTGGACAAGTCATGTTCTCTCAGACACAGAAGAAAACAAAAGGAAACCCCCTCTGAACAAATCTTGCATGTCTTGTTCCAAGCCTCTCCAAGGATTCTTTCAGGGATGAATATTGATGCACATTACTGCTATAACACAAGCTTTATTGCTGGTAAGTGCTACAGCAGACAGTATACAGCAGAGAACTTTTCCAGCCCTTTCACTGAGAGCATCCAGCATCCCCTCACAGGCAGTGGTAGAAATGGGCCCCCAAACAAATTTTCCCCATATTATCTTGATCAGTAATCAGATTCCTCATTGCTGGAATATATGGGAAGCCCGAAGTGAGGTCAATGGAAGATGGAATACCAAGTGCTATGTAGTACAGAAACAAACAAAGAAAAAGTGCACAAGCATGATCCATCTTCCCCCAGTAACAATGAGAACTGCACAAGCAAGTTAGCAACAGTGAACATTTCACTCCCTCAGTAGTCTCCAAGCCTTCAGATACTTTCCCAGCCTCAAATTCCAAACTGAAAGCAAAAAAATATCCAACAGGGTCACTAATACAAATTAAGTACCATTGGACAACTGTTAACATTTGTCCACAATGAAAATAAGGACTCCAGAATCCATCTGCCTTGCGGCAGAGCCCAGCAAACCACAGCTTATCAGTACATCAGTGAACAGAAGTGTAAATCACCCACTGAATAAGCATCAGCCGGCTTTCACATGAAGTGATGGGACCACCTTGAAGACTTTTTCAGCTCCCCAATGATTGGGCATCAGAGAGGTCATCCATCAGATGACTTCAGTGAACAAGCACTTTTCACATTTCATTTGGTTACCATCCAAGAATGAAGAATAAAGTCAAGTCCTGTGATTACAAAGACTCCAGTGTGAGTCTCAATTTGCAATTGCCACAGGGTGTGACCTTATAAGAAATGATACAGTTAGGTGAGGCTGAGCAGCAGAACAAGCATATCTACTTTATGCTCATCTTTCTGCTGAAGCAAATTAGGAAGTTTATGGAAAGCATCCAGCTTATTAATATTCAATGAGTTCCAATGATAATGTGCAAACAGGTGTTTGAAAGGAGGGTGGTGATCTCCTGCAACTGATTTCAACAATATGAATACAAGCATTATAAATACAAATTGGTACAGAAAGCAGCTAAATGCTAAGTACAGGGTTCAGAGATTGTGCATTCAATTCCTAAATTTCAGAGATAGAAATGCCAAGAATCAAGGAAAGAAACTATGTTGAACAGCTGCAAAAGGCTGGAGATGAGTGCAACCTGATTATAAAGCCATCATCACATTAAACCAGACTAGAAGAAAATAGTTACAGAAAACTAATTGCTTTTAATTAATTCCTTTCCCAAAGTACTAAGGTATCACAACATCGTATTATAATTTTAACTCAACAAAGGATAACGTTGTTCCTTTTCTGATGCCACTTTAACTTCTTAATTACTTTTATAGTTCCAGGACTGCAGCCTTGTTTAAACCACAGAGGAGGAATATCACATGGCTCAAGTGTGAGCATGTGCATTGCGTTCTGTTGGGGGTATTGAAATGACAGTGGCCACTTCCGCTCTACACTGTTTCAGTACTATTATTTCACTTTCAACATCCAGTGGAATCCTGAGCTTTGCAGTTTAGGGAGGGGCATTTAGAATTCTCAGCCAGAGATCTCTTTGGCCTCAGCAAACTACAAACCCCAGCATTCCACAGGAGGTTGAAAGTGGTATAATAGCACTGTAACAGTGTAGGGTGGAAATGCCCAATGAATTAGACAGGAGAAGAATGTATTTGACACCACAGGCCAAGAAGAGAGTATATTCTATGCCACAGGACAATAGCTTGCAGTAGACAAATTTGTTAAAACAACTAAAACATTTACTTTAGAGAAATGGGGAATTAATGTTTCTAATTGTAGGTATGGTAACTGCTAGGGGCTTAGAACTCTAGTTAGTTACTTCTTACAGTAATTTAAAACAATTTCTTACAGTAACCGGGCACAAAAGTTATCTTCCCCTTAAGGCAAACCTTGCACAAGTAAAGTAAAAAATGAAGCTCAGAATCCCAAGAACTACATTCACAGAGTCCTAGAATCATTGAATCTTAGAGTTGGAAGGTAACACAAAGGCCATCTAGTCCAACCAACTGCCATATAGGAATACACAGCTACTGCACTCTTGAAAAATGCCAACCAACCTTTGTTTTAAAGACCTCTAAAGAAGTAAAGTCTGTCACCTTCTGAGGCTGTTTGTTTCACTGTTGAACAGCTCTAACCATCAGGATATTACTCCTAAATTTTAGGTGGAATCTCTTTTCTTGTAGTTTGAATCCTTTCCTGGGTAATTTTGTATAAAGACATTGTGAACATTCATACAGAGGTGCTTGGTGAATAGTGTTGTCTGAATGCTGGCAAGCTGGTTCCAGCTTTTCTTTAAGCTGGTGGCTCAGGACCTTTGCCATCACCTTTCCCTGCCCCAAGATGTCTTCAGTGAACATATAGAACTGGACATCACTTTCCTGATAGGGAGATTGGGATTTGTAGTCTTACCATCTCCAGCAGAAAAACATTTCCCACCAAGACTTTACATCACTTTCTACTGTCATCTTTGCCTGGACTATGGTAAGGTTGAGAGCTCTGGGAAAGAGAAAGGAAAGTGCAGAAGTGCTTGTAGACACTTTGTGAATACCCCTGCCCTGTCTTCCCTTATCTTCAGTCAGCAGAATCTAATAACCATTCATGTAACAGAAACAGAGTTTTTGCCTTCCCAGTTTCTTCTGATTTTTCCCATACATCTCAGAAAACTCTCAAGCCAGTCTAAGGAAAACTTTGGCAATCTGACACATCTGTAATCACTTGGGTAGCCAATATCTTATTTGTATGTGTATGTGTCTCCAAGTCCCCTGTCGACTTATCGTGACCACATGAATTTCATAGGGTTTTCTAATGTAGGGATGGATAAGTCAGTCAATTTCTCTTTCTTCCATATTCAAATTCTTTTACAGTCCTTGCATTCTCAGGTTTGACCTTCATAAATTTGATTATTCATGGGGTGCACTCATGCCTCCTCTCACTCTCCTTCTCCCATTCCTTTGCCTTTTGCCCAGATGCATGTGCCTTTCTTCTCTGCACCTGAGCAAAAAGCAAAGAAATGGGAGGGGAGCACTGCACATGGAGAAAGAAGGCTCATGCATGCCTCCCCCACTGCATTCCCTTGCCTTTTCCCCGGGGTAGAGAATATGTGCTGGGGCAAAAAGCAAGGAATGGGGGAGGGAGGTACATGTGCTTCCGATTTCATTCCCTTGCCTTTTGCCCCAGGGGCAGAGAAGGACAGAAGGTGAACCTAGGAAAAAGGCAAAGAAATTGAAGGAGGGAGCCTCAAAAAGGAACAGGAGGAAGAGCATGGGGGGAGTTACTCAGAGTTTTTTCACAAGCATTGTGTGCTCCAAATCCTCACAAAAGTGGAGGTGCCACTGTAATCTCAAATTATTTCCCTTGAATTTACTAAGCAGTTTATCTGACAAATTGAGAGAACAAAGTGGGGAAATAAGAGGAGGAGAGAGAACCAAGACATTTTAAAAGCAGATGAAGACATTTTAAAAGCAGATGAAAAAGTGGGACAGCAGAGGATTAATGGAGACTGTTCCTGCCAAACTGGGATAGTCAGAAAGTAGGCAAACGAACTTCTCACCCTTCCCTAATTTACCTACACTCCCCAGTTCCTTAAGCATCAAAGGGACATCTGTTGCTGTGTTTAGTTTCCTCTGAGTAAAGTAACACTGGAGACATAGTCTGAGATCCTACATCACACTGGCAGAAGGTAAGTCTCCAGCAGTTTACTTATGGGAAAAGTTTGCTTCCTCTGCCTGACTGCTTCTCCTGGTGCAAAAGAACAGTCAGGGGACTGTGAAACACAGCTTGCTCTTCTCAGCCACGCAGCTGTCAGAGTGCACGTAGGCTTGTTCTGGATGTTCTGCAGCATGGAGTGAAGAAGTAGTAGCTTCTGGCCCATAGCATAAGACTGCACCTTCCTTTTTCAGTGCTCAAGAGCAGTGGGAAGAAGCCTAGATGTATCACTGCAGCCAAACAGTGGCTGGAGAGATGGAGCTACAGCCAACAGCCCTCCACTATTGTTGCATGTGCGAAGTGAAAGATTGTAGAAGAAGGTGCTAGATGCCTCCTTCCATAAGGTCCAAAAAGGTGCAAATGCTTCTGCACAAATGAACACAGGTGCTGGCCATAAGGTGTATCTACACTACATAATGGTTGTATGTTACCTTAATCTTCATTGGCACCATCCTATGGAATCCTGGGCTTTGTAATATGGAGACTTACTTGGAATTCTCTGCTGGAGCAGCCGCACGCTGTCCCCTGAACTACAGCATTAGAGTTTTCTCACAGATAATTCTATCTTGATAAACTACAAAATCCAGAACACTTTAGGATGAAGCCAAGACAGTTAAAAGTGGAATCAAACTGCTGTAACTGTACAGTGTAGATACAACTCTTATGATGTCTTTGTAACATTTGCCTGATTTACAGATACATGAATCCTGTTGGAAGCAGATCAGCTCCTTTAAAAATAAAGCAGTAGATTACCAAGTGAGTTTATATGGCTTTGCACCCACAGTTTTTGCTAGTAACAGTTAAGTCCTGTCTTACAAGACTTTTCTGTCTCTGTGCAGGCAAAGTCCAAACTCTTCTAGCAGAGCACTTTTCTCAGACCTTGTGCTTGCAGATGAATTATGCATTTACAGGAAACCATTAAGAAAATGAACATTATTTGTCAAGTTCCTTGCTACACATTTACGGTAATGAAGCCAGCCAGGAAAAAAAAGTGATGGGATGGTATAATATCACATCTTAACGCAGTCACTGCTACCTGATCAGATTATTTTCTTATTTTTGTATAATTAGCTGTCTGCTTCAGCTTTATTGCTTTGCTAAAGTTTTTTTTATTCAACCATTCGAAAGGATGATGAAGATTTAAGATATAAATATTTGTGCAACATAATATGTGTTTATAAAATTTAAAGGTCAGTTTTTATCCTGGTCTATTGCAGATAATCAAAAGATTGGGAGTGAAAAAAAATCAACTGGGTAATTCACATTTGCTGCTATTTTATTTCCAGCAAATAAGATCAGAGCTTGGAAAAGTTACTTTTTTGGATTATACCTCCCAGAATTTCCAAGCCAGCATGACTGATTTCGGGAAATGCACTTGAAAAAAAAAGAAAGTAATTTTCCCAAGATCTAAATAAGCAGGATCCCCTTGAAAGAGATGCTTATGAAATTTGTTATAACTGTTCCAGTGGGATGGCATCATCCTAAATGGTCTCATTAAGGAAGGTGATGGAAGAAATAAGAGACAAAATGGCTAAGAATCACAGCTTGATGTAAACAGGCATAATATGAGCCAGGTTCTAGCCTTGGAAGTGGGCGATCTGGGTTCACTGAAATCCTGCCACAGCTCAGCTTTTTGCCTTTTTACCAAGCAGTCACTATGGCAATAGGAAAATATTGTGATGTATAGGAATTATGGGGCTATGACTCAGAAAGAACAAAAAGAGCTTTCAAACTCTTCATTCCCATTGGGCAAATAATACACTTTGAAGCCAATGTGCACCAGTACGTTTCAATGGCAACAGAAGGAGACACACAAAATTTGAGAAGCCAGATCTCTGTATGAGGCTGACTTACCCTGAATTAAAATGTTATTCCAACTAGCCCTGTATACCTAGCCGACTAGCTGGAGCTTTCCAAGGCTGGAACAGGTAAACTGCCCAGCAGCAAAAACACCTCCTAACCATCCCCACCCATTCAGGAAATGTCAGCCAATTGACCTTGCATATTAAAAAGCTGTTGCTTAAACAAAAAATGGTCAACCAGCAGCACTGACATTCTTGATTTTGATCCAAGGCATTCAAGGGAACTTGAATAAAATAAACAGATAAAAACTATTCACACGCAACATCCACAAATATAACAAGAACAGCAAAACATGCTGACATACAATATGGCTTAAAAGCCATTCAGAGATTTGGGGGGGGATCCTTCTCATCAAATTAGAATAGATCTTTCTTTGCACAGTCTGCTTGGTTTGTACAGAACATGGACAAAGCAAGATCGAAGATCTTAGGTGCTGTACTCCTGAACCCAAACTTCTATCAAAAGTGACTAATAAGCAAGCAGCCTGATCCTATATAGTATAAACCAGACCACAGTTCACTACAGCAGCTTCTCAGCTGCATGTCTGAGCCCAGCTGCATTCATTGATTTCCTTGGCTGCAAACAAGAACTCCGTTCCATGCAGCAGCTTGTTGGACTGCAAACTAAGGCCATTTCCACACAAGACTGTTATAGTGCTATTATTCCACTTTCAACATCCTGTGGAATCCAGTGGTTTGCTACTGCAAACCCCAGGATTCCATAGGATGTTGAAAGAGGAATAATAGCACTGTAACAGTCTCATGCGGAAAGGACCTAAAGCTCAGTTCTATGCAGTAGCTTCTCATGCTGCAAACCATAGATCAGTTCCATGCAGCAACTTCCCAGCCTCTTGGTTCTGATCACTGATAGTAGCCAACAGCAGAAAATGTTTTTGAGCTGGATGGAGAACGGTCATAGAGTACATCCAACCTAAAGGCCCTTTCACATTACAGAATTATAGCACTATGATTCCACTTTAACTGCCATGGCTGTATCCCGTGGAATTCTGGTGCTTGTAGTTCAGTAAGGCACTAGAGCTCTCTGGCTTAGCAGTGTGAATACCCTTCCATAAACTGCAAATCTCAGGATTCCATAAGGTGGAATCATAGTACTATAATTTTGTAGTGTGAAAGGACCCTGACAGACAGAGGTTTCCTATCCCTGCTGTACCTGTATTCTCAGAAGCAAAACCATCCCTAAACATTCCCCATTACTACATTCAGTCCTTCAGCTTTAGATCACGTCACATTAATGTCTTGTGTATCATGGGTTAAATTTTGCTCCCAAAATTCTAAGGAATGTTGCTCTCCCAGACTGTTTTTTTTTTTTCCTGGAAAAACCCCAGATAACTTTTATGTACCAAACTAGGTACATACTGCTGCCTTAGAGAAAGGAACATGTTAATGAATTGTAAGTTATCATCACTACAACAGGAGAGATTAAAAGTGCAATGAAAATATGTTGGGAGGCACTGTCTGAATGTTCTGTTAGCATTCTTCTGAGTGGACATTTAACATTTGCATTGTTTGGTGCTTTAATGCAGGGATGTTCTTGCACGGGCTTAATGGGTTGCATTAGCTCCCCAAGAGACCTTGGAAGGCCACACCCTTACCACAACCCCCTGTAAAGGCAATTTACAGTTCAGTTCCTGTTAGAAATAGGCCCCCCTTGGGCCTATAATGGGTGTTTGGTGGCTCTTTTGGACATTGGGAGGGTTTTGGGTGTCCCCAAAATGGCCTTAGGGGCCTCATAAGGCTCATGTGCCACACTTTCTCCAAATCTGTTTTTATCTATCCTCCTTGCCACAGCAATTCATTTCTACCATCATGCTGGAAACATTTTCTCTACTAGGATGGTACAATCTGGGAGACTGGGCAGGGCTGAGTTGAAACTAACTAGTTACAGATAACCATTATAATCCTACCATGCTAAACACAGCACTGTTTGTCTGATTTTGGGTGTCAAATAGAATCAAACCTAGTTAGTACTTTGATGGGATACTGCCAAAAAATATCAGGTCTCTCCAGATGGCGAGATCACCAAATCACTGAAAAGCCACTGTCAGACCGAGCTGACAATAGTGAGCCAAATCTTTGTCAGAGATGGGAATCACTTGGGTCTCCACATTTTATGGAATGGCAGTTCCCAGCATTCCTCGGTATTAGCTATGCTGGCTAGGGCTGTTGATACTTACAGCCCAATTACATCTGCAGGGTCACAGGGTTGCAACTCCTGCCCTACACATGCTGTATAATGATGCAAGTCAGTGTAAGGTAATTTCTTATGCTCCTAGGTTACTTGTAATAATTTTTCCCCAACAGTGAAAGTATGACAAAAATTATATGAGTGACTTTTAGTTACTTTTATAGTTATGGGGATGTAGTCTTGCTAAATGGATGAGGGGGACTGTCACATGGTTGAACTGTTGGCTTATTCTGGGCTTTGTTCCAGTGCCTTTCACTCTGTCATGAGGGTTGAGATGATAATGGTGATGGTGGTGGTGATGATGCTGATGCTGATGATGTGGGTTTTGTACCCACATGTGTGCATGTGTGTTGTTAAGGAGCTCAAAAGAAACAGCAAATTTTTGAGAAACTGGAAAGATAAAGGTTACTTTAAATATTGCAGCTATGTCAATAACTTTTGGCAAGGAAGGTGGCATGTTTGAACTCTAATTGCAGCTAGTAATTACTTTGTAAAACTAACTTTCCAAGTTCTGAGGTGATTTTATCTTGTGGTGAGACTGTGTTCTCCCTTCTTGGTTTCTGTCCATGAACTTGTGTGTGTGTGTGTGTGTGTGTGTATTATATCCCTTTCTTCCCGGTAAGGCCTTTTCCTCAGAAAATCATTGAAGGAAGGTTTATGAACTCCTTTCCCATGAGGCCTGGTGGCAGAAAGTACAACACAACCCCTTGGCATCAACAAGATTATAAACTATTTTCCAGGCTCAAAATGACCACCGCCAGGACTGTTGCTGAGCAACCGTCTAGCACAGACTGGTAGCTTCATTAATCTTTTAAAATATTTTTCCTCACAAACTTGTAAATAATTGATGTTGATTTGGGGGGCAGATGCGTAACATCATGTCCACTGGCATTTTGGTAGGAAGCAAGACAGTTATAACAAGGACGACAGGACCTTTTTCAATTTATTCCAGTTGTTTGAGTTGACTGTTTTGCTTTGAGCCAATGGTGAAGTATCAAAACAAGAAAGGGGATAGTTTTGAGGTTGCTTATCATTGTCTGGCTTCCATACAGACAAGTTGCTTAAAACCACAGAATCAAAGACTTGGAAGGGGCCCCATGGGCTATGGAGGCCAACCTCTGCCATGCAGGAATACACAGCTTAAGCACTCCCAAAGATGCCCATCCATCTCTGTTTAAAGGCCTCCAAAAAAAGGAGAATCTACCACCATCCAAGACAGTCTCTTCAGTCACAAAGAAATCTCATAGCAAAGTGCTTCCTAATGTTGATGTGGAATTGTTTTTCTTGTAATCCATCCATTGGTTTGTTTATGGAGCAGCAGAAAACAAGATTGCTTCATCTTTTACATGGCATTCTTTTGGGTAGTTAAATGTGGCAACCATATACTTTCTTAATCTTTTGTAAACATACCCAGCTCCCTAAGCCATTTCTCACAGGGCTTGGTTTTCAAACCTTTTACCATGTTGGTTGCTATCCTCTGAAAATGTTCCAGATTGTCAATATCCCTCTTGAATTGCCCAAAACAGGACACAGTATTCCAGGTGGAGTCTGACCAACATAGAATAGAGTGATGCTAGTGATACTTCCCTTGATCTAGACACTGTTCTCTTCTTGATGCAACCTAGAATTGCACTGACTTTTTTGATTGTTGCATCACACTGTTGACTCACGGTCAATTTGTGGTCTACTAAGACCTGTAGATCCTTGTCAGATATCCTGTTATCAAGCCAGGAGCCAGTGTATTTTAAATTTATTGTACCGAATGGTGTCAAATACAACAAGCAACCTTCTTCTTCCGCTTGCCGTGAAGGTTACAAGGATTTAAAATTTCTTTTCAAACAGGAAGGGAGCCAGTTCTCATCACTTAATGTGACAGTTTATAAGTCTTAAAATAATGTGGTACTCCGTTAGTCCTACTGATACTCATACTCTTAATGTAATAATGTATGATCAACCACAGTCCTAGTTGTGTCCTACTTTGGCCCATGCCAGTTATCATTCTGGCAACCCCAAGTGTAACTATCTTGTGTGTCTTTAGACCATTGCTGGGGCCATTAAGAAGAGCCAACAAAAGCCAATGGTTGGTGTGGAGAATGTGCCAGCAGATATATTAAGTGTCAGAAGAGCACCATGGTGAAAAACACCAGAGCAGTTAAATAATTTTAAACTCTGGACTTCAAGAAGTGGGGGGCTCTTTATAGATAATAATGGTCAAATGTTTACTTAGTTCATTTACTTTGGCATTTGAATCAGTACAGAAACAGGAGACCTCTTTTGATAATGCTACAAGCCATCCTTCCTTAGCTAGGAAGCACTTCTGTTCATTTTCCTATGTGGGGCTCTAGGTTTTGACCCAAGCTCCTGTCTGAATGGCACCACTATGCAAACACAGTGTGCCTTAGCTTTTTCATCTATGAAATAATGGACAAGATCCAATGTAATCAAGCCCCTTCTCATCTAAACCATGCCACTGTATAAAACATTCAGAGATGTAGGTGTGAAACAGAAGAAATGCCTAAGACCAGAAGATTCTGGTGCTGTATTCTAAAAAAAATAACATTTCCAAGCTCTAGTTCAGACTTTTCCTTTTCCTTCTGCTTCCATAAATGCTGATACTTAATAGGGCCTTAACGAGGAAATAATGCTTAAATATCCTAAAAGCGTCAGATCTTGGAAGGTAAGCAGAGTTAGCTCTGGTTAGTACTTGGATGGGAGACTGACAACAGATAGATACCAGGTGCTGTAGGCTATATTTCAGAGGAAGGAACTGGTAAAACCACTGCTGAATATTCCTTGTGTATGAAAACTGTGTGAAATTCAGGGAGCTGTCATAGGTCGACAGATGACTTGAAGGCACACACACACACACACACAATGTGGAAAAGAAAGGCTTGTTTTCATTTAACAGAAATGTATCACTTTGATTTCATCATGGAGTGAATCATATGTCTGTAAACTATTTTAGTATGTGGATCTTAAAATACAAAATAGCTTGTCATTTCTCACTATATATACACATATATACATACATATATTTTCATTTATTTATTTATTTATCATTTTTATATACGTATATATATTTTCCAGGCAATCTTCTGGAGTCCATTAGCTGGAGAATGTAATTGTCACAAGAGCACTTGTTTCCATTCATCTAAATTACCATATTCTTGGGAAATAAAGTTCTGGTATATTCTGGGCTTAGCTCATGGCTTTTTCGCTGTTGAGTTTTCCTATGACAAAAATGCATTATTTGTGATGAGAGAAACTGCATGGCAACTGACCTTTATGAGCATGTATATCCTTTTTAATGTGGTATCATGCCTAGATCACAATACTCAAGCCACAAAGGTACCAATTAATATAAGACAACTTGTGCTCGCAGGACTCCTCTAACCAGCCAAAGCGTTTGTACTCAGGTAGTTTATCTCATCTTTTGCAATTATTGCTTGTTGTAGAAACAACATAGCAACTGATACTCAAAGAGTCAAGCCACTGTGTCTGAAAAATTAGCTATGTACAGAGAGGATGCCTGCCAGAAACTGCACATGTTGGTTTGCCAAATAAGAAGGAAAATAGTCAGTGCTTTTGACATGGTCATTTACTATACCAAAAGAGAAGGTGAGAGATTTAGATAAATTAAACCTTCAGAAAAGCTGGTTTTCCACACTTGCTGCCCCTTCTCTGTATTTCAACATTTGCAGCAGCCTGGCCTACTTCTTAAAAATTTGAATGTCTCATGAATAACACATGAGGGAAGAGATTTATGCATATTCATAATAAGCACTGCTTGGCAAGAAAGTCCAGAGACAGCAGTGTTGAAAGCTAACATTTAGAACTATGGGCAGTGAAAATGTTAGTTCATGATAGCACTGTGAGGAAAGCAGACTACGTATACTTCGATGTATGCGCACCCAGATAAATGGTAATATTGCAGCTGTCTGCTAAGGATCTGCTTACGATTGTGGCTGTTATTAAAATGAGCCCAGGCCATATGTTTGAAGAGATGAGGAGAGAGAGGGAATAAAAGTACTAATGAAAACCCACTGGGAATTATGATTTTCTAGAAAATCCCATTACAGGCTAATGCTGGCCACATCTTTATTCAATCATTTCCAATTTTTGCTACCTCTTTTGCTAAGATATGCAAAGCAGTAATTATTGAACGTGTGCTCAATCTAGATTTAGGCATGTCCAAGTGGGCTAGTGGGAGGGGACATCTCTGCCTCCCCTCCGCCCCACAACAGTCCCTCTATCCTGCCTCCTGAAAACACTGGGATGAGGGACCCTGGTGAATGAGGCGAATAGCAATGCAGTGGGATGCTTGGAAATTTGGGTGAAAGAACCTTCTGTAGGCAGAGGACTTCTACTAGCAGAAGGCAGATCCTGGATCAAACTTTCTATCATCATATAAAAAAACATCAGCATCTGGTGGGAGATGGTACAATAGCTGAACCTGTGGTGCTTTGATGTACGGCATAGCCTCATGTTCAAGGACTCAGGCATAGAGATTTCTAAAGCTTTATTCAAACACATTGAAGAAAACAGCTACAGACCTTGGCAATTACCAAGATTAAAGAACTTTTAGATTTACAGTATGATATAAGGCATTATATTTCAAAATTAGCACATGGTGCTATTAAGACAGGTGCGTACTTAAGGAAATACATAGTAGTAATGCTAATTACTAGATGAAAGTGGATAACTACTAAAAGTTATAACCAGTGGCTGCTGGTGACTTCCATGTCAGTGGAGTGCTCAATCCACTCTGGTGTTTAATCTGAACTTTAAAAGAGGTATCCAAGGTTGTTGCTGTTGTTGCTATGTGCCTCCAAGTCATTTCTGACTTATGGCAACCCTAAAATAAACCTATTATGGAGATTTCTTGGCAAGATTTTGTTCAGAGGAAGTTTATTATTGTCTTCCTCTGAGGCTGAGGGAGTGTGACTTCCCCAAGGTGACCCAAGGGTCTTCTCATGGCTAAGTGGAGATTTGAACCCTTGTCTTTCAGAGTCCCAGTTCAACACTCAAACCACTACACTACACTGACTCATTGCCATCCAAGGTACCAGAACATATTCTGAAGTTCAGAACCTTGGACAACTCCTTTAAAGTCCACAGTAAAACTCAGAGTGGATTACCCCACTGACATGGAAGTAACCGGCAACCACTGTTGATGACTCTGGGTTAGAATCCTATTTAAGCTCAGGCCACTAGGCTGGGGGAAGTGGATTCTCCCACTTGCTGTTCCCTATGGCAGTCCCTCCAGTTCTGTGAAAAGGCTGCATAGAGGGTTGGAGAACTCCACTGACTTGAGTAAGCCATGGTATGGAAAGCTGTGGGATCCCCAAGAATCAAGCATTTTTAAAATTATGATTAGTCTGCCTTTTCCCAGTTTGAGACTTTAGTCGGCTTAGAACAATAAAAAGAGATACAATTTAATATAGCAAATAGAAATGTTAAAAATATTATTAAACTATCTGTAAAATTAAAGCCAGTTAAAAACATTAATAAAAATGACAAACAAACAAAACTCAGATAGACAGTACAGCACAATTCTGCAAGACCCAGTCCCCATGACCACTCAATCTTCCATGGCCTGCTGAAATAAAAAAGTAGGCTTGACCTGCCTGTAGAAAGATAGCAGGGAAGGTCCCTGTTTGACTTCTTGTCATGTACAGGATAATTCCAGTCCCAGAAATTAACTTAGAAGTTTACAAAAGCTTTATTTAGGAACAGTGGAGTAACAGTTGCACATTCTGGCAACGGCCAGGACTAAAGACCTCTTGAATCTACAGTGTCTTATATGCAGCCACATTATGAATTTGCATGTGCAAGGCCCCTGTTTAACAACTAATTAAAATACCTCTTTTCCCAGGCTCACTCCTTGCCCACTAGCAGTCTGACCTTATATCTGTGCTTGTTATCTCTCTTATCAGCCTTTGTTAAAATAACATTCCTTTGTTTCCCAAACCACTGTTTTCTCATTCACTTCCCATCATCCCCTTTCAAACCCTTTGTTCCAAGTATTTCAGTGCATCAAACCTCAAAGCACCACATGGCAAATGACATGGCATTACATGAAATCAGACATCAAAGCACTACATAGAATTGGAAGGCATGGCAGGGAGAGCACCTGGCACTTCTTTCAGGAGGTAGCACTGACTGAGAAGGCCCTCCCTCATGTTCCCACCAGATGTACTTGCGAGGGTAGTGGGACAGAGAGAAGGCCTTTTGCAGAGGATCTAAAAAAAGTAGGTACATCTAGGACAATATGGTCCTTCAAATTGCTTGGACCTGAGCTATACAGGGCATTATGGGTTGTACTCAGACAGATTCTCTGAGCAGAACACTTGCAACCATAACTGGCAGATTCTAGATTCAACCTTGAATGTATTTTTATACATATCTTAGAATACAAGTGAAAATTTCAAAAATAAAGATGCAAGTAGATTTTACAGAGGACTAAAGCTTAGAAATAATAAGTTGCAGCCTTTATTTTTGTTGTTATTCTTGCTGCTGCTGTTATTTATTATTATTTTTTACTAGTGTATATACCTAGCATTGCCAGGGGTTTTATTTTCTCATTGGTAATACTTGTTAGAAAAATTTGAGATCCTCTGTCTCTAATGCCCCAAACTGTCTTGTCCAGTACCTGTAACTGTTTCCTATATTCCCCCATCCAATCTGAATTCAGAGTTATTAACATACAGAGGTTGGGCTCCTAAGAGAATACACTGCCCTCCTCTTTGCTGCTAGGCCTCATCTCAGTCAACACAGTTGACTGAGGCCCAACACCCCTCTGGCTGAGAATTCTAAAGGCCCCTCCCTTAACTGCAAACCCCAGGATTCCATAGAATCTTCTTAGGCAGCCAATCATATGAGGTATTTGCCTTACACAGACAAACCAACTTTGACTTTTATATGTTAGATTTTATCATTATTGCACAAGAAAACCCTATGTGCCTTCAAGTCAACAGGCAACTTGAAGGCACATACACACACACACACATAACACAGGCATTATGTCAATAGTTCTCTTCTTTTGTAAGAAAGGTGTGACAAAGTTAGATTTTTGAAGGCAAGGCAATGAGTAGCAGTAGAACTATCTTATTGCTATAGCGAGTAACTTTTTCTAATCTACTGGTTGCTGATGGGTGCCAGATCAAGAGGGTGTAGCATTTTTGTATGAACTTCTAAGGCTCTGTCCAAGATATTGAAACTACTTGGGGATAGGGTTCAGTGACATGGAAAGCTCTGTTAAAGTTTGGACTAAAAGTCTAGACTGACATGGTAGCCACCAGCTACCATCCTGGGAATAAGTCCTATTGACCTCAGTGGGGCTTACAGTTGAGTTGACACATATGGAAACACTGTTGATGGATCACAGTTAGTTTTCCCATGAGATTTTGGAAAATCCAATCACACTCTTGACAGTGTTTTTTAGTTACTATGTTTGAGGCACAGTAAGTGGTCACTAATGTATAGACTGATTTACAGGAGATGTTTTTGTACTGAATGTTGCATTTTGTTTTGTTATTCCAGACCACTGCTGATTCACCAGCCAGTTGCAAAGAGTTACCAAAAGACATACACTTACTACAAAGGGCCACCCAGGAGATGATTTAGGATGCAAAAAAAAAAAAAAGTGAAAAGAAGAGAAGGAAAAGGAAGGAGAGACGGAGGAAGGAAGGACAGAAGGACGGACAGGGAAGATTGGAGAATTTCAGATATAATTCACCTCTCACTTAAGTCCAAGAGTACACACTGATTTATACCCAGAATATTTGTGAACTGTTTTTGTGATACAGCCAAAGACAATAAATGCATCCAAACACTTTATTTGTTAGGGATTTTCTTATGATCTCTAAGCTTGGCCTGTATTTGCTGACAAATGAATTTCACAAAACCTCAGCCAGTTTTTTAGACTTGAGTCACACTCTTTCACAGGGATCTTAAGGAATTCTTTGACACTAAATGGCTATGCTGGCTGGTGGGTGGTCCAGCTTCTGGGATAATTCCTCATTTAAGCATTTAGGGGATGTATGTGAGCTTGGGGGGCGGGGAGAGGCATATAGCCAATTGCTGCCCCAGTATTCTCATACACACCACATCCACTTTCAACTTATGCATGTTCAGTGGAAACATCTAAGGCAAGGACTGGCCTAAGACATTTTGCCACATGAGGCAGAGCAGTAAATGGCAAAGTCATTATGTGTAGTACTCAAAGACAACAAGTTACTTTGGCACAGAAGGCAAGGAAATTCCACAAGATCGCCTTGGACAGAGCAATAAATGCCACACACTATGGGGGACCAGGGTTCAATTCCCTGCTCGGCCATGGAAACCCACTTGGTGACTTTGAGTGCATCATACACTCTCGGCCCTCAGAAAACCCCATGATAGGATCACGTTAGGATCACCATAAGTCAGCAATTACTTGAACACACACAAGAACAACAACAGCCTCCAAAACAAGCTACTTAGTACTCCAAAGACCTCTAAATTTTGGGGGGGATGGGAGATGGAAAATCTCATGAGAGCTATCCCCATCCCTGTCAATAAAAATGGAACAGTAAGAAATTAAAGAGCTACTTATTAAATGAAGTTGATGACACTCTATGTGCATCCAGGCTAAGTAAAAAGACTAGGGAAGCCCCATATTTTATCACTGTTCTTTCCTATTTTGTTTTGGAGATAATAATAATAATAATAATAATAATAATAATAATAATAATAATAATAAAAATTTTATTTCTATCCCGCCTCTCCCAATGGATCGAGGTGGCATTACAAAAATATACAAATACATTAAAACATTAAAATGTACCCCATCCTCCCCACCCAGCAACCCTTCTATCCCCCTAAAACACATTAGTTATTAAAACAAATTAAAAACAGAATTAAAACAAAGAGACAAATGATGAGAGGCGGTGGAACACTAGTCTGGGAAGGCCTGTCGGAAGAGAACCGTCTTGACTGCTTTTTTAAAGCAGTCAGGATTGGTAATGTGCCGGGTCTCCTCCGGCAGGCCATTCCATAACTTAGGAGCGACAGAAGAAAAGGTCCTCTGGGTAACTGCAGCCAACCTAGTTTTGACTGGCTGCAGTAAATTTCTCCCAGAGGACCTTAGTGTGCGGGGCGGATTATATGGGAGAAGGCGATCCCGCAGGTAGGTTGGCCCCAAGCCATGAAGGGCTTTAAAGGTAAAAACCAACACATCCATACACATTTACTTTATTCCAGAATATTTTCTGTTAGTTCCTGATATAATCACAGATTTTTTAAATACCAGCTTCCTAGGTCAGTTAATTTTAACCCAGTATAAATTTGGAAAGAAGAGGAACAAAAACTGGGGCTTTTCAATCTGTCTGGGTGCATCCTCAAACACCTGCCACTTGAGCCAGCCTAATGAGGCAAAAGCTGGTGCCCAGCAGAAGGACTGGAGCTGCCGATCAGTGATCTAAGCTTATTCAACCAACCCCCTACCTTAGAATGCACAAAGGTCAAAGGTGGAGCTAGAGCATGTAGGGAGGCTGTGAACTGCCCTTGCATACCCAATTCCACAATTTGACTTTCCATTCTTCACCCAAATATCTTACTAGGTCAGGGTTTGTGTGTGTATGTGTGTGTCACAAAGAACTGTAGCTGTGAACTCCTCTGTCTACCAGGTCAACCATTCCCAATTCATTCTCCTCATGAGGTGCAGGATTACATGATCCATCATTCTGAAAGCAAATAACTGGGAAAGCTGGGAACTACAGTTCAAGACCCCGGTGTAATCTCGGGTATGGCTCCCCGGGTGGGGGCTCCCAGATATCACTTTGATATCACCTAATTCGGCCCTAGCTGGACCTGCTCTCAGCTACCTCACTCCACGTGTTTGTAAGTTCTCTGGACAAGCATGGACATGAGTGCAGCCACTAATTGCTCTCACATTCCAGTCTCTTTTTAGGCCAGCAACTTAAGCTTTGCTCCCAGCTTCAGGGAACTTCCCATGTGTACATTTCACAATAGCTGCGCGGCTCTCAGCAGAGCCAGCCCGGTAAACAAGTCATTTACATATTGGCTATACTATTGTCATCAAGCGTTAAGCTCATCGTGTTAAATTTGACCTTTCTAAATCCTTTGTCCAGCACCAAAACTCCTTTTGTTCTTACCTGGCTTGCCATAACCAAGAGCTACAAACTCCCCTATAAAAACCCCTCACTTTCAAACGGTCTTCGGACTACTTTGGATCGCTATCCTGCCCTGCTGCTGGCCTTCTAAGGAAACTCCCCTCAGCCAGGCATGCTGAGCTTTCTTCTTCTGAACCCCATCTCTCCATTTCTCCAGGACAACGAGACCAGGTGTCGTATTACCTACCCTTACGCTCTCCCCTTCTCTTTTCCTAGTTAGTTAGTACGTGTGTGTTATTTATTTTCTTTTGTTTTTCAATAAAACTGTTATTTTTGGTTACTTTGAAACTTGTGTGCCTACTCCCTGACCTGAAGCCGTAGACATTGGGTTTTAAGATCCTTGCAAAATTACCCTGCCTCTCGTTAGCCAAACAGTGTTCAAGCTAATTCTCCCCAATTTGGTATTTTATTTGGCAATCTGGGCGCCCCTCCCGGGACCCCCCAAAACTCAGGGTAACACCTGGAGCAGGCCATATTGGTAAAAGCAGCTCCTTTTTCAGCTACTTTCCAGTCCCGCTGAAGTTCTCATTTTATGTGCCTTGGCTCTTCACCACTGCCATGGGTGAGCCAAGGAAGGGAGGAAGTAGATAAGTGACATGGGTAAAGAACTCTGCCAAAATCACACTGCTTTTAACTCCAGACACTGTTTTTAACTCTAGCTTTAAAGGAGATGTGGATTGTGCACAAAGGATCATCGCAAGTTATCATTCAGAGTTAATTATTGCTTTACTGTTTGGTACAGATAGCTTTGTAAGATTTATAGGGCCAACCCTTCCATTAGGCAGAGTGAAGCAGATGTCCTTAGGCATCAGATTCTGGGCGATATGAAATGATTAGTTCTTTTCAATTGATACGGTTGTTGATTTTTATTGCTGGTGAAGCACAGAGGTGCCTGTGGATTTTCAGCCTCATTGGCAAAATAACTTGCTTGATTTTGAGACAGCAAACTATCTTGGGCTAGTGCTGAGCATTTGGATAAAATTTAGCTGGAAAAAAAAAAGAGGGGGGCTTGATATGATGCCTCTCTCTGTATTCTTCTATTCCATCATGTATAGTGGGATGAAGGAATTCCATTTTTAACAGCAGAAAGGATGCACAGGTGGGGGTTGCTAAAGGTTTACAGCTTAAAGCTCCCCCTGGCAGTAGCTTCTCTCTGCAGTCTCTCCTGAGGTCACCTTTCAGCCAGACTCTGATACTAGATGTGAGACTGAATGACTACCTCCTCCTGTCTGAGATCACCAAAAGAGGCCCTGCAATGTGTCTTATCACGCACAGAGGTCATGATGGTTGGGTTTGCTCTGTAGCAGACTTTTAGTACATCTCTATCTGTTTTCCATACTCCTCAGCTGCCCTGATTTGGCAGGGAGAATCCCAATTAATCCTCTGTTGTCTCACTTTTTTCAGCTGCTTTTAAAATGGCTCAGTTTCTCTCTTTTCATTCCACTTTATCCCCAGTCACTTGCTGCAAACTGAGTTGAAAGTCAAAAAGTAGTTTGAGGACAAAGGAGAGGAGAGGATGGAATCTTGCCCAGTAGGCTCAGTTTAAAGCAAATTGCTGCAGCTTTTCCTAGCTTGTGTGTTCTTCCACATTGATAACTTTCACCCTCTTGACCACACTTTGATGTAGCTTGGCCATACGTTCCCCAGTTTTCATCTGCAAATTTTTGGTGGGTATTGTTTTCTCCCCTATGGCGGCTTTTTGTAGCAACACCTCAGTGGTGGAACTCTTTCCTAATAAAGGTCACATGGGCTCTTTGCTGAGCTTCTGACAGGCATTCCAAACTATTATATCTTTTGTCTTATAAAATGGACTTTAGTCTATTTTTTTTAAAAAAGGTTTGTCCTTAACATCCTTTCATACTGTGATTTTCTTGTGCATTGTAATTTTCAGAATAATATTACTGGAAAAGTTACAGGAGTTATTAGAAAAGTTATTAGACTGTCCGAAAGACCATGCCTCCCAAAATAAGCCTCCTTGAATTTAAAAATCCTTGCAGAGAGGGCTTTTTCTTGTTCCCACCACATAACAAGCATGCTTTAAAAGCTATTTTAAATTAATGTTGTTAATATGATTGTTAGTTATTTTTAACTTTTTATCCATTTTTAAACAGTATTTTGCCTTAACTCTAACTGTGAGCTATCTTGGGTCCTGTATCAGGAGAAAGAGGGGATTATAAATTAAATAAAGCCTACTTTTTGGAACTGAAAAGTCATGCACTGTACATGAAACTCTTGCTGTAATGGTATTGTGCAAGAATATTAATATATGCCTGGGATGTGAAAAAACTGCTGAAAAGTTAACCAAAAAACTTTAAGGCAGGAAGCTTTTAATGGTAACAAGGCTAAATTAGCAAAAGCAGGAGTGTACTAGGATTCAGTTCTTTGAAATGAAAAAGGGGGAATATGCTTTGGTCAGACCTCACTTGGAATACTGTGTCCAGTTCTGGGCACCACAATTCAGGAAGGATACTGATTAGCTGGAATATGTCCAGAGGAGGCCTGGAAACCATGCCCTATGAAGAGAGGCTTAGAGTGCTGGGTATGTTTAGCCTGAAGAAGAAAAGGTTGAGAGGTGACATGATAGCTATGTTTAAATATATGAATGGGTATCATATGAGGAATGGAGCAAGCCTGTTTTCTGTTGCTCCAGAGACTAGGACATGGAACAATGGCTTCAAGCTTGGTTCTCATAGCTCTCAAATCATTTTAGTATTTACATGCAATAAAATCTAGAACATGGAAAAGTTACTTTTTGGACTAAGATTTTTAGGATCCTCTAGGCCATATGGCTATGGGTCATGGTGGCTGGGAAATTCTGGGAATTTTTAGTTCCAAAGAAGTAACTTTTCCAAGCTGTGCAAAAATCTAGCAAGAAATATCCGCGGTGGAAGGTGAAGAGTGGCCCTATGATCCATTGAAAGCAACTATGGGCTGAGAGGTGGCAGACCAGATGGAGAACTTGGTTCAAAACCCTAGCTGAGCTTTGGACTTATGGGCAAGTTAGCTACCTTTTGGTAGCTGTTCTCCTCCCAGAGAATGAAAGAAGTAATTTATTTATTCTACTTCTATCATGCCCTTCTGCCAAAAATAGGATTGAGCACAGCTCAGGTCATAAGAAGCTACCTCACAGGGTTGTTAAAGGGATGACTGAGGGAAGAACATTTCACCTTGTTCTTAACCCTATGGACGTGGGATATTACTTGGGCCATTTCCACACTAGACTGTTATAGCGCTATCATTCCACATTCAACATCCTATGGAATCCTGGGGTTTGCAGTTTAGGGAGGGGCCTTTGAGGAACAGCAGATAGTCATTCATTTTTTTCCACAGTGTTGCAGGGGGAAGAGGTTAGAAGGTCTGGGCATTTTGTATATATTGACAGCAAAGAGACCAGTAATGTATCCATGCGCCTTCTTAAATCTGCTTTCTGTTTCTATATAGAGACTGGTAGTCAAGCCTTATCTTTGAACAGAGGAGTTTAGAGGGGAAGACAATGAAGCTATTTAATTTGCACAGATTAGTCACAGCATGAAACCTAGCCTTTATGGCAGTTCAACAAGACTAAGACTCAAGATTAGGTTCCTTTAAATAGTAGCTGAAAAGAAATATACACAAACACACTTTATTTCTCTGCACACTAATATACCAAATAAAAATAAGACATATTTAGAAAAATAAATGACTGTATACAAAGCCTTGTTTTTATCATTATAGGTTGGAAGTACAGCTGTTTACAACCTTGCAAGTGGCTGAAGCAAACCCTTCTTATTACGCAGAATTAATCCATTAATGGCATTACAGCTTGTCTTGGAATTACAGCCCTTTTTCCTACAGCCACCTGTCCATGCTTTTCTAATTATCTTGGAGGAGAAGAAAAGCTGCTTCTTGTCTTCAGTTCAAGATTTAAAAGGGGCTCCTTCTTCTTGTGAAATAATAATAGTTAAGAGATACAGCTTTATGGCCTCAACATAATAGAGAAGATGAAGCAATGGTACTAAATGTTCCACTCCCTTTCTGTCTTTCTTCTCCTCCACCTCCCTGCTCCCAGAGCCAGTTTTTCTGATGTAATGTTTTGCAGTTAGGAGTTGGATTTTAAAGTGATTCCTTCAGATGTGTGGATATGAACACATTATGAAAAAAAGAGTTTTCACTCAATTGTCTCAAGGATGACCCTATGAGCTGCTTCTAGATTCCTAGACAATTTAACTTCATGCACCTTCCTTGAGCAAGCTGCACAGATAATCCCTTCTGACAATATATGTTCATGTGATTTTTCAGGGGTGGGAAAAACTGAACTTCCAAAAAGGCATTCCTATAATGTATAATTATTTCTTTGGAACTGGCCCTCTCTTTGACCCCACTCTACATTCAAATTCAGGAAACAAAGAGATGGAAATGAACTTCCAATAATATAATGTCCTCATCCCATGAGGTCATGATCCAAGCAGCCTTAACAGACATCCAAGAGAGCTTGAACTGAAGAATTCAGACCTCTCAACATGCACATGAAGAGAAACTGAGGAAGTTAGCTTTTTGGACTATGACTCCTAGCTCCTTGAATTTCACCCACCCCACCCCCAGCAGAGGCAAATATTCTTTTGGATGAAAATTCCCAACTGACAAGGAGTTACTGTCCAAAATGATTATTTTTCCAAGCGCTAACCATGAAGAAATAGAATTCATCAAAATTAAGAGAGAGAAAGAAAGGAGAGACCTGCACAGGCTTCAGAAGCTCCAACATGATCCGTCTGGACTGGTTCCTCGGGAATAGATTTCATACTTATTCCCAACACTTCAGAGGCTGGAGGTGGGGGATGCCCAGGATTCACAGAAGTTTGCATGAGAGGCGTCTGTCTCCTTTTCTTTTGTTATATTTATGTAAAAGCTGTAGTGATAGCAAGCTGAAAACACACAGACTCTAAATGAACTGAGCCTCCTTTAAGCCAAAGTATTAAGGTGATGTCGTAAGAAGCAGCTTAGGATGCCAAGGTCAATGGGAAAGGGAGTATTCGTACTCACACCAGACCTTGCTATAAACCAGTCTGAAGGTTAGGAAGGACATTTTGCTGGCTGTCTTACCTGTGCTTTTTTTAAAATGGCATAACTCTGACTGGAAAAATGAGCGTTTTTTGCTTTGCCAGTATAATCAAGAAAATATATCTGATTTACATTGGTTTCCAGCCAACATGGGGGGGAGCAGTAGCAATGGTAATTATCTCATCTTAAGGAAGACTGCCAGATGCTCCTCTGCATTACACTGTGCTCTTTCAGCAGGACTGGCCTGTGGCTTCCACATCAGTGGGACAGATTTCAAATAACTTTAAAGGAACTCTTCTGAGGTGGTAAACTCTATCTCCCCCACCCCTGCCTGTTTCAGCACTTTGGAGAGTTCCTCTACAGGTGTCCAAATCTGGAGTGGATTCACTGTCCCTCTGACACACAAGTTACCAGTCTGTCCTTCACTGTTTTGAAAATCTGGAAAGGGAGGACATACTTCTTCATACTCTCAGCAATCAACCATCCAAAGGGACTTTGGAGGCCACAAGAGTCACATTGCTCTAAAAACCAAATGTAGACAGACTTTCAGCTGTGCTGAGGTACTCAGATGCACAGTCAACATTTGAGCACCCTAAGACTGAACCCCTGCTCAATTTAGCACACTCTGACTCAGTTATTTGTCACGCATTTTCAAAAAATATATTTAGCTCAGGCTGCTTGGCCTTAATTTTAGGTCATGGCATTTTTCACGTTGCTTATATTCTTAGAGGACTGATGTGTGAAACCAATTCAGCAATGCTAGGCTTTTTCTATCCTCTTCCAGCCAAGACTGCAATCCCACATGGCTCAGAGGAGACAAGATGAGATGTCTTAAAATCTGGAAGAGGTTAAAAGATGTCCTATTTTTCACTTGATTGAATGCCATCAGGGCTAGCTCTTTCATTAAGCAGCATGAGGTTACCAGATTTCGGGTGTTATAGAAAGTTAAGAAACTATTGTCATATGGAGGATGGAGCAAGTCTGTTTTCTGCTGCTCCAGAGACTAGAACACAGAGCGATGGCTTCAAACTTCAGGAAAAGAGATTCCATTTAAACAATAGGAAGAACTTCCTGACTGTTAAAGCAGTTCAACAATGGAATGCACTGCCTTGGAGTGTGGTGGAGTCTCCCTCTTCGGAGGTTTTTAAGCAGAGGCTGGATGGCCATCTGTTGGAAATGCTTTGATGGTGTATTCCTGCAGGGGGTTGGACTTGATGGCCCTTGTGGTCTCATCCAGCTTTATGATTCTATTTGCTATTAATTGGTGGTGTGATGATGACGCTGATGATGAAAACAATTATTGTATTTTAGCTCTTATTGTATTTTTAGAGTGTTCTCTCTCCTATGGCAAAATAGAGAAAATTCCAAAAATACAGTAACAGTAGCAAAAATAAAATCATCACCTTTTTATTCATCATCATAATAAATTAATAGCAAATATTTTCCTATCCTTTCATAACACTCAGAATTATACTTTGGACATATGAGATAACAATGACTCAACAAGGAAAACCATAGCCTTGAGTATGCAAGACCTAAACAGGGCTTCCAGTGAGCAACACTCCTGAAAATTTATCATTCAGAAGATCACTGTGAGTTTATGCTCATTTGATGGCACGTAACAACAACAAATGGCAGAATAACTTGACTGGCTTTGGGTATTCATTGCAGCACAATTAAAGTAAAAGAAAGAGGCATTTCCTTCTTTTCTTCAGGGAAGAAAATGTCTTCGGCTACAGATCATTGCAGTGTGGCCCTAAAGAACTCAAGGCTATTTTAGCAGTTACATACCTTCCAGCATCGCACAGACAAAAATTGGGACATGCATGGCTAACCAACATTAATGTGTAGTCAAAGAGTCAAAAATGAGGAGGGGCCACAGCAGTTTGCTTTTGCCTGAGCCTACTGGGAAGAGCAAGATTCGATTCCTCTCCTCTCCTCACTGCTGAGTTAATTGAGTGCAAACTACTTTTGCACGTTGAACTGAGTTTGGAACAACTGAAGTAAGCTGAGGACAAAGGGAGAAGGCAGGTGGAGAAGAAAGAAATGGAGACATTTTAAAAGCAGCTGGAAAAGCAGGACAACAGAACCAAGACTATCCCTGCCAAATTGGGACAGTTGGAGAGCATGCAGTTACTATAGCCTTGGTCTCACCCGCAATGCCCTTTGCTGAACAATATTTGGGGCTTTCTTCCCTTCCAGAAACTTCCAGGATCAGTATATTTGTAGTTAAATAGGTTGCAGCCCCCTGCAAGCCCAGACTCCACCTAGCCCTCCACAATCAAAACTGGAAGGAGCCTTTTATTTTATTTTTTACTTATTTTCAGGCCTTATTCATCCCTTTGAATAATGTCCAGAAGGGCTTTACTCCTTTTTAATAAGGTGGTGGATTTGAGGAGGAAAGCAGGATTGAATAAGAATGGTTGAGGGTGACAGGGTGCTTCTGAGAGAAACTGGGAAGGCCACTACCCTCTCCAGTCTGTAAAATGGAAGAAGGCCTGGCTGCCCCACTCCTCCACAGTGGCTCTATTACTTTCCTCTAGATATCATACTTTTACTGATGCAACCAAGAATCGTGTTGCCTTCCATTGCTGCTGCTTCACACTTCTGACTCATGTTCAGCTTGTGGTCTGCTAAGACTCCTAGATCCCTTTCATATGTACTGTTGTCCGGTATGTGTTGTTGTTCCTTGCTCTTGATGATTTTTGATGTAAGGATGGATCAAAATTACTAGTCTATAAAGAAGGCAGTTGTTGTGCCTCTGTGTTTATTTCATAACATTGTAGAGTTGGAGTGACCATCTCTGTAGACCATCCAGTCCAACTCCTCACGATGTAGAACATCCAAAATTAGAGGGTCTTCAACAGTTATCCAGCCTTTGCTTGAGGATCTTCTCAGAGGGGGAGCTACCCTCTTGGTTCATTAGTTTCTCCTAATGTTTAATTAGAACTTACCTTCCTGTGATTTCAGTCTGTTCGGTCTGATCCTACCCTCTGGGATAGCAAACAAGCCTTTGCCTTGCTCTATTGATAGCCCTCAAATATTTGAAGAGCTTTAAGACCTATTCATATATTATAATTATTTACCTGTCTAACAATGGTAATCAGGCACGTGGTTTATTCATGTGGGTGGAATGGCTTAGGCAGACAGATCCAATTCCAGCTTCTGGCTCCCATGTTAGCATGGTGTAGTGGTTTGAGCATTGGGCTACAACCCTGGAGGCCAGGGTTTGATTCCCTGCTCAGCATGGAAACCCACTGGGTGACCTTGGATACATCATATACTCTCAGCCCCAGAAAACCCTGTGATAAGTTCACCTTAGGGTCTCCATAAGTCAGAAACGACTTGAAGGCACACAACAACAAATTTGCTTTGGCTTTTAGTATGAATTTTAAATGACATCTCCAAGGCGCTTAAATTATCTGGGGGATAAAACTGAGCACCTTGAATAACTTCCTTTATACTCTGGACTAAAACCCAGACTGGGATTCAGCACCCCACAGAAGTAATATCTGTAAGCAGTGGTTAGCTGAAATAGTAACCTTTATTCACAGATGATGTTCCTGGGATACCATGTGAATTGTCTCCTTCTCAGTAATACTGTTTACATGAGCAGGCCATGAATGTTTCACAAAATAATAGCCAGTTAAAACAAATGAACCTGATCTCAGTCATTACAAGCTCTGATGAGAGGAAACTGTGTCCTCTCCAGTGCTGAGGAGCTGTCAGGAATGATTACAGTGGAAGAGGAGCAATACTGTGCTTGGGCCAGGCAGTTGCAACTTAATGTTTGTACCCAGTATGCTTTTGGAAGGTTTTGCATATGCTTCACTGGAACTTATTCAAATAGGATCACATGGTAAGAGGCTGGATTCCCAGATGCATTTAGTTCACAGAATTGTCTTTCTTTAGGTTGCCAGAATAACCTAGTCTGATTACAGACTTTGAGGCATTCTTTAAAAACAGCGTACTACATTATTTCCCCCCATTTCCCCTCTGACTGCAAGGGAGAGGACCCATTTTCGATCCTCAGAATGCATTTAAAGCAAAAGGTACTGTTATCCCCTTTGCACAAAAAGAGTGGCGACTGTTCTTGGGATGGGTGATTTTTTAATTTTGGTTCTTTGCATGCCAGAATTTGCCAAAATTCATAGAATTTGAATGTGGCGGGATTTGTCAGTGGAGATTTGCCATTGCCTTCTTTTTAAATAGAGCCCACAGCGCCTAGTATTCCCCTGTGATCTCCCTTCCAAATACTAACCAGACCTGACCCTGTTTAGCTGGTGAGGTCTGACAGGGTATTTAGCCCTTACACTTTGCTTGCAGAATGGAAGTCCCTCAACCATTTGATTCAACCACAGCTCTGCAGGCCTCCCATTTTATTGACCCCATTTGGAAGTTCTCTGAATCTTCAATGAATTTACTGGGGTCAAGGCAAGCACTCCCATCAGACAATCACCCCAAGTGCTAGTGCCAGAGGGCTGTTCGCTGGCTGTGCACTCTTCCATGTGTGCCAGAATTGCACAGGAGAAAAATGGGACACATATGGCCAAGCAACACAGGAGTGTGGTCAAAAGCAAAAGTTATTCAATGAGAATGAAAACATAAACTAGGGGAGGCAGCAGCAGTTTGCTTTTACTTGTATCTACTGGCAAAGGCAAGATTCTACCCCTCCTCTCCTCTTTCTTTGCTGAATTAGCTAAATACAAACTACTTTTGCATTCCAAACGCAGTTTGCAGCGACTGAAGCAAGCTGAGGACAAAGGGGGAAAGTGGGAGGAGGGAACCGAAATCAGAACATTTTAAAAGAAATTGAAAAATTTGTAAAGACAGTCCTGTCAAATTGGGACATTTGGAGGGTATGTGGCTATTTATTCTGAGAGTTCCTTTCCCTTTGCCACTTGTTCTCTTCTTCTTGGGACAGAGATATTTGTGCTCCAGAGCCTGTCCTATACCCATTAAACTAGCCTGCTACCTTGTGGTGTGGTGTAGGATTCTATCTACAACTAGTACTAAGATTCATGTCCCTATCCATTCACATTTTATATGTGCAGCAGCATGTGTGTGCATGCTCCTTCTTGTCCATTTCCTCAGGCAACAAAATACCTTGATCTAGGTCTGACCGAGGGGCAACTGACTATCATCTAGTCCCCATTTTATAGCTGCAGTTGATCCTAAACTACAGCTAAAATGCAAGAAGGGAAGCAGAATGATGGAATTAAGGAACTGCTGTTAGAAACACACAGTTTTTTCCAGGAACTGCAAACATCTGGGCTGTGTGTGTGTGTTTTGAAATAAAGGCACATTTGGCAAAATTATCACTAAAAAAAAACTTTTAAGCTGATGTAACTTCAGCCAAAACAAAGTCAACTGCAAGGAATGACACTTTGCATAGCCTATGGAAGGAAAAGTGGTTGAGAGCAAGGGAAGGGGCAGCGGCAGGGTGGAATATAGCAGGTTCTTTCCTCCCTGCCCCCCCCTCGGCAACCAACTCTCATGAGGTGAACTGAGTCAGGACATTCTATGTGGATAAAAAGCTTTAAGAAAAGAAGCTTTGTCCCACTGTCTTCCCTTTCTGTTACACTGAGTGATTAAGCCCCTGCAGTCTATAATATTCGGGCTGGCTAAATGGGCTCATTTGAATGAACCATATCAAGTTCACCAACGCAGAGCAAAATTCCACAATGGGGTCTTTTCTTTTACAGTACATACCTGTTCACAAAGATGAGGTATCCCGGCACCTCTATGCAAAAGCGAGTGGCAGGAGCAACAAAGCCCATTTCAGTGCTGTGACATCACCTTTAGACTCCATGTAGCACTTGCTCTCATAACAAAAGAGCAGACTGTTAACGCAAAGCTGGGGCCCTCTAGCTATTATTATTGAAACTCCTGTTCCCAGCAGGTCTAAGCAGCCTGTCCAATGGTGAGATATGATGGGAGCAGTTGTTCATCAACATCTGGAAGACTAAAGGGAGGACTTAAGGAAAACCTGAGGAATTGCACCTGTCAGAAGAGCATAACTTAGATATGTTTTAACTAACAGTCTTTTAGAGGCTAAGATGAGAAGTAGGGCTGTCCATTGACTACTATAATGTTGGCCTGGCCTGCTTTTGTCAAGGCACAGGTAAGGTGCCTAGGTCAAAAATTAGTAATGCTGAAGAGGAGAAAAGAGTGGGGGAAAGCAAACGGTTTGAGGTCAATAGAAAACATATTGGAAAAGATTTGTCAGAGTGAAAATAGAGAATAGACGGATTGCAATAATATAAGTTAAGTAAGAGGAAAGAGTACTGTTATGTTAATCTAACAAGAAGTTGAGGCAAGTCTACAATTGATTTTTTTTGGATTTTATTTGAGATCACAATAGAGAAATAAAATCAATAAAGGAAGCTCAAACAAGGGGAGGGAGGAAGGATAAGGATTGTGATATCAGATGGATATATATTAAGATATATAAATACAAGTTAAGCGTTTTTTAAAAAAAATGTGAAAAATTTATAGATTTATGATTTTGTTTTGTAATGAATTAATTTTTCTTTAATAAATAAATTAAAAAAATTAGTAATGCTGAAGAGCAAGTGGTACGCCATGGGACAGCTTAGCCCTAAGTAAGTGGTAATATAATGATAAAATAATATTAAATGAATTTATGAATATATTTAACGGGAATTATAGGAACTGCAGTAGATTTGAAATACAGATCCTAAGAACACGGACGCAGCAGTGAGGCTGCTAGACATGACTACAGGGTAGGCTTACTTCTTCCCAGTGCTTCCCCTCCCTATATAAAATTCCCTTTAATCTCTGTTTGGAATGTAAAATGATCTTCTGAATTGCTCTGCTCTGTGACCATTGTGGCCTCGGTTTCACCTTGATTCCACACTTGACTGCCTTCTCTCTTCTTAAGCTTTGCTTTCTTTAGATTACCCACTGTCAATTACATTTATTTCATTCGAAAGTGAAACACTGGATTCTGAAATACTTAAAAATTCTTGGCTGCTACCTAGAAATCATTCCTGAGGTGAGTGTAAAGTATTACATCTATCCCAGCTGGCTGAAAGTCTGCTGCCACCTTTTAAATGAGTTTGCTCATCTCATCTTTGTATGAGCCACTGTTCAGAGCTTGGACGTTGATGAAGGTAGGTAATTGATGAAGGTAGCTATTTCTTCCCTTTAAGCCATAGTTCCCTATTTTGGCACTTTCCAGATGTTTTCAACTACATCTCTCACCAGCCCCAGCCCCTATGATCAACAGCTGTGGATGTTGGTAGCTGTATGTTGTTGAAAACATCTGGAGGTCACAATGTTGGGGACGGCTGCCTTACACACTTCAAATGGAGCAACCACAGGAATTTAAGCATTTTGCATATAAATCAGAGCTAATAGCAGTCTACTTCTCACATTAAACGGAACAATACCCGTGAGAAGCAAAACAGGATCTCTTTCTCCACTTTACCTCACTGCACTCCAGTGGTTTAATTAGTTTTTCCTTGCCCAGCTGCAAGACTAGAATTGAACCAATAAGAATAAGGAAATTAAAGGGAAAGCAAAGAAAACTATGGGACAGACTAGGTTTTGCTCCATTTTAATTAATAACTTTTGCCATCTTGACCACATTCTGATATTGACTGGTCATGTGGGTCCCTATTTTCACTTGTGAAATGTTGAGGATATATAATCATCGAATGTCTGTTTAAATGAAAGGGCTTTACCTGCTGGTGAAAGGAGAGCAAAGAAAGGGCCAGTCTTCCCTCCCATGAAATTCCACAGCGAGGGAGTAATCATATTGAAGGCTCTCTCCTGGATCCTCACCAGATGGACCTTTGATGATGGTGAGACTGAGAGAAAGCCTCCACCAAGGATCTTAAGGCTTGGGTAACTTTATAAAAGAATTTACCAGGTACTCCAATTGCATTTTCCAGGTACGGAACAAATGAAGAGGAAGGTGATGCTTTGGTATCACTGCCTCTGAAACTGGTTCTTGTCTTGCCAGCTGGGGGGGGGGGCAGAAACACTTCCTCCTGAAAGAGGGGTGAAAGGAGGAGTTTTGACCTATGCAGAGAAAGAGTCCTGATTCTGGAACTGCTCCAGCGCCCTAGCCCCCTTAATCCAGCTCTGCCTAACATAAAGGGATGGTCTAGCAGAACTGATCACTTGATATACGTAGGCTACAAGGCTCAAAATACTTCCCAAAAATGATTTGACAAGCACCATTTCCAAGGAATTGTAAGAATGGTAGCGTTATCAGAGTGCAAGCTGCGAGTTTGTTAATGGTATTTGATATTTAGTGAAAGGAAACAAGGTACATATGTCAGAAATAAGATAGCTAGAAAACGTTCTGTATTACTGTGGAGGTTTTTAATTTAATAATTTGTTGTTTTTACAAATGGGAGGCAATTTTTTTTATATTTAAGTGGTGGTATGTTGAAAATACAGCCAGTGTAGTTTAGTGGTTTGAGTGCTGGACTACAACCTTAGAGATCAGGGTTTGATTCCCCACTCAGCCATAGAAACCCACTGGGGGACCTTGGGCATGTCACACATTCTCAGCCCCAGAAAACCCCATAATAATGTTGCATTAGGGTCACCATAAGTCAGAAATGACTTAAAGGCACACAACAACAACAATAACAATGTCGCAAATGAACACTTGCATATCCAGAAGTAAACTCGGGATGTAAATCTTAAACTTACTTTTGGGGGAGCCATTTCAGGGGAACACAGGGGCAAAGGCCAGTCATGCTGCCTGGAGGAAGAGGGAGGGCTGTATCTTGTATCCTGTTATTTTGCACTTTATGATTATAATTGTTCATTACAGAAAGTACATATCCAGTCTACCATCCAAAGTATGTGTTCTGGGAAGAGGAAGGGAGATACTGGACCTGAGGAGGCAGCCATTACAGTTGTTCTGGGCAAGAGGAAATATGGAAAGGGGAAACAATTCCATGTCAAACATGGGACAGGAATAGAGTCTTAGTTGTCCCTAAAATGTCCCCCAATTCAAATAGCCTGGATGGTCCTGGCAGCACTACCCCTGGGTTAAAAATGCTGGTGAATGCCAGGTCAGTTAATGGAAAGACAACTACCATCCAGGACTTGATCCTGGATGAGCATGCCAACCTGGCATGCATCATAGAAACCTGGTTAGATGAGGCCTGGGAGGTTAATCTCTCTCAGCTTTATCCACCAGGATTCTCTGTTCAGCAGCAGGCGAGACCTGGGGGCTGGGGAGGTGGAGTTGCAGTAATCTATTGAAATTCCATCCCCCTGTACAGGTGCCCTATCCCACAGTTCTCTGGGTCTGAGTGTGTTTATCTGAAGCTGGAAGGCTAAGACAGATTAGGGATTCTATTGGTATACCACTCACCCCGCTGCACAGCAGTGTCCCTTCCTAAACTAGCTGGTGTGATTTTGGGATTAGTGCTGGAATCTTCCCAGTCTGTAGTACTGGGGATTTCAATATTCATACTGAAACCACTCTGTCAGGTGCAGCTCAGGACTTCATGCCTGCCATGACAACCGTGGGTCTGTCCCAAGTAGTATCTGGTCCTACTCACACTTCTGGGCACACTCTAGACCTTGTTTTCTGTGGTGAATGGGGTGAATGTGATCTGGGAGTTCTGTTGTCATGGACAGATTACTACCTGGTGGGGTTTAGACTCACCAGGACTCAGAACTTCTGCAGGGGTTCATTAAGATGGTTTTCCCCAGGAGGCTTATGGATCCAGATGGACTCCTGATAGCTCTTGAAGAATTTCCTGCTGCCCTGACAGGCAGTCTTGTCAAAGACCTGGCTGACCTCTGGAATACAGAAATGGCCAGGGCAGTGGACATGATCACCCCTGAGCATCCCCTCTCACACAGTGGAGCCAAACCGTCCCCCTGGTGGTGATAAACAGATGAAAGGGTGACTACAGTGACGTTGGTGGGAAACTTGGAATGCATCCGATCAAACAGCAGATCCACTAGAACTTATTGTCATGGCCTCCCAGCTCCAGGAATTTCTGGATGAAAAGGATTATTTAGATCCATTCAATCTGGTTTCAGGCCTGGCTATGGGACTGAGACAGCTTTGGTCGCCTTGGTGGATGACCTATTCCAGGAACTAGACGGGGGAGTGTGTCCCTATTGGTTCTGCTGGATCTCTCAGTGGCTTTCGATACCATCGACCATGGTATCCTTCTGGGTCGCCTTGCAGGGATGGGACTTGGGGGCACTGTTTTATAGTGACTCCCTTCCTTCCTGGAGGTTCGAACTCAGAAATGGTGCTGGAGGACTCCTGTTCGACCCCCTGTCCTTTGGCCTGTGGGATCCCTCAGGGTTTGGTTTTGTCCCCCATGCTATTTAACATCTACATGAAACCATTGGGAGAGGTTGTCTGGAGTTTTGAGGTTCAGTGCCATCAGCATGCGGATTACACCCAACTTTATTAATCTTTCCCAGCACAAGCCAAGGAAGCTGTTTTGGTCCTAAACCAGTGACTGATAATTGAAACTTAATCCAGACAAGACAGAGGTGCTTCTGGTTAGTAGAAAGGCAGATCAGGGAATAGAGATTCAGCCTATGTTAAATGGGGCTACACTTCCCTTGAAGATGCAGGTCCGAGGCTTGGGAGTACTCCTGGATTCAACTCTGAGCCTGGAAGTCCAGGTTTCAGCAGTAGCGAGCAGTACATTTGCACAGTTAAGGCTTGTGTACCAGCTTAGCCTGTTCCTTGAGACATCAGACCTGGCCACAGTCACACATGCCTTGGTTGGATTATTGTAATGCACTCTATGTGAGGCTGCCTTTGAAGAGTGTTCAGAAACTTCAGGTGGTCCAAAAAGATGCACCCAGATCGCTAACTGGAGCTGGCTACAGGGAGCATACAACACCCCTGCTGCAACAGCTCCACTGGCTGCCGGTCTGTTTCTGGGCACAATTCAAAATGCTGGTGATGACCTTTAAAGCCCTACATGGCTCAGGTCCAGGTTATTTGAAGGATCGTATACTCTTCTGAAAACCCGCCTGGGCTTTCAGATCTGCTGGAAAGGCCCTTCTCTTTGTCCCACCACCTTCACAGGTGCATTTGGTGGAAACACAGGAGAGGGCCTTCTCAGTGGCTGCTCCCAGGCTCTGGAACTCCCTTCCCAGAGAGGTTAGACTGGCACCCTCCCTGCCTACCTTCCGGAGACAACTAAAGACATTCTTATTTCAGCAGGCATTTAATACATGATAATTGTGAAGAAAGATGGCTGGTTATTTTAATTGAGATTGGTTTGTTGTTTTTAATATGTATTTTAATTTTGTTTTAATTACTACTGTTTAATATGTGCTTTAACTTTTATATGCTACAGTCTTAACTATGTTTTCTTTTTAAATTATTGTAAGCTGGTTTGGGTCCTTTCAAGAAGAAAAGCAGGGTATAAATAAAAATAACAACAACAACAATTTTAGAAATGTGATGTGTCTCAGGTCTCAGGGGTCTGGTCAAAGTCTGAAAGCAAAGGATCAAAGAAGGACACAAGAAGGATTTGCTTTCAACTGACCCTGGCTGTAGTTACAAATGTTTCTAAGTACTTTTAAAATTATGGATTTTATGTAATGCAATCAACAATGAGTGCTTCCTTTTTCCATTCTTTGAGCCCTGGATTGCTGTTGCAGAAGATGTGTCCTGACTGCAGGTACCTTTCATTAGGTTACAAAGTGGAAAAAGAAGATGAAATGACTTCAGTCTATGCAGCAGATCCACTAACATTTGCTAATTGTAATCAGTCTGGTAATACTTAGGAGCTCATAACAGGCTTATAAAGAGGGATTAAAAGGACATTGTCAGGCCATAACAGAATTTATCCAAACGACTGTCCCAAATAAAACTGGAATACAGTAGAGATCCTTCTAACAACCAAAATGACTTTTCATGACTCATGCTTGGGGTGGGGGGATTATTTTTAAAAATAAATAAATTCCTAGCTCCACTTAGATCAGTAGCTATTTCAATGAGAACAAGAATTTATCATCCTCTGTTATATCCATCTTAGGGCATGTCTCTTCAGTACAGACTTTTGTGGTTTTAATTTGAATGTTGTCATTCCCAGACATTCTAAAAGTCTATATCTGAGAAATGTTTTCTTCATTCTGACAAAATTACTATCCTTAATTCTTTGGAAGCTATGTCAGTCAAAACACTTCAGGAACTGTTTTAACAGTTGTGACACATATGCAATGTGCAAAGCTTTTTATAATCACTATATCTGTTGTAAAATCCCTCCCATGGGGTTAAGTGGAAAAGAATCAGATTTGGCTCTGGAAAATGTGGGTTTCACTTCTTTCCCTGCCACAGACTCCAAGCTGATTTACAGGCAAACAAAATATGATGTCAGATATATATAATTAGCAATTGCAAACATGAACTGAAATCTTATTGTTAACTAGATTAGGCCCACTGAATCAATGAGATATATATATAAGGGTTGAGCTATCATTCAACAATTTATTCAGTGGTTTTAGTCAGGAGTGTAGCAAAGTGTGGGCACAGAATGAGGGCATCATCCCTGAAATAAGAGTTATCCCCCTAATAAAAATTTCCCTAAATTCTAGTATGCCAAGAAGTAAGACACTGAAAATTGTTCTCACCTAGATTTGCTGCATTCTCATTGCTTTGGTAACATTGGCCATTTCTACACGGGGCAAGGGAATTGCCCCGTGCCGCTACTTACTGGACTTCTTGGCTCCCCAGTCCAGTCCACGCTGCTCCAGAGCAGTGTGTGCTCGTCGCTCTGCGCTGCTCCGGGGATGAAAATGGTGGCTTCAGGTTGGTCAAGGGTATCGACCAACCGCTGAAGCTCGCCAGCGTAAAGCCTGCCCCCGGCAGATCGCAGGCTTGCACTGGTGCAAGCCTGCAAATCTGCACCAGAGAGTGGGCACAGAATGGCGCACTCTGTGCTTTTGAAAGACCTGTTTTAAACGGTCTTTCAAAAGCACACTTGACGATCACTTGGGGTTGTTCCGGAGCGGGCTGAGGTGCGGATCTACGTTAAGTAGGTCCGACCCAGTCCACTCACAGATGCAGACATCCTCTCTGGAGGACGCTCTGCACCGTTTCCATTAGCCCATGCGGAAATGGCCATTGTCATCCCTTTTCCCTTGGATGCTGAAACTGTGTTTCTAAATGGTAGAAATGAGGGGAATAAAGGAAAATGTCAGGGGGGGGCAACGCCTTCATTTTGTCCTCCTCCCAGTAGCCACACCCTGGATTTATTTTAGTTGGGACTAGAAACAGGGGCAGCTCTTTAACGGTACATACTTATAGTACTATGATTCTACTTGAATGGCCATGACAATATCCTAGGGAATCTTGGTGTTTGTAATTTGGGTGATGCACTAGAGCTTTCTGGCTGGAAATTCTAAATGCCCCTTCCTAAACTGCAGATCCCAGGATTCTGGAGGAAGAAGCCATGACAGTTGAAGCAGAATCAAAGCGTTATAATTATACAGTGTGAAAAGGCCCCAGGATTCAGGTTCCCATGGTTGAGTGAGGTTTCAACCTTGGTCCCCATGACTGGGTTATGACTCTGGAGACTCGGCTCAGCCATAGCAAACCACTAAGTAACTTTAGGGACGTCACATCATCTCAGTCTCAGAAGGGCAAAGCGAGCAGTGGGCAGGGCAGGGGTAGAGGAAGCAGTGCTGGGTGGGGGGTGGAGCAGCAGCAAGCAGCAGCGATGGGGGGGCAGGTAGGGGGTTCCTTTTTTTGCACCCCTTCTGACATTGGCTCCCAAGACACATATCCAAGTTGCACTACTCTAGATACACCTCTGCTGTAAGTCTGAAATGACTTGAGGGCACACAACAGTTTTTAAAACAGCTGTAGACTGTAAGTGCAGGGTCACAGTCCAGAACTATCAGTGAGAAGAATTCATCAGTTTTGCTTTCTCTTCATTTCTCTCTTTGGCCATTTCCACACAGGGTATTTTAAACGGTGCAGTGCGTCCGCCACGGAGGACGTCTGCATCTTGGAGTGGATTGGGTTCGGCCTACTTACTGTAGATCTGCACCTCAGTCCGCTCCAGAACAACCCCAAGTGGTCCTCCAGCGTACTTTTGAAAGACCTGATTTTTCCGGTCTTTCAAAAGCATGGAGCACGCCGCTGCGAGCCTGCTACCTTGTGCAGATTCGCAGGCTCACACCTCTGCTGAGGGAGGGCTTTAGGCTGGCGAGCTTCACCGGTTGGTCGAGACCCACGACCAACCAGAAGCCACCATTTTGGACACCAGAGCAGTGTGGAGCAATGACCACACACTGCTCCTCCTCACCCCGGACCGGATCAGACCGGACCGCCAGAAGATCCAGTAAGTAGCGGTGCGGGGCGATTCCCTCGCCTCGTGCAGAAATAGCCTTTCTCTGTCTCTCTCTCTCTCTCTCTCTCTCGCAACCCCAAGCTCTTTTCAAATTCAGAATGAAGAAATCTGTAAATGTGGTATATTTTTTAGAAAAACTGAAACAAACCGGAGAACTATTATAACTGATTAATTCAATAATTACATCTATTTCCCATTGTGGAGAGGGTGGTGTTGAACCTGCCTACCATATAGATGTTAACTTTGAGGAGCCTCTTGGAAAAGGAAACCAAATTAAGCACTAACATGGTTGAACAGATAGCGTTTCCAAATGCTCAAGCCTCTTGAGCTGGATGGACAAAACTGTGAATCTTACATTCTCCCACATTTCATTTTTTAAAATTCAACTTTGAAGTGCAGCCTAGAGTATGAGACTAGGAAAGTGAATTTGGAAAGTTCTGTTTTTACTAGAACTTCTTAAATCCTTTAGCCAGCATGGTCACTCCCACAGTTCACCAGAAAAAACAGCTAGCAGGGGATTCAGGGGGCTGTAGTTCAAAAATGAAATTTTCCAAGCTCTAACTGATCTATGACATGTTGACTGCATGGAGCTTCTACAAGTCTTAATTGCTGTTCAGTGGCACTATGCACAGCAAGCGTTTTCTCTAAATCAGCTGTTCCTAGGCAGCATGCTTCCCCTGCCATTTTGTGTGTGTCCTGCATGTCCAGTATCTTGGCTCCAATAATTTCAGCATTATTGGTCTGCCTGTTTTGTTTTGTATTAAAAAAAAAAAAAAAAGCTCAGCAAAGGCATAGCTGCTAACTAGGGGAACTCAAGCAATAAGCCTCCAACTGAAATTCTCTGTTGAAATGGACAAATAAGTTGTGGTGATTGATGATTTCTGTACCAGTGGGATGCTACAAGCCCTATGGTTTTTAGTCATAACTTTAAATAAGCTATCCAATGTGTGGAAAACTATCCCCAAAAATAGGCTTAGCACTTGGATAGGTGCTTTAAAGTCTGGCGTATGACCTAGAGTGGCTTTATTGCCTCACTAACACGGAATCCACCAGCCATGGTTGCAAAGGACTGCCTCTCCCCACACTCTACTCAGTTAGCGTGAGATCTTTTAAGGTCTGATGTTCTCAAGCTTCTAGCATTTAGCATGATCTAATTAAGCCTCACTGTTATCACCCTACTGAGAATGAGGTGTCTTTTTCTGGAAGTATTATGGATCCCACACTATAGAATCCACACAATATAGTCTATATTATGGATCACACATTCTGTAACCAAGACACCCTTTTTTGTCAAACAATAGCTCCTTTGGAAGGCAATCCTAGAAAGTAACTTTCCAGGAACAGCCCTTGCACACACTAAGGCCCTTTCCGCACGAGAACGTTCTTGTGCATTGTTCCGTCGCAATCCAGGCAGCGCCTCTGCTGGGATGGGAGCATGTCCTCAATGCTCCTCTCCACATGTGACTGGCTGCCTGTGGAAGGGATTGCAAGGGACATGCTCCATCCTTCCAGATTGCAGCCAGCCTTCTTCCCATGCTGCAGTGGGGGAGGAAGCCCATAGATTGCACTTCCAGTACTTCTGCATGTACTTCTGGCTGGCCCCTCCCGAAACTGCAAACCCCAGGATTCCATAGGATGTTGAAAGTGGAATAATCATACTATAAGAGTGTAGTGTGGAAATGGCCTTGGGGGTCCACAGCAACAAAAGGTATTTAAAGGGGGTCCCTGGTAAAGAAAATGCTAAGAACCACTGCTCGACACTGATCTACAACTGCCTTTGAAAACCAGAATTCTCAAAAACTGAGATCTCCTTCTTTTTCAGCACGCCTTTCCTTCCCCACCATAAGTTTATCTGTATATTTGATTTATATCTGCTTTTCTCACAAAGAGAACCCAAAGTGGCTTGCAATATATGTTAAAAGAAAATAGCTAAAACGAACATGTTATACAAAAATTTTAAAAGAACTAAAAATCAATCCAATTAAAATGTTATTTTCTAGAACATTTCATCTAAAACAATAACATTCCTTGATTGCCTATTTGTGTCCCTTCTTGCATCATCCTTGGATCGTTGCCCCCCCCCCCGGGGTTTATATCCATGAAAGAGGGTTTATATCTGTGAAAACTCATGCTAAAATAAACACTAGCTAGGTTTAAAGCTACTGCTACATTCCTTCCCCCCTCATCCTTTCTATGCTGCAAGGCATTAGCGCAGCTTCTTGGAAAACTATATTTAATTGTTATTTTGTCATATTGTTCCAAGAAAAATCAGTTTCAGGAAAAATTCGGATCTTATCTTCACTGCTCCCTTGAGTATCTTATGTGGACCTAGATCTTACAATCTTAATATTCTTGGGTGCTTTATGTTTTGATAACAAAATGCTCATTTTGAGACAATTCAGACAGACAGATAGCAGCCTGTCTTTCAGTAAAACTGAGCCAGAATTATACTTTCTTGGCTAAATTTTCCACCATTTATGTTTTAGAAGGACTTAGTCCACTCCACTCCTCCTGCCAACACATAGTTGTCTATAGATGTGTTTAAAGATGACTGTCCCATGAAAATATTGAGTCTTCTATACAGCAGTTTGACAGGACTCCTAATACTAGCCTGCAACAGAAAGGAGAGGGAAGAGGGCTGAATGGGCTGAAACAAATCCTCTACTTTATGCATTTTTAAAGAACATGTGAGTCTGGGTCTCTACCACTTCAATGCCTGGTTGTGCAAAGCCATCATTCATGCAACAGATTCTTTTTTTCTCAAAAGAGGAAGGCTGTTTTATATGGCTCAGGCTCAGGGCATCTGGCAAACCATATCTCCCTGTATGGACCTGTATGGACCCTGAGAGAGAATACAGAGTTGGAAGAGGCCTCATGGGCCATTAAGTCCAAAGCCTTGCTCAGCGCTGAATCTCAATTTAAGGCATCCCCAACAGTAGCCATCCAGCCTCTTTGAAGACCTCCAGTGAAGGAGACCCACCACCTCTCTAGGCAATTGCTTCCATTGCCAAATTCCTCTCACTGTCAAGATATTCCTTCTAATGTGCCTCAGGAGAGGCCCTTCTCTTAGGCCCTTTCCTCATCTTATCACATTGTCCGCTGGTTGCAATCCTGGCAGCACCTCTGCCAGGAAAGAAGTGCGACAGGAACCTTCCCTTCAGCACCAGATCAGCTCTCTGTGGAAGGGAGCATGATGGACATGCCTCTTCTTTGTGCAGTGCAGCCTGGCACTTTCCTATACTGCGCTGGGGCAGGAAATTCCTCCATTGCATTTCCAAGCCTTCTGCAGGGAAGGTAAGTGTGGGACCGTCATGCAATCAGGGGTCATTGACAGGGAAAACCCATCAATGATTTACCCCACTATCACACTGGTCAGTGTTGGGAGAAGGACGGGATCATGGCGACATCATACAGAAGTGTCGTCATGATCCCGCTCCTCTCGCATCCCCATGCCAGGAGAACACCAGTCTGCAGAAAAGGCCTCTGTCACACTAGCATCACAAACACAGTTGTTGGGGATGCAAGACAGGGTCATCTTGATGGATGCCTCTAGATTCTGGAACTCCCTTCCAAATGTTCCTTTCATCACTGTCCTTCCGTCAGCAGGCAAAGACCTTTTCATTCCAACAGGATTATAAAATAGAGTTTTTAAAGAGTGGGCTGAGAGTGCTATACTGTTTTAAACTGAACTGTTTGGATTCCCTTTTTATCTTTTTAAATTGCATAGTATCTTTTTAAATGTAGGTTTAAATCATGTTAATATTATGACTAGTTTAATTTTATTTTAATGTTTACTTTTGGTATGTTTTTAGTGATAACTGTTCTTTTTCAAATTGTAAGTTACCTTGAGTCTCAATTTTGGGAGAAAGGTGAGCTATGACTAAATATAACAACAACAATAACAACAATTCAAATGTCTAGCTCTCACCTTTTTGAAGGACAACTCCTCCACCCCAGAAAGGTATCACCACTGGTCAAAATAGGAAATGGGCCTTTGTTGTATCAGGACTACTACCTGATGCTGGCAATGTGGAGCCCCAGTTTATATCTTGACCAGTGACTATAACTCTGCATGGTGAAAGAATTGACCTTCAGAAATAGGGAGCTGCATATAAGGGCTAGAAGTTTGTTTTATAAAAGGAGAGTTCTCAGGAAGCCAAATTTGATGATTTCACAGAAGCTTTTTTGGAATTCCCCAAACCTGGATTTTACCATCTGGATTTCAGTGCATGTCACCTAAAAAGTATACATAGTCCTGACTTTAATGGCATTGTGTGCCTTCAAGTTGTTTCCCACTTAAGGCAACCCTAAGGCAAACCTATCACAGGGTTTTCCTTGACAAGAGCTGTTCAGAGGGGAGTTGCCTTTGACTTCCCTTGAGACTGAGAGAATGTGACCTGCCAAAGGTCATTTAGTGGGTTTCTATGGCTGAGTGTGAATGTGAGCCCTGATCTCCAGAGTCACAGTCCAGAATGTCATAGTCATAGTCCAAACCACTATACCATGCTGGCGTTCGATGACTTTAATACATATAATACTGCAATTTCATCCTTCCTGTTTGTTCCTATGTGATCATATTCATTCCTTCTGTAGGTATGTTTCCATTGAAAAGGGATGCAGACTATCCCATTCTCCCGTTCATATTAAATATACAATATAGCAGGAACAGGGAATCTTTGGCATCCTCCCAATTTTTTTCAACTAGAACTCCCATATTCCCTCACCATTGGCTTGCTAGCTCTAGAAGTGGAAGTCCACATCAGTTAGAGGACCAAAGGTTCCTCACCTATGCAATTCTGAATTTAAAGAAGAAGAAAATTAGAATCTAACAACAAAGTGGCCTTTTTGGCTTCACTGGGTAAAGGTTTGTACCTTTAAATGAAATTGCTTTGGAGACTTCAGCTACAAGATGGTGTAGAAATAAAGAAATGCAAAATCATATACTGTTAGAGAGAAGCTCAACCTAAGGGAGAGGGCATGTTATAATTAATGCACGTCAATACATAGATGGACAGGCTCAGTGGCCATTGTCCTAAACTTGTTCCCCAGTTTGCATTTCAGCTTTGAAAAAACACCTGGTCATGAATAATTTTATCTTTAGTGAATACGTCTTCATTAATTGAAATAAATGGGATCATGAGAGCACATCTGTAATGACTTCCACAATGGAGAAAACAAGGTTTTTTAAAAGGGTGATTCATTTCATAACATCAACATGTCAAAGATAGAAATCTGGTCCATTACTTATACCCCCCTTCTTCTCTATCAAGGCTTGCTGATCCAAATGTGTGTTTAATGTAACATCTCTTATACTTTCCCTACAGAATTTATTTGCAATTCTACAGCTCCAAGTAGACTTTTGAACCCTATTTGAGCATGCTTGGAAATTAGATCTGATGAGAGTGCTCCCAATAACATTAAATAATATACTTTAAATCAGTGTAATTGTAAGGTTTAATCTCTCTCTTGGGACATATTAATGAAAAAAAGAGACCACTTCCATTGCACCATTGTGGGTGTTTTGGTTGTCACCAGATCCCTTGATGGGATTATACGTTTATAATATACTGCTAGGGAAACATTAACTCCTTTAAGGAGCCAAGTTAATAGCTGAGAAATATGATAATGGATGGAAAACTTTCTCTTGCATTCATTCACAGCTGTACTTTGGTTTCATGTTCATTACATACAAGTGTTCAGACATCTTGAGCCAATTTCCACAATCAACAAAATAACTGTTAAAAGGCGAAAGATTTATATGATCAGAAGAGAAACTTGCCTTAAAGTCTGGACTAAAACCCAGAGTAGGTTGTCGCACACTCCACACACATTTTGACATGGAAACCACAACCATCACAGAGCAGATCAGTTGTGATCCAGTGCCTTAACCCCGACACCCTCCAGAATGATTGAAGTTCCCAGCATCCTTAGGTATAATATAACAGATCTGGAGGGTGC
The DNA here is from genome assembly GCA_948474755.1 of Ctenosaura bakeri. Classification (NCBI taxonomy): domain Eukaryota; kingdom Metazoa; phylum Chordata; class Lepidosauria; order Squamata; family Iguanidae; genus Ctenosaura; species Ctenosaura bakeri. The sequence goes on along the minus strand of CAOLHI010001955.1, from coordinate 47,803 downwards.
CAGTTTGGTGATGCTACGTTTTGAGACCCAAGATGAATAACAAAGGTACCATACAGCTCTGGCATATTCACTGTAATGGGCCATTAAAACTTTTGGAAATGAGATTATGCAAAAGGTCACCTAAGAACTTGTGCAAATAGAAAGACATCTCTGGATTTGAAATTAGGAAAAAGTTACTTTTTGAACTATAATTCTCAGAATCCTCCACAAATTCAGTGAGTAGCCAAGCTGCCTGGATGCTTCTGGGAGCTATTAGTCCAAAAAGTAGCATTTCCAATTTTTATTTCTTCAGCCAATTAGGAAAAAAAAAATTCAAAGAGTACAACATGTTCTCTGTTTGTGAAAGAGCAATACTGAATTCAAAACATTTTTTCATTGCCCATCTATGCTTGACACTGGTGGAGGGCCTAGTCCAGATGATATGTGTCTCTTTTGCACTCAACTCAGCAACAAGGGGAGAAAAAGAGAGGACAGAATCTTGCCCTTTCCAGTAGGCTCATGCTAAAGCAAACTGCTACAGGTTTTCCTAGCTTTGGAACAGTACATTCTGTGCTATGCTACCTTAAATTGGTTCAGAATAATGGACACACTTTGTAAAAAGCAAAGGAAGGGGAGGGGGAGACCCCTGCTTTTCTGGAGATCACCTTTGAATTACAGCCTCCTTGGCATGTCCATTAGATGGTTTCTTAATTTCTCTTTTTCAAATACATGGATTCCATCCTTCACTTCTAATTTCCCCTTTGATTTACTAATCCTTCATGTCTGTCAGTGCTGCACAGTGCCACAGGAAAGAAACTAGTTTATAGAAGTCATTGGGAGAAATTATACTGTCAGCTAACAAAGAAGTTTTTTTTTCTGCAGAGCAATGTTCCATTCACATTAACATTCACATTCATATGCATATCTACTCAAAAGTAAGTCCCAATGAGTTCAGTTGGACTGACTCCTAGGTAAATATGTACAGTATTGTATCCAGAGACATTCTAAGAAGCCACTGGAATGCATGTGTGCTATTTCTTTATGGTAATCATGGTTTTTCCAACTATATCTTCTTTAATTAATTACATTCCATTAATCTCGTGAAGGTAAAAGTATTGTACATTGTTTTTCCCTGCCCTATTTTTATTCTGAGAATAGCCTTGCAAAGTAGGTTAAATTGAGAGGCTATGATTGTCTCAAGGTGACTAAATCAGTGTTATGCAAAGGGATCTTGTAGCACCTTTGAGACCAAGAGAAAGACATTGGTCGCATAAGCTTTCCTAGACTTAGGTCTGCTTCATTAGAGGAATGGAGTGAAGTGCTTAGGAACATACCTTTATGATGAGGCTGCATGTATGAATAGCAGTAGAAATGCAAAGCTTGTGGGTATGATGGTGAGGTGACAAATTAAGTTTTAATAATGATTGTTGGGAGACAAAGGCAGGAGAAAAAATATTGCCTATGCCCCAGATAAGTAAATAACCATGGACTGGAATTTGTGGATATATTCCAATTCTGCTGTTTCTCTTTCCAGTCTTTCTGGTTGGTCAAAGACTGCTGTTCTGAGGTCCAAGATGGAATGCCCAGAAAGACTGAAATATTCTGCAGCTGGTTCTTGGATATTCTCATTCCCAATGTTTGATTTATGTCCATTTATCCTCTAGCTCAGAGACCAGCCTGTTTGCCCAATGTAGATTGCTGAAGGGAATTGTTGACAGAGGATGGCATATTTATATTAGGGGATGAGCAAGTGAAACTACATCTAATTTTGCAGGTGCTGTGATTACGGTAGGTCCTATGATGAGCAACTTCTTTCTCCAACTTTCTTTTACAGTGGAGAAAACTGACATTTTCTGCCCATGTGATTCACTTCTGGTACCAGAGCTAAGATGAAGAGGGAATTGAGCAGTGGAATGCTGGGTGGTAAGAGGACAGGGACGGATTTCACCCAGCTCTGTGCAAACTCTATTTATTGATAAAAACAGACCCAACTATTACAGGATGAGCCCTAATTTGGTATTCTGTTTTGCCAAATTTAATCCCCTGAAGCCTGAATAGAATCATAGAATCATAGAATCATAGAAATTCAGAGTTGGAAGAGACCACACAGGCCATCCAGTCCAACCCCCTGCCATGCAGGAACACCCTCAAATCAATCCCGACAGGTGGCCATCAAGCCTCTGCTTAAAAACCTCCAAGGAAGGAGACTCCACTACACTCCGAGGCAGCAGATTCCACTGCCGGACAGCCCTGACTGTCAGGAAGTTCTTCCTGAGGTTCAGGTGGAATCTCCTTTCCTGCAGCTTGAATCCATTGCTCCTTGTCCTGGTCTCTGGAGCAGCAGAAAACAAGTCCCCTCCTTCTTCTACGTGGCATCCCTTCAAATATTTAAACATGGCTATCATGTCCCCTCTTAACCTCCTCTTCTGCAGACTAAACATACCCAGCTCTCTAAGTCTATCCTCATAGGGCATGGCTTCCAGGCCTCTCACCATTTTGGTCGCCCTCCTCTGGACTTGCTCCAGCTTGTCAATATCCTTCTTGAATTGGGGTGCCCAGAATTGGACACAGTATTCAAGATGGGGTCTAACCAAAGCAGAGTAGAGTGGTACCAGTACCTCCCTCGATCTAGACACCATACTCCTATTGATGCAGCCAAGAATTGCATTGGCTTTCTTGGCTGCCGCATCACACTGTTGACTCATGTTCAGCTTGTGGTCTATGAAGACTCCTAGATCCCTTTCACACGTACTGCTATCCAGCCACGTGTCCCCCATCCTATATTTGTGGATTCCATTATTTCTGCCTAAGTGTAGGACCTTACATTTCTCTCTGTTGAATTTCATTTTGTTCGCCCTGGCCCAGCTCTCCAATCTATCCAGGTCATTTTGAATTTTGATCCTGTCCTCTGGTGTATTAGCAACCCCTCCCAATTTGGTGTCATCTGCAAATTTGATCAGCATGCCCTCTATTCCTTCATCCAAGTCATTGATAAAAATATTGAACAGCACTGGGCCTAGGACAGAACCCTGTGGCACCCCGCTAGTCACTTCTCTCCAGGACGAAAAGCAGCCATTCGTGATCACCCTTTGGGTTCGGTCGGTCAACCAATTACAAATCCAACTAACGGTAGCCCTGTCCAGCCCACATTTTACTAGCTTCGTTGCAAGAATGTCATGGGGAACTTTGTCAAAGGCCTTACTGAAATCGAGATATGCTACATCCACAGCACTCCCTTCATCTATCAAGCTAGTAACACTATCATAAAAAGAGATAAGATTAGTCTGGCATGACTTATTTTTGAGAAATCCATGTTGACTTCTCGTGATTACTGCCTTGCTTTCTAAATGATTAGAAACTGACTGCTTAATGATCTGCTCCAGGATCTTTCCGGGTACTGATGTCAGGCTGACTGGGCGATAATTATTTGGGTCCTCTTTTTTTCCCTTCTTGAAGATGGGGATAACATTTGCTCTCCTCCAATCTGCTGGAACTTCTCCTGTCCTCCAAGATTTCTCAAAAATTATAGCAAGCGGTTCCGAAATGACCTCTGCCAGCTCTTTTAATATCCTAGGATGCAATTCATCTGGCCCTGGAGACTTGAATTCATCCAATGCGTAAGGGAATCCAATAGTAAGGGAATAAGTGGGTTTGAAAATTATGAAGCATAAATAAAAACGCTGACATAGTCCCTCAAAGATTGAAAGGGAAATCAGATGATGAAATTCAGAAAGAATGGCAAATTGTAGGTGATTGCTGGGTGACCTTTGATAAAAGTCTATAATTCATGGTAATATGTGGAAAAATCTCATTGTGATGATTACGGTAGATATCATGAAGCAAGACTATGGAAAATGAAAATGCTATGTACCAACGTGTAAAATAGATGAAAAATGCAGTACAAAGATATAACAATGTTAAGAGATATTCGAAATGAAATCTAGATCAGTTTGGAAGATTCAAGAAATAATTCATGTGAAATAGCAATAATCAATGTTTGTTTTAATTGTGAAACTTCAATAAAATGATATTAAAAAAAAGAAAATTATGAAGCATAATGTAAAAAAATAATATAAAATATTAAATATAAAGCTTTATGTAATGTGGAATATATGTGTAGATTGTAGGCTCTGGCTAGTTCCAGGCATGAAGCCAACCTGATAGACAACAAAGTGGTAAGCCTGCAGGAGAAACATAAGCAGCAGATTGACTTACAATGAGACTGGAAAAGGTACAATGTTAAAGAGTTACTGGCAGATGCACTCTGATGGAAGGAGGCCAAGAAATAGTGGTCGCAAAGTATTATGTCACAGAGTTAAGACCATTAAGATCTTTGCTTGTGAGTCTTGAATGGAGGTCTCGAATGCAATGCCTCAGGGTTCTAGAAGGAAGTGTTTGAATGGAGTGCCTCCAGGTTTTGTCTCAGGGCCATTACTCTTCAATATTTTTATCAATAACTTAGATGATGGGGTGGAGGGAATCCTTATCAAGTTTATAGATAACACAAAACTGGGAGAGGTGGCTAACACATTGGAAAATAGAAACAGAATTCAAAAGGACCTAGATAAACTAGAAAATTGGACAGAAATTAATAGAATAAAATTCAATAGAGACAAATGCAAAATACTACATGGGTGGGTGGGGGGACCCACCAAATGTACATGGGGAAGACATAGTTTAGCAGCACTACATGCAAAAAGGACTTTGGGATTATTGTTGATCATAAGCTGAAGATGAACCAGCAGTGTGATGCTGCAGCAAAGACCGTGAACGTTATTTTAACCAATGCTTTAGGTTAGGAGCCCTGGTGGTGCAGTGGTTAAATGCCATTAATGAAGCCACAAGGTTGTGAGTTCGATTCTGCCGGGCTCTAGGTTGACTCAGCCTTCCATCCTTCCACAGAATGGTAAAATGAGTACCCAGCTTGTTGGGGGCAATTAGCTAACACATTGTAAACTGCTTAGAGAGCTGGTAAGCGGTATAGAAATACACATGCTATAGCTATTGCTATAGCTATGCTTTAATAGAAGCATAGTTTCCAGATCAAGGGAAGTAATAATCCCACTATACTGTGTGAGTCAGGCCTCTTCTGGAGTACTGCATTGAGTTCTAGGTGCCTCCTTTAAAGTAGGATATAGACAAGTCGGAGCAGGTTCAGAGAAAGGCAACAAGGATGATAAGAGGTATAGAGAACAAAGCATATGAGGAAATGTCAAAGGAGCTGGGTATATTCAGTTTAGTGACTGAGGGCTGATATGATTGCAGTCTTTAAATACTTTGAGGGCTGCCACAGAGAGCAGAGAGCAGGCCTGTTCTCCGCTGCTCCAGAGGATACGACCAGATCTAATGAATTTAAGTTACAGGAGAGTAAATTTTGATGGAAAATTAAAAGGAACTTCTTGACAATAAGAATGGCTCAACAATGGAACCAATTGCCTAGAGAGATAGTGAGGTCTCCTTCTCTGGACACCTTTAAAATGAGGCTAGACAACTACCTACTGGGAATACCTTAGCTGGAGATCCAGCATTGGGTAGCAGATTGGACTCAATGTTCCATGAGGCCCCTTCCAACTCCTTGATTCTATTGTTTACATAAATAGAGGCCACTAGAAATCTAATATGGTTGGATGATTGAATGCTATGAAAGCCCTGAAAAGACACCAGACAGATCAAGCATCAGATAATGTTGGTAAAACAGATTCTCTGCTCTCAAATAGGCTAGATATAGTTCTTATCTAGGTAGATATATGCTCCATATTAATATAATGCCTGCCTAGTACTGGTGTTTGTAGATATGTAATGGGTGCTGTTTTATATATATAGCAATGCCCAGGGATATTATCTTCCATAGATGCCCATGTATTCCTTCCATAGATGGTATATTTTATACCTCAAAATTGCTTATGATGCCTTACCTGCAATTTAATGTAATGAATGTAATATGCCTACACACTGAAAGTCTGTGTTTCTCCCTGAAGCTATTGTATATTTATATATCTATTACTGTAAGTGATAAAGAGCTTAAAAGACAAACACTGAGCCTACTTCTTCTCTCATATAAATAACCTAAGATTCCAGTATTTAAAAGTGCCTAAGTGTCAACTGTGCCTGTTTGGACATTACCATGGTTCATGAATTGGGAGCCCAGGTGAACAGAGATTAAAAATAGGGACCTCCAAACAGATACAGATTAGCTGGCGAATGGCAAAGAACCCTCAATCTAAGGAGACAGGAATGGGGAACTAGACCTGTTTCACCACCCTATCCCATTCCAGCCATTTCATCCCAAACCAGTGAGCATTTCTTTAGCACCTTCAGACTTCATTCCTATCTTTATAAGTGGCTCCTCATAACCAAGATGCTGTGAAGATTGATTACAGTGCAGGCTAAAGCAGATATGATAAGACAGAAAATGCCATTGTACTCATGACCACTCAAACATACTTTCATAGCCATCTGCCACATAGTAAATGAGGCTGTGATCATTAGAAGCAGGAACCTGTTGCAATCCTCTTCACAGCCTTATTCAGTGGTGGTGGGGACTGGAAACATCATCCTCTTGCACCTCAATTATCAGCTGAATAGATCTCCATTGCTCAATGTGGCTGCTGGCTATGAAGGTAGGTTTGTGGGGTCAGGTCAGGAGATGTTACGTAGTTACACATTCATAACTAAGTAGGTGATGTAGGATATTGGCAATAGGCTGTAATCAATAACCGCTGTGGTTGGGCAAGTGTTTTCCTCCAGATGTTTTTTTGCCTACATCTCCTATCAGCCCTAGTCTTCATAGCCCAATTGTGAAGAATGAGGAGACTTGTAGTCCAAAACCAGCTGGAGAGCCACAGTTGCCCAACTCAACTATATACATTCATTCAGCTGAATTTTCAGATAGACACTCATAGGATCACATTGCTACTTGTTAGAACCTCATTTGTTTTGTATGCAACAGTTATCTCAAGAAAATGGATGGGACGCAACAGCCTGCATACCATAGGAAGGTAATGGCATGCTTCCTTGAGGTGTGCTTGAAGCCATACCAAAAACAGGTGCTCAAATACTAACTACACACCTTGGCCTCCACTGATCATCAGGGACATCACCTCATCCAGCTTTGAAGCTCAGTATAGTATGTGGGGCATCTAGTGGCTGAACAAAGCACAGTGTGGAAGTTCAAAAACTGGCTATGAATGGAGAGGCATTGGTGGGTGGGGGCTCCTTTGAAGCAGTGAATCAACTCCAGGTTTTAGTCTGAAGGAGCTATCCAAGGTGTCCTGTCCCAAAATCAACTTAACTCCTTGGAAAGTTCCTTTAAAATTTGGACTAAAACCCGATGCACAGATACTATTCTACTGATAATAGGAGCCACCAGGGGCCACTGTGAAGAGAGATAAGGAAACATGATGAGCAAGGCCAATGAGCCTTCTTATCTTTCATTCAACAAGAAGGTTGCACTGAGTATATACAGCCTAAGAATTCCATGCATAGGATGTAGGCATCTCCGGCGTTTGGATGATCTGTTCTTTCAACAGTAACCAGAAATACTTCTCTCCTCCACTTCATCCATCGTGTCCCCACTTCCAAAGCCTCACTCAATCAGAAATATCCTCATGGAAAATTGGGAGGAACATTGTTATGAGTTTCATGCAGAAATATTTCATTCAATTTTTTTTCTTTCCTCATTCCGTCCATCCCCCCATCTGTCCCTTACTCTTTCTATTCTCCCATCCCATGTGTTCTAATCATGTGTACTGGTTTCCCACATGCATAGTAGTCTCACCACCTCCTCAGTCATCTTAAAGACTGGGTTTCACATTTCAATGATTTCCAGTTTTCAACAGTGCTCTGGTCCTTAACTTTTCAGATAAACAGGGGGTGCATGCATCTTGGTGCTTCTTCAAATAATAAAATCAGAATTCAAAGGTGTGTTAAGTCTCCAACATCTGCTTATGACTCAGTTCAAGTTAATATGGGCAAATAAATAATATAAACATTGGAGATTTCTACACCCTAAAGACCGGATGTTTCCCTCCATTTGAACTCTGACAAAACTAGTTTTCTTACATGGGCATCACAACACAATTTTTGAAGGAGGGACATATCAGCTGGGCAGTCACATAAAATAGACAGACCATGCCTTTGCTTGCCAAAGCTCCTGGATTCAGTCCCTGACATCTGTGTGTGTGTGAGAGTGTGGGGGGGGGAGGGATGGCAGGCAGGCAGGCAGGCAGAGGCATTTGTCTGAAATCCAAGAACTCTGCTGCCTGTCAAAGCAGACAATATTGAGCTAAATGGATATCTGACCTGATAGGATACAGCTTCCTAATGGATCCCTGGGGGCAGGTATAATAAATGAAGGGCCTTTTTGAGACTGAGGTCTAGAAAAATGGCTAGGATTTGATAAGGGACTTCCATTTTATAAATGGATTAACATCTGCAGGAAATAGAATTGAGAAGTTGTCCAATGCCCATGCTCAACAAGGGGCTGCCATGACCTAGCTATGTAGGGAGCCAGCAGAGTGACCACTGAGCATTGGAACCCATGCACAAGAGGAATAATGCACAATGGCTGCCAATGTGCATCAGACCCTCCCAATGCACATTGGGAGACAGGCCAGGGAGTGCCAAGACACATCAGGATACTCTTGCCAGTTTATAATTCACTAGGAGGGTTCCTTAGCACCTCTGCTATGTAGCTAAGTATATTTAAAATTATGCAGTGTGAACTGTAATATAGAATCTCAGTCAATATTTTCAGTGTTTTTAAAAGAGAGTAATTGCCTATAGCACTGTGCTCTTATTCCTCTGTTTTTTTCATTCAACATAATAATTGTCCTTTAAAGAACAACATAACCAACTAATAGGCTAAAATAAGCTCTAGATATGACAGTCAATAACTCTCATCATCTCTGGCCAGAATGTCCAGTGGCTATGCTAGGGTGGGGGGCTGGTGGAAAGCACTATCCTGGAAAAGACCAGTCTCAAGGGAATATATGGCAAGAGGCATCCCCCCATCTGATACCCTCCACATATTTTGGGCTGTAACTTCCTCAGCTAACATGGGCAGTGGGTGAGGGTTCATGGAAGTCCAAAAGTTAGGAGGCCACCAAGCTGCTCTAAAGGAAATTTATGTTAGTTCATGTCTGGATAGGCAAAGTGTAGCCTTCTAGATGTTTCTGTACTACAACTCCCATTATTCCTTGCCATTAGCTATGCTACCTAGGACAGATGGGAGCTGTAGTTTAGCATGTTTTGTAGAACTGTACACTGGCATCCTAGATGACCTGTTAGGTTACATACCTTACATATACTGTATTTGCTGGCATATAAGACTCACTTTTTCCCCAAAAAAATACTGTTTGAAAATGGGATGTGTCTTATAGGCCAGTGTATCTTATATGCCAGCAAATAGTATTTGCCAGTGTATAAATGGGGTGCATCTTATACACAAGTATGTCTTACATGCCGGCAAATACAGTATCCAACTGTGTAACAGAGGTGCCAAGAAATCCATTTACTGAATTGTTTTTTTTTATTAGATAAAAACAACACTACAAAATAATAAAAAAAGAAAAGAAGAAAATATGCAACAATATACTACCAAAGAAAAAAACAGGATTACAAATGTTCAATTAAACGCCAATACAACAACAAAACTACAAATAACTAAAAATTATTTCCTGCTCTTGTTGCACACAGCAAACATTAATGAAACAGTAACAACTACTAAACCCTTACATTTAAATCAAAGTTAATACTTGTTGCCTATCATTTATTTTCATGCTAAATATAAATCTACAAAATTAGTTAATAAAAATCCTTTATAATCAATTCTCAACTTATTCTATATTTTATGCTAGTAGAAACTAATTATCCACCACCAAGAGATCATTTGGTGGTAGATAATTAGTTCACTGAATTGTGAAGATGTCTAACTGGACACTAAGAAGAGTATGATGTGCGTTGGGACCAATACACATTGGTTCCATTGAGCCTCAGCCCCCATTATGCATTGGACACTTTGCTGGCTCTGTGACATAGGCCATTTCCGCACTAGCCTTTTATAGCATGATGATTCCACTTTCAACATCCTCTGGAATCCTGGGATTTGCAGTTTCTGCAAACCCCAGGATTCCAGAAGATGTTGAAAGTGGAATCATTGCACTGTAACAGGCTAGTGCGGAAATGGCCATAGTAACGTAACAGCATCCCTCTACTGGATATGGATGTTATGCAACTGCACAATTCTAATTCCCACAGATGCAAGTCCACTTACAAAAACATAAAGATTCCAGCTACACTTTGCCCACCCTGTCTTCATTTGGGTGATCCACTGTAAATCAGATTCAACCTTTCATTCAACCATTGTCTCTGGTGTTCAGATTTAATTCTGTTTTCAAGAGCTATAAGTAGCATTCTTCTGTTGTTGTTATTGTTGTTGCTGGGTGAATTTTAAAACTATTCGTTCTTTAAAAAAATCACAGTCAACCTTTCATTAAAGGGTGGGAACTCTAAGCTAAATATACATAGCATGCAGGTTTATTAATAGTGCCAAACTATGTTGCTGTGTGTTTGCAAAGATTATTTCCTGACTTGATTGTGAACACTGCACAAGCACAAATGTAGTTGCCAGCTTACTATTTATAGCTGAAAGAGCTTACTTTGGGAACTCTTGAACTTGACGGATGTACTGATCTTGCCTACACTCATTGTTTCTGGCCATTGCGCATGATGAATTATTGCTGAGGTTGGCAACTCAGAAACTGTATACTTTAAAAAAAGGGGGGAGGGGAATATCCTTCTTTGAGAGAGAAAAAATACCTTGAGCCACCTTGAACCTGGCTTTCTTTAGAATCAAATTCAAGGCTGGCTCATTTGAAAAGAAGCTTGAATAAAATAGCCAGAATCCTGTTGGTGTTTTATGCGTGCATGTATAGGATTCCTGCAGAAATGGATAGACATTTTTGTCCAGTACAGAATGCCCATATTGAGTTCAGGGTTGTGGAGGCAGAGTTGCACGTGTAGTGTCATTGCACATGATATGGCACATCACTGTATATGTAAATTCACCTAGTTGCACATGTGGTGCCATTCCATATGGTTGCACACTTATGTGCATTTCACACTGTAAATAGCGTGTGCAGATGCCTATGCACTTTGAACTGCACAACACTGAGGCAGCTTCTGTAACAACTATGTAACTCCATATGTAGAAAGTTATACTGTGGCTCCTCAGTGTAGGATCTTGGCCAATGTGTACATAAGAACCCCAGTCACTTCTACCTTTGCTCATAAGGAGATGACTCTAGCCTCCCTGACAATTTTGAGTTGTCCTTTTCAGCACTTTTGGAGCAATATCATATTCTTTTTGAGGTGTAGCAACCAGAACTATACACCATATTCCACATATGGTTGCACCATGGATTTGGATAATGGTATTTGTAGTTCTGATTCCTTTCCTAAAAACCTCCATCATGACATTAACCTCTTTCACAATAGCTACACACTAGCCAGTCAGTTTCATTGAACTGCCCACACTGCAACCCCAACGTTCTTCTTGGTCAGTTAACATCAGTTCAGACCCTGTCTGAATCTGTGAAAAATCAAACCCTCAGCTTGTTAAGAAAAGGCTTTAGTGGGAACATCTGCAAATCCCCTTTGATCAAATCATGCCAAGGAAACCCTGGAATAGAATTGCCATACACTGGAGTTGACTTAAAGGCAGACGAACAGGAACATCTAGGAAGAGGAGGCAGAATTCCCTGGAAGAGTAGAAGTAATATCTTTACAAAGACCAATCACGATTCACAGTTAGGATGACCATGTGTCATACTATTTCAAGAAAACACTTCTTTATCTTGTTTATTTAATACTCTTTTTCAATTTCATTCAATATGAGACCCAAGGTGACTCACAATGACAACTGAAAAAAAATCCTATAAAACCAATAAAACAGTTAAACCAATTAAATAAAGTATCCTATTACAAAAATCAATATTTAAAGTGGTTCAAAATGCATTTAAAATATAACAATGGAAATAAAAGTACACTTTTCTCCTTTCTCATTAAAACACCCTCCTGTAACAACCATTTTTCATGTTAAACATCTGTCAACATATAAAGTTCTTTGCTGGCAAAAGAAGACCAGAGAGCAGGCCAGTCAGAGACAGAGAGAGAGCTTCACATCTCAGGAGAAGCCACTGAGAAGGACTTCACATGTATCTTTACCATATGTGCCTGTGAAGATGGTGAAGGAGAAAAGTCAGAATGTGTCCATAAGAGGCACAGCCATGTTGAAGAAAACAATTTGCTGAGATACAAAAAATGTTGTAGGTTCCAGGTGATTTCAAGTTAAACATGGACAAAGCATTCTGAGCCATATTTCAAAACATCTTGGCGTGCTTCACTGCTAAGATAACAGCTAGAACACTAGATTAAGATACAAAGGACAAGCGTGATATACAAACCCTCCATCCAACCTACTCTCCGCAGAGCATCAATGCAGACTTACACTGTGCTGAGTGGTATATCCACTCCAACTTACTATAAAGCCATGGAAACCACACCACAAGGCCATTCTGTGCTTCATGGCAAGCAGACAGGATCAGAGAAGTGGCTGACTATGTCCCAACAGCCAGAAGCACAACGGTAGCACTGAGACCCCCGTGATGACCCAGTGGATCTGCTGCTGATATCACCAATAAGTGCCTAACTATGAAGGAGGCAACTAGATGCTTCTCCAGTTCTGCCTACTTGCTGCAAAGCACAGACTGGCCATGTGAAGCAGCTTCAGGGCTTTACAGTAAGGCTAGGTAGCCTTTGGGTGTAGTGGAGAGAGGAAGTGAATACCAACCACCACAGCATCTGAAAGACAATACTTGCACACATAAGAGACACTTACACCTCTGTATGTTGCTAACTGAATTATGGCCATAGTACGGAAATTGTGCTTGACCCTTATTTGGTGAACTTTTATGTATGTCATAGCCTTTTGTTGTTCAGTTGCTGCCATTGCATGTTTTTATAAGAATTCTATATCAAGTTGGTTTAATTGCTTGTTTACGGTGGAACCCTGGGCTACCAAACCAGAGTCCACCTGGCAATGTGCATTGATAAATAAACAGCTGAGTTCAGTCTACTATCAAACTTCATCCACAAACTTTAAAGAGTTTTAAAAATTCTCTTCAATGATAGGATGCTTTGTTATAAAGAAAATAGTCCTTTGAAGACATTCAATTTTTGAATGGTTGTCCAATCAAATTCTAGTTTAAATATAAGAATAATAAGAGGGAGAAGAAGGGGCCACTTGAGTTACCTGTTAACATTCAGCACTTTGACAGCAGCTTGAATAGGCACAAGGTTATGTTACATTTTTTATTACAACTTCCAGATTGTGTCACCAGCGTGGCCACTGGCCATGCTTGTTGTGAGATTCTTAGAGTTACAGTCCAGGGGGAGGGGAAAAACTTTGCCATGGGCTATTTCCGCATTACAGTCTTATAGCCTGATTATTCCTCTTTCAACATCCTATGGAATCCTGGGGTTTGCAGTTTTGGGAGGGGCCAGCCGGCCCCTCCTGAAACTGCAAACCCCAAGATTCCATAGGATGTTGAAAGTGGAATAATTGCGGTATAAGAGTGTAGTACAGAAATGGCCATGGTCATAGTCGTCCCTCCTATGGGGAGATGACTTCTGCTTCTATTCAAATTCTTGGAACTGGGATGGATCCAGATTTACATTCATGCAACTGGACTTGTGGGGTGGACTTCCCAATCTTGTCCTCCCTATAGCAGTCCCTCCAACTATATAGAAGATCTGAGGATCCTGCTGCATGAAGTGATGTGGGAGAGAAAAGAGCCTTTGAAAATGAGGATCTGACAAGCAACACCAACTGAAATTCCCTGCTCTACACAACCATTAAAGAGACAGAAGCCCTGTCTCTTATTTCACCTGTCTACCCAAAGCCCTTCAGCCCATAGAAAGCAAGCTGAATCTAACTCAGTATTTTTAACTTTGCAACAGAAAATGTAAAACCGCACATGCAACTGTTATACAGGCCTTCCTCTTTTATATTCTTCCTACTATCTGTTGTTGTTTTTTTAATCTTGTTGTGAGATACCATGAAACCTAGTTTGGAGATATTAAAAGGAGCAAAGCACAGTGGATGGGGGAGATGTTTCAATACTGAGTACATCATACACAATATGATTCTAATAAAGGTAGCTATTGCACTATCGCTAGAGATACAGTTCTATTATTTATTTATTTATTTCCCGCCTCTCCATATGGATCGAGGCGGCGAACAACTTACAAATAGCATATATTTCGAAACATTTCTATACATGCCCCCAACAAGCTGGGTACTCATTTTACTGACCTGCGAAAGGATGGAAGGCTGAGTCAACCTTGGAGCCGGGAAGGATCAAACTCACAACCTTGTGGCTTGCAGTACTGGCATTTAACCACTGCGCCACCAGGGCACCAGTTCTAATAGCATATAACAATAGTACTGCTGTCTATACACTGCATACCAGAAGAGCAGGGGTGGGAATCATACAGGCCTATTGTTAGACTGCAAATGCCAACAGCCCTAGCTGTCACATACAACAGGAAGGAATGCTGGGAGTTACAGTCCAACAATAGTTGGAGAGCTGAATGATTTCTACCCCTGCAAATGAGTCTTTGATAGGGACAGTCCTGACACTAGGCTGACTTAGGCTCTAATAATACATTTAGGATGTCATGAAAGTGCAGCAAACCATGAGCTATTTAATTGGTTATTGTTAGATTAGTTTTTTTAACTGGTAAAGATGGGGACAGGAGGTGTAGTGAGAGTTCTCCAGAGTCTCCACTAAGGTTCAAATCCCCATTAAGCCATGGAAACCCACTGGGTGACCTTGGGCAAGTCACACTCTCTCAGTCTCAGATGAAGGCAAAGACAAACCCCCTCTGAACAAATCATGGCAAGAAAACTCCATGGCAGGTTTGCCTTAAGGGGTCTCCATAGGCTGCAAACAAAGCACACAGTAACAACAAAAGATAGGGAGATGTTCAAGGCGTTTGCTGCTTTAGTGCCAAAATAACTGGGCTGATTTGAGGTACCATGCATTATGATCTGGATCCATAAGGGGACAGTTCTTGCTCTGCCTCACACAGCAAAACATCTTCAGAAGATCCTGGCCTTTTATGACAATGTATGACAAAATTTTGAGACGGATTCTAAGTCCTCTCTCACCTTTCTTGTCTCAGGACGGGGTTGTTTCATTGATCAAGCGGCATTCAGTTATTCAGGTTACCCTAAGCTGTTTCCCCCCACTTTAACATTAAGATCTAACACCGGGGAGAAGATAAAGCAAGGAACTCCTGCAGCTTCATCACTTTGAACATCCAGGGTTTGAAAATGTTCAATCAGGCTGCACCACAGAGTGGCTTTACTTACGAAGAGGTTGATTTTCTTTCTTCTGATTTTTTTTAAAAGCCCCCTCTAATGGTATCCTGTAGCAGATGTAAGGTGCCTGCTATGAATTCAAATGCTTTGTGATCTTTTGTTACTTGCAACACGGATGGTGGGGGTGCTCTTGAAAATGTTTTGTGCGCAGCAAGGGTATGCTTCTGACACACTCTCATTCATGTGTCTCAGCAGGACCACTCTTACATTGTTGCAAGCCCATTTGGCAAGTGCTGTTTCTACACAGAGACACACACCAAACACGCTTCTTTGCATGTGAAATCTTCTTACCTATATTTTATCAACTCCAGATTTACTGCCAGGGGGTGGTGACGAATGTTGTCACTTTAAATTCCTGGCAATTTAAAGGGATGCTTTGGACTACTTTGATTTGCAGGGTTTGTTGATGTGTGACAAGACAGAGGAGACTGCTTTTTAGATGAAGAATTCAACACCCATGATTTTTTTTTAAAGGAGATTCAGAAGCACTCAATTCTCATATTATCTTTCTGTCTCTTATCAACACACACACATGTGTGCGCAAGCTCACAGAGTGATATAATAGCTGAGTGGTGCTCCATAATTTTTAAAATCCTTCCTCTCTTCATAAAAAAAGAAAAGAAAAGAAAATGCTGCCTCAATGCACTTTTAAGATGAGTCAATTGATTTCAGCATAAGCTTTCATGGACCTCAGCTAACTTGTTCAGCTGCATCTGAAGAAGTGACTGCAGTCCGCAAAAGCTTATGCTGAAATAAAAAAGTTTTATCTGAAACATGTCTCAGAACTCCTTTTTTCATCCCTTTTTATGCAATTAGATTAACATGGCTTTGCTGTTTTTGTGTGCCTTCAAGTTGTTTTCTGACTTATGGTGACCCTAAGGCAAACCTATTACAAGGTTTTCCTGGGCTGAGAGTCTGTGATGCACCCCAGGTCACCCAGTGGGTTTCCATGGCCAAGTTGGGAACGGAACTGTGTTCTTCAGGGACCTAATCCAATGGTCAGATCACTACACCATGCTTTAGCTCTTTGAAAATTCATCTCTTTGGCCATTTCTGCACTAGCCTGTTATAGCGCAATGATTCCACTTTCAACATCCTCTGAAATCCTGGGGTTTGCAGTTTCGGGAGGTGGCCCCTCCCGAAATTGCAAACCCCAGGATTCCAGAGGATGTTGAAAGTGGAATCATCACACTATAACAGGCTAGTGCGGAAATGGCCTTAGTGAAGATGTCCAATTTGTTTGCTTGCTTGCTTGTTTGTTTGTTTGTTTTAAGTGTGATACAACTGTCTTGGCTTGCTCCAAACAATCTTGGGGACTTTTACTTTTGTTGCATTGTACAGAATTCTTTTAGAGATCTGTAGCCACTCCTCACAGAGCAACAGTTCCCATGTTCCCCTGATAAGGGGATGATAGTTATACCAGTTGAAATTTAATCTGGTATAACAGCCCAGTTCTGCATGCGCTTACTTAGAATTATGTAAGTGCTAAAGAAATCACTCCAAGGTAGTTCAGCTTACATTTGTGTTGTAGGTCTGCTTCTTCCTCTCTCTTATATAATGTTCCCATACACATGGGAGCCAGAGTTGTTGGCAATCCTTGGAAATATCCTTTTAAAAATATCCTTGTGGAGGCTGTTTTGAATCCCCAAAAGTAATTGTTTCCATTGGAAACAAACAAACAGCTCATTCTGTTCCAGGTTACATTATATTACATTTTGTTTTGGTTACTTTTAATTTTTAAAAAACCATCTTAAGATTTATAAGAGAGTGGCATCAAAGGTGGAAAAAATCTCATTCAAAATGTCTCTCAGAATGCCAAAAATTTCCTATAAAAATAACTTGTAAATAAGTCAAAAATGTTACTCATTATACACTCACATCCAAATAATAATGTTCCCACTCATTCTGTTATCTTTCAAATCTAACTTGGTTACTTCTTCATTACTAGTTTTGGCTGTGATGTATCTCCAATTACTAACCATTAGATTCTAATATCTTCAATGTTGTTTCATTATCAACAACATTACCACCACTTTATTTATATTCCAACTTTCTCCCAGGTGAGGACTCAAGACAGATTTCAAAAGGCAGAAAAACTACAATAAAACATGAGTAGTTTAAAAAACATGAAAAGGTTGAGATTAAAACAGTATTAAACTAACAGCAGAATCCGGACCATAGAATCATAGAAATGTAGAGTTGGAAGAGACCATAGGGGCCATCCAGTCCAACCCCCTGCCATGCAGGAACACCCTCAAAGCACTCCCGACAGATGGCCATCTAGCCTCTGCTTAAAAACCTCCAAGGAAGGAGATTCCACTACACTCCGAGGCAGCATATTCCACTGCTGGACAGCCCTGACCGTCAGGAAGTTCTTCCTGAGGTTCAGGTGGAATCTCCTTTCCTGCAGCTTGAATCCATTGCTCCTTGTCCTGGTCTCTGGAGCAGCAGAAAACAAGTCCTCTCCTTCCTCTACATGACATCTCTTCAAATATTTAAACATGGCTATCATGTCCCCTCTTAACCTTCTCTTCTGCAGACTTCTGCAGACCATAAAGTCTGTTCTGTTGTTCACATTCAATTCCAAATGCTGCTCGGATACAAAGGTTTGAACCAGCCACTGAAAAGGCCAAGCAAAGAGTCATCCTACTCTCCCCAGGGAGGGAGTTCCAAAGTGTGGGAGCAGCCACCAAGAAGGCCCTCTCCTGCATTCCCACCAAAAAGGACTTTGAAGGCACAGGGATGGAAAGCAGTGGCTCTCCTAATGATCTTAGACTGGGGAAACCTATATGGGAAGATACAGTCCTTTAAATACCCTGGGCCTATAAGCCATATAGAGTTTTATAGGTCATAACAAGCACTAAGAAAGGAAAAAGTGTGTAGATTTGAATAACAACAAAACAACAACAACACTTTTTATTTCTTACCTGCCTCTCTGCAAAGTTCTAGGTGGGGTACAGTATAGATTAAAATACAACTAAAACACCTAAAACCATTTACAATATACCAATTTAAAAAGAGATAGGTCTTTAGTACTTCTTAAAATTCAGACAGCGTGTTTAGCTGTCAAATCTCTTCTGGCAAGTCATTCTACAGTTTAGGGGCTGAAGAAAAGGTCCTCTGGGTGACCGTTGCCAGTCTAGTCCTGGCCGGTTTAAGTAAATGGTCTGAGTGTACAGGCTGGATTGTACAGGAGGAGGTGATCCTGCAGGTAACATGGACCCAAACCATGTAGGGCTTGAAAGGTAATAACCAGCACTTTGTATTTTGCCTAGAAACTGATTGACAGCCAGTAGAGTGATTTTAATATTGGTGTGATATGCTCACTCCTGGATGTACCTCTAACCACTCTGGCTATCTTATTCTGGACCTGCTGGAGTTTCAGCTTTGAGGTTATCAGCATGTGTACTACCGTCTTTAGGTCTTCCTATTCTAGGAAGGGGAGCAGTTGGCATACAAGCACTCTTGACCATTGCATCTATCTGAGCTGACATTTGGAAGGACAGATCTGGAAACACTCCCAAGCTCAAATACAGGCCATTTCCACACGGGGCTTTTTAAACAGGGCAGAGCGTCCTCCAGGGAGGACATCTGCACCCGGGACTGGACTGGGTTGGACCTACTGAACGTAGATCCTCAGTCCAGCCCGCTCCAAGTGGTCGTCCAGCGTACTTTTGAAAGACCGCTAAAAATAGGTCTTTCAAAAGCATGGAGCGCACCACTGCGAGCCCGCTCCCATATGCAGATTCTCTGGCTCGCCTGCAATCTGCTGGGGGTGGGCTTTAGGCTGGCGAGCTTCAGCGGTTGAGACCCTCGACCAACTGGAAGCCACCATTTTCATCCCCGGAGCAGTGTGGAGCGGCGGCCACAGACTGCTTTGGAGAAGCGTGGACCAGACTGAGGAGTCATTATCTTTCAGGAATATTACCGCATCCAACCTCCAACCCCAGATTAGGACCCTCAATAGGACCCTCGTCTCTGTCTTGTCTGGATTCAGTTTCAATTTGTTTTCTTCATCCAACATAAGAAAAACGTTATAAATTGTTATAAGTTCACATAAGATAAAGGTATAGATTATTATGGGTATAGATTACTATAGATTTGCATAAGAAAAAGGATACAGATTATTTGCTCCTAGATATTAAAGCTAGCACAATATTCATGCAGGTCAAACAGCTGAGAACATGACAAGTCTGGTGTTGTTTATATATTTGTTTATAATTTTTTAAAAAGACACTCAGCAGATTTATTATGTGATTTCTGTTGCTTTCTTTGGGCACTGCATGCTTGGATAGATGGGAGAAATGAACCTGGGTGGTCCATGTACTCTCCTGACCTTAGTAATTGCATTTCCAGCCTGGGAGCACCCACACACATTAAAACTGTGCTCCAGAACACACAGTTCTTTTGGATAAGTTTTTCTGTAAAGCTGTTGTTCTCCCAATTCTAAAGACAAAAGTGCAAACTCTAACACTGGTAGAAGAACAGCTATGAAGGAACTAGACAAGAGCCTCAAGTGTAAAGATATCTCATGGAATTCTAAAATCAGAATTATCAGTGCCATTGTATGTCTGATTCTGTGTATGATTGTGAAAGCTGGTCAGTGGGGAAAGCTGATAGGAAGAGAATCAACCCTTGTGAAATGTGGTGCTGGATGAGACTATTGTACCTTGGACATGTCATAAGAAGATGGGATTCATCAGAAAAGACAATCATGCTTGGTAGTGTAGAAGGCAGCAGGAGAAAAAGAGTACCACATTACGGGTGGATAGTCTTAATCAAAGAAGCCACAGCTCTGAGTCTTCAAGACCTGAGCTGGGCTGTTGATAACAGGATGATTTAGAGGTTTCTCATTTATAGGGTTGCTGTAAGTCAACAAATTTTGAGACTGAATCCTTTAAGAATTCCATATTTTGACAGAAAAGAAGTCTGCAAAGGCCTGTTTTGAGAGACGATGCATGTGAAGTGTATTACTGCATTTGCCATCATATAAGACAAACTTTTTTCCCCAAAAAAATGCCTGCTGAAAATGTAATGCATCTTATACACTGGCAAATACAGTAAATCCTGCCCGGGGGGGGGGCATAGGAAAGCGAAGGGGATGAAAGGAGGGCTCCAGCAAGTGCCGGTATTTAGCCTTAGATGGAGTTTACCATCCGCTTTCGGCTGCATTCCCAAGCAACCCAACTCTGAGAAGACCCGGTCCCGACGTGCCGGGGGCCACTACCGGCCTCACACCGTCCGCGGGCTGTGCCTCGATCAGAAGGACTTGGGCCCCCCTGGGGCCCGGGGACTGTAACACCCGCCGCCTGGTGAGGGCGGCGGGCCACCTGCCCCGAACGGGCCTTCCCGGCCGACCCGGAGCCGGTCACAGCGCACCACCCCGGCGGAAATGCGCCCAACAGGGGCCAGGTCCACCCGGGCAGCGGTCCCCCCGCGGGGGGCCCTCCCCACGAGGGGGCGGGGGAGGGAGGGGATCCGCACGCCTGGCACGGCAAGTGCCTGAGTGGGGAGAAGTCCCTGCCCACACCAAAAGGAAGGGCACCTTTTGGTTTCTTTTTGTCTGGAGGGGGAGCTCTCCCCACCAAGGAAGAGACAACAGGAATGGTGAGAAAGGAACTTCTCTTACACACACACACACACACACCTTCCTGTTCTTTCTCCCTCAGCAGGCAGGTCTCCTCATGAGGCGGAGAGAACAGGAATGGCAGAGAAGGAAGCATCTTTTACACACATACCCCTTCCTGTTCTTTCTGTCTGGCAGGGAGGTCCCTCCAACCAGGCAGAAACAACAGGAAGGAGGGAGGCGGTATTAAACATATTTTTCCTAAAGAATACAGTCTGAAAATAGGGTGCGTCTTATACGCTGGTACATCGAATATGTCAGCAAATACAGTATTTAAATGCATATCTGTTACTCTAAAAGATGGGGGACTTTGGGGTTCACCCACAATGCCAGTGTTGCTTAGAATTTAGGGAATTTCTGCTCAAAGGAGGCCTGCGAGAGGAGAATAATGGCAGGATCTTTTCACCTTATATATACTAGTACTAACTATAGAGAGGACTCCAGTTTAAGGTAAAGAAAGCATTTTATTTGATTTGACAAATGTATGAGAAACCAGACACTCTTAAGAACCAAGACTATCAGAAAGTGGGGCAAGAAAGATTGGGTAGATTGAGTGGAAAGGGTGATAGCTACCAGTCCTGAAGAAGGAGTTACAGCAGAGTGGATCAGAAAAGTCTGATGGTAGCACAGAGGAACGACAGTCTGAGGCACTACATACAATCTACGTACTACAGATGGATGGGATTGAAGCTGAGGTTTTTATATCCTATTCCAAACCCTGAGAGGATGTGTTGATAAAGCCATTATGGCTTTCCCACAGGATTGACAAAGGGGTCCAGAATGGGCTGATTGATTAACTCCTGAGTAACAAAACATTGATGGGACTTATGATGATCTCTTAATGTTTGGTCAGGTAGGGGTATACGAAGATCTCTGTAGGATAAGATGGAGGGATGGTCTCTGATTGCTCACCAGTTTAGGCAGTTTATCTTTTGTTGTATTTGGAAACGCAAAGAGCCTAGATTGTTGAAAGGATTAACACAAACCCATCAGCATCTGGTTTTCCTGTCTAATCCTCTCTGAACTTATGCCCCTGAATATGTCTCAGGTCAGTTGGACCCTGAAACATATTCTTCAGTCAGTGTGATTTTGATTGTGTTCTACGGTCATCAATAAGCCCAATTATGAAAACAGTGCACTCTGCAAGGGGGGAGGGAGTGTAGGGTATGGTAACATATCTACATATCTACATGTAAACTGTGTGTGTGTGTGAGAGAGAAATTTGGTGATGAAGTAGGTCTTCGTTTGGATCAGTAATTGAGGGACCAGTTTAACTTTGGACAGTGAAAAACAAGAATTAACAACAACAAATTATAGCAACTGTAATCCTGATATTAGTAAACAATGGGAAAAGTAACTGCACTACAGAATTGTACCAGATTCATACCCTGTTAGCTGTCATATCTCCTCTAAGCTATAATTCCTGAGAAGAAAAGGAATAAGGATTAAATCAGTTCAATTCTGCAGTGCAGACAGGCAACCAGGTACTTTTCTTGCAATTTAGGGAGCAGAGATTTCTAAGAAGCTCAGCAAACTACAAATGCTAGGATTCCCTGGTATGGAATGATGACAATTAAAATGATGTGAGGCTGATGTAACAGTGGCTGGGGTTGATAATGTAAAATACAGGCCCTCTAGTCTAGCCTTGGAGTGTGGTAAAAACAACCTTTTCACATTTCGTTTTTGTTGTGCTAGATCAGGTGAGAACCACTGTGGCCTTGCAGATGTTGTTGGACTCCAGCTGCCATGTTCTCTCACCACTGACTAAGCTGGCTAGGACTGATGGGAGCTGCAGTCCAACAATACCTCTGAAGCCACCATTCCCTGTTCCAGCAGATTGTCTCAAATACAGGCTGGAATTCTGCTACAGATATATATATGCACAAGTCACACAGGCATGTTATACATGTATACACTGTATGTAAATGTAAAATACACTGCTGTGCGATGAATATATTCTGCTGATAGCCGTGGATGCAGAGTTGCACAGACAGCATATTCCTCTGTGCCTTGTCTTTGCAAGTTGCGCACTGTGCATTGTGGTTGTATATCCTATACTTCGTATTGTGATTGGGGCTCCTGTGCTTTGCACTGCGGTTGTACTTCCTATATTTGTATTGTGGTGGCACATTGCATATTGGTCATTGTGAAATGGCACCTTGTCATTAACTCATGTTGTATAATGTTGCTACTCTGCATGAAGCTTGTGAACTGTTCATGTACCATAGCTCCAAACATGCTACACTGAGAGAATGCTGAATTGGGGCCAATGTGTGTTGAGGAAATTCTTAGAAAGACTGCTTCTAAAAATCAGATGGACCAGACTGTATATGAAATATTGCTATGAATAAATGGATAGCATTCTGGGGATTTTGTGCTTCTATTGACTTCCAGTCAATCAGTCTTCAAAATGGGAATTAGGCTTATTGCATCCCTTAGTTTGTGATAAAGGGATAATTGCATGATATGGAATAATTTTTATAAAGCTATTGAAGCTGCAGGCTCTAATCACTTTAATGAGCAAATTAAATCAACTACAGCTTTACAACCTACTCAAGCTGTTGTTCAGTTAAGGCAAATTTTAATCAGCAAGCAATGAGATTAAACAACTCCCTTTAGTTTTTCTTTTTCAAAGGTAACTTTGGCTCTGGAATTTTATAATGACAGAAATGAAAAGAAATGATAATGCGACCTTTATGTCTCACAATGAATGGTAGTTTTCCTCACTGATTGCAAATTATTTCATACTTTCTTAACAACCTGACATATATTAAGTTTTTTTGCGATATGCACATATATTAACTTGTATAATTTTTCATGTCAGTAGCACTATATTACCAATTCTTCCCCCTTTCCAACCCTTCATTTGTTTCACTTGATTTTGTTAGACTGGAAATTTGGTGCTTGGAAATTTACTGGAGAATTCATAGTTGTTAGTCATTTAATATTGATTGATAGTTTGGACAATTGTAACTCACCAAGCAACCTTGCTTTAGATTGTTTATTCTGCTCTGCTCCTGTTTATAGTCAGTATGTAGAAACGAAGGACATTGCAATTGTGAAAGATGTCTTTGGGAATGACCCAGGATGTTGCCTGGAACAACACAGACTTAGGAATGTTAAAGGTCAGATAGAATGTAACATGTGTACAAGCTGTGACTCTGCTAAGGCTGATCTTTTCTTTCCTGTAAGCATTCTTTAATATAAACATAAAAATAGTATAAGAAGGAAAGCCTGAAAGAATAAATCATCCTTCTAGGGTCATCACTATTGGTGATTACTAGAGGGATCCTTTGGCCAAAATTATATGTGTGTGTGTGTCTGTCTGTCTTTCATTCTCTTTTCTACCTTCCTACCTTGTGTTTGGGGGTTCAAGCCAGTTCCATGTCCATCTGGCGAGACAGTGAGGTGCGATTTGTTTATCTACCTCAATAATTTTCCCCATCCGTTTCTCATTGACCAAACTTCTCAAGTCAGCTGAAGATTACTATGCTGAAAATCACTGATAATTGCAAACATGGGAGGGAATTATAATTTCATATACAACATATGTGGGACTGGTTAAAACCTGTGAAGATAGTATTGTAGTTTATTGTAGTTTGGTTTAAGTCAACCTGGTACTGCCCATGTTTGTAATGAACACCCAAGATAGATCCATTGGGCCTTCTTATTTTCCTATTCTTGTTGTGTCCCTTCTGGTTATTTCCTACTCTCACGTGGTTTTCTTGGAAGATTTGATCAGACAGAATTGACTTCCTGTGGGACTGAGAGAGTATGACTTGTCACTGAGTGGATTTCCATGTCTGAGTAGAGATTCAAAGCCTGGTCTTCCAGAGTCTCAAAGTCCTAGTTCCGGACTTTGATTTCAGGACCCAAATCATTATACCATACTGTGTTTGCTTTCCTTTGCCTCTCCTCACTTTTCTTAACTTCAGGAATGCTACTAGCAGTATCTCAGGAAGCCCTTTTATTGTTTTTCCATCTTTTTTCTTTAGAAATCTGGGTAGCAATGTTTCAGAGAGCCCTCTCCTGTTGTCTAGACCCTTTTAAAAATTGTTTCTGATGAGTTGTGACATGTTCCCCTTTTTTTCCTTCTTGGACACCTCCCATTTGACAGGATAAACACTCTAACAAATTTTCTGTTACCTCACTTTTCCTCTTGAGTGCATGAACAAGAAAGGTCTGTATTACTCCCATGTGCTTTCACCCAATCAATTTGTTGTACCCCATTTCTGCATTAATTTTGAACTTTTACAAAAAGTCCATGAGAAATTTCACATTCAGATTTGTCTTTAAGATGCACTCCCTCCTCCACTAGCAAAAATATTCATTTTAAAATGTATCCTGATATTTTAGGGGCCAGAAACATTTGCCAGAACATCTGAAGCATGTGAAATTTGAGAGGTAGCTAAGTTTGTCATCCCCCATTTCTTCATTAATTTTTACTTTTAAAAAAATCCAGGAGAAATTTCACATTCAGATTTGTCTTTTAAAGATGCATTTACTCCCTTACACATGAACACACAAAATATGCTTTTTAAAACATATCCTGGTAGAGTTTTTAGGGGTCAGGAACATTCGTCAGAACACTGAAGAGTGTGAAACCTAATAGGTAACCAAATTTTGATTTGGGAGAAGTACAACAGGCCATTTTGTATTGGAATTCACCAAGACTAAATTCTTCCAGAATCCCTAGTGTGGAGGAACAGAAGAACAAAACCACATTTCAAGACCCTTTGCTCAACTTCAGAGACTTAATCCGGAGTCGAGGGGGGTGGTTTGACTGCAATAAGAAGGAAAGAACAATTACTCTGTGCACGTTTCTCTAATCAAAATGCTTGATGCATAAAAGTCAACTCATCCCTGTAGGGACTGAATGCCACTGCTTTACAAAAGAAAGGAGGAAAAAAAATAATACACACTAGGGAAAGCCCCTTAAATAATTGATGTGTGTTGCTTTTATCTACATGTAGGGATGACAGAACATCTATGTACTTACTGCTAATGGATAGCGCAAGAATGTCAATATAATTGCTACTGGTGGAAGAAAGCTAAAGCAACCGCCTTCTCCCAAAGAGACTGGCATTTCTTTCTTTCTTTTCTTTTTCCCTTAAAAAGCAAACAGACTAACCCAATGATGACAAATGTCTTGGAAAAGGAACATTAAACATTATCATTTGGATTTCAGAGAAAGAAACCAGAATTTCATTCACACTACACAATTAGTGTACTATGATTCCACCTTAATTGCCATGGTCCCATCCTATGGAATCCTGGGGTTTGTAGTTTGGTAAGTGTCAGGATATATGGCTCCTGTCATAAGGTATCTGGTGGATATGTATTATAATAGAGAGGATAGCCAGCTTAGATATCACTAGACATGGATAGAGTTCTACAAAGTATTGAATGCCAGTTATTGATTGAAAAAAATGTATCTGCTTGAAGCTTGCTTGTGTATTCAGATGTATCAAATGGTTAATTGCTTTATTGCCCACTGCTATAATGTATCTGCTTGAGGGGAAGATTATCAGAGTGGGGGAAACAAAGATGCCAAAAGGTCTTGTGAGAACTGGAAGTGTTCAGAGATAAGGGACAGGAAACATATTCTAGCCTCAAGGATGAAAGACGAGTAAACAACTGCAAGTCTGAGAAATGTCTAAAGATGCAGGGTGCTGTCAAATTTTGATCTGCTCCAGTCACAGCCCTGTGTGCCTAAATCTGTATGCAAAGGCATAAAAACCTGTAACTGATACATATGCTTCAGTCTCAGCAATTTCAGATGAAGTGTGCCGTGTTGCTTGCTTTGCTACAGATAAACACTGCTGACTGCTTCTGAGCGAAGGCTGTGGATTGCAAGTTCTTGAGGGCATGACAGTAGAGCACTTAGAATTGTAAATAGCCTCCCAATTGTGAATCTGAAGACTCCATGGGATTTCATGAGAAGTGACATGACAGCTATCTTTAAATATCCAAAGGGCTGTTATGTAGAAGATGAGTGAGCATGTTTTCTGTTGCTCCAGAAATTGGAACATGAACCAATAGGTTCAAATCACAACAAATGAGATTCTACCTAAACAGTAGGGAGACTGTGTTTTTACTGTAAGAGCTATTGAACAGTGGAGTATACTGCAATGGAGGGGGGGTAGATGTTCCATATTGGCAGATCTTGAAGGAGAGGATTGGATGGGCATCTTTTATGAGTACTATAATTATGTATTCCTGGGTGGCAGGGGGTTGAACTAGATGGCCATTGTGGTCTTTTCAATCTCTAAGATTCTATCGCTGGAATCCCATATCACATTTTACTTTACGTAACTTTATGTATACGTAGCTAAACAGCAGAGGGACTAAGAAACCCTGTTAGTTAAATGCAAAGGTACATATCAGGATAACAGCAAGCATGCCTGATGCACAGGGGTGCCCAATGCACATCAGTCCCATTGTACATTGGTCATGTTATACATCAGTCCTTTTCACAATAGACACTTTGTTCGATATGCTATGTAGAAACATAACAGCAGCCCTCTGCTGAATATGGATGTTAAAAAAAACTGCCCAATTCCAGTTTTTGCATATGTGAGTCCACTTTTGAAGATGTAACTTCCATACAGGATTCCAGCTTACAATTCTAAATTCTGCTTTCCTCTCCACCAATCCCTTCCTCTCCCTCCCTCTCTCTCTCTCTCTCTCTCTCTCTTGTTTAACGTGGTGGCCTGGTGAAATTACTGCTTATGTTTCTTCAGCCTTTTCAAATTTTTCATCAATTGGTTAAGTGGTGTTGGATCTATTTTGGTGATTGGCTGAAGCACCGTGCATTGCTTAGCAAAATCTTTGAGGGGAATGTTCAGCCTTCTTCCCCTCACACACACAAATTGGTTAGGTGGAGTTAATTCTACTTTTCTGACTGGCTGAAGTGCTAGTCAGATCTATGAGGGGAAAACCAGCAAGCAGTTTTACAAGTAGATTATCCATATTTTAAAAAGATTAACTCATTGATTCTTTGCAAAGGTATATTGACAAACTGGAATGTGTCCAGAGGAGGGTGACCAAAATGGTGAAGGGTCTGGAAGCCATGCCCTATGAGGAGCGGCTTAGGGAGCTGGGTGTGTTTAGTCTGCAGAAGAGAAGGTTAAGAGGGGACATGATAGCCATGTTTAAATACTTGAAGGGATGTCATGTCAAGGAGGGAGTGGCCTTTTTTCCACTGCTCCAGGGACTAGGACAAGGAGCAATGGATTCAAACTGCAGGAAAGGAGTTTCCACTTGAACCTCAGGAAGAACTTCCTGATAGTCAGAGCTGTCAAGCAGTGGAATATGCTGCCTTGGAGTGTGGTGGAGTCTCCTTCTTTGAAGGTTTTTAAGCAGAGGCTGGATGGCCATCTGTTGGGAATGCTTTGATGGGTGTTCCTGCATAGCAGGAGGTTGGACTCAGTGGCCCCTGGGGTCTCTTCCAACTCTATGATTCTATGATTCTATGAAACACAGAGAACTGATTCTAATGATTATTTATTTTTTTATTTATTTAGTATATTTATCTGCTGCCTTTCATTCCAGAGTGGGACCCAAGGCAGCTTCCAAAAAAAGTTAAAAACATTTTTTAAAACTTTAAACATATATGATTATAAAAACCTACAATAGTTTTTAAAAACAGCTAGATAAATAGAAAGCTCCCTTACTCACACATTAAAAACCTGCTTGAAAATAAATGTTTCTGCCTGCCAATGAAAAGAAAGCAGGGAGGGGGGCAGCCTAGCCTCCTGTGGAGGAGCGTTCCACAGGGTGGGAGCAGTCACTGAGAACAGTCTGCTTGTTTTAGGCAACTATGATCACATTACGCTGGCCCTGCTTTCTTAAAGTCAGCAGTTTGGTTATACATTGCACATACTTTTCAAAACTCTGGAAGATCACAGAGCTTCTGGATGGTTAGAGCTTCTTAAAGAGAGATTTTGGAAGTAATTGGTTACAATAATGACCACTACCTTTTAATGAATTATTGTATGGATAATGGGGGCATGTTTTGAAGAAAGAAAGAAAGAAAGAAAGAAAGAAAGAAAGAAAGAAAGAAAGGAAGGAAGGAAGGAAGCTCGCTCTAGGGGCCCCTACGGTTGCAAGTTCAGGACTGTTCCAGGCCCTGACGTTTCCAGGCCAAAACCTGAACTGACCTCTGGTGATTTCATTAAGTACAAGTTGTTCACAGTGTATCATTCAAACACGTAAGGAAGAACATATATTCCTCTTTAGAAATTATGACAAAAATCACTAAAGGGACTGTTCCCAAAGCAAGGTGAAATGAGGAGGGTATTCCTTCTCACTTGTTGTTGTGTGCTTTCAAGTCATTTCTGACTTATGGCAACACTAACATGAACCTATCACAGTGTTTTCTGGGGTGGAGAGTATGTGACACACCCAAAGTCATCCAGTGGGTTTCCGTGGCTGGGCAAGGAATTGAACCCTGATGTCCAGGGTCATAGTCCGAAGTTGAAACCACTACACCACACTGACTCTCCCTTCTCACTTACTTAGAGAAATAGGATAAGAAACACTTAATCTAGCTGAAATACTTCTTACCAGGATCTAGAGGCAAAGCATTGCTGAGGGTGAGCCCTGGTACAACAACTGAGAGAGAAAAGGAAAGCTAAGTCAATACAGAGATCCTCAGGAATCAATTAATCCTTGCAAATTAGTAAGCTGCTACTTTCATAGCTAAACTGGAGATTTGCACACAGTCCTTTCCTCTTGTCTGGAACTGAGGATAATTGTACCTTTGTGTCCCACCTGGAGATGCTCACAAAAACTGGAGACTCAAGGCCAGGCTCTGGGATCTGGCACCCATGTCTATGGTCTGACTAAAATTTTTAAATAATATTTATTCAGGAGGGGAGTGTCACCTCTTACCTTATTTACCTCTGGTAAATTTATCACTTACCATTGGAAGTAAGCAAAGGGTGTTCCCTCCCCTGCCTATCTTTAAACTTTTAAACTAGGGTCCTGCATCAACAGAACAATGCACTCTGCTAAGTCCTTTGACACATCTCCCAGAAGCAACTAATCATTTCCTTGTACACAGAGCAAAATGCACTGTGGTCAGGAAAAGGCAGCCAATACTACAAGCACTTCTGGTTTTATTTTATTCGATTGTATTTTATTCGATTTTATCAAATTTCATTTTACTCCACCTAATGCTTTTTGTTTGGGTGGAACATACATGATTCTGTGTGCACAAACATGCCTTTAGTCATGGGCATCTGTTTGTGTTATAGTATATGCAATATATCATATATAGATATAAATATTGACTGGAATTCTGTATGCAACATAAATTTGCGTGGACTTAACTAAGTAGCAGAGATGCTAAGAAACCTGGTTACTGAATTGTGAGAATATGGAACCAATGTACACCAGAACCTCTTTGTTGGGATCCCATCACCATGCACTGGTCCCTTTATTAGCTCTGCTATGTAGTTAACAAAACAGTAGTCCTCTACTGAATATGGATGTTGGATATCTTCGCAATTCTATTTCCTCACATGTACATGCACTTACAATGGAACTACTCTATATGGAACTAACCAATAGGATTCAGGCCAATATAGAGTCACTATATTTAGACAACTGATTTTTCTAATTTACAGGCACAATTAAAACTTCTGTTCATGACTTATAACAGCAGTCCTTCACCTTTTCTTTATGGCAGACCCCCTTTAAATATCTTTTGCTACCATGTACCACCAAGACTTACCTCAAGATTTAAAACCCTACAGTGCATCAAATATTTATTTAAAGTGGTTAATCAAGAGTCTTCAGATTTGGAGAGAAGGGAGTAATAAGTAATAAGTAAATGCACACACTCCTACTATAATATTTTTGCTGAAAAGATTCATCATCATCATCATCATCATCTTTATTTATACCCTGCTTTTCTCCTCGAAATAAAGATGATAATAGTGATAACGATTTTGGTAATGATTTGCATTTAGTTGCATTCAGTTATTTTTCTTTCTTTCTTTAGGTATGTTCCCAGTTTTTGGAACTCCTTCCCAAGGCTTGGCTCCCTCTTTGCTCTCCTCCCATCAGCAACTGAAAAAAATTTCATGTTCCAAGGCTTTTAGAAACTGAATAGGATGGGCTTTTAATGTTGTGCTGTGCTATTTTATGGTTTGCATACTCTTTTAATGGATTTAATGTTTAATGTTTTAACTTTATGTATTAATTGCTTTTAAAATAACTTTTTCATTTATATTTTTATCCAAGTTTGTAATTTTTTTAAAAAATCTGTATTATTTTCAGATATGTTGATAGCTGCCTTGAGTCTCATTACTGGGAGAAAGGCTGGATATAAATGAATATTAATAAATGTTTGTATTGTGTTTAATTATTGTTGTATGATGTATTTCTTCTCCCAGTGCTCCTCTCTGGCCCTACATCTTTTAAATCCCAGGCTGTACTTCTGTGCCAGCCCAGTTCTTCATGTTTGTTTCCCCTCATCTACAACATATTTTAATTTTCTATTCAAAATGCCAGTGTTTTCTACTGGAGAAACTGTCTGCTAAGATCTAAGGTGTGGTATATAATTATGGCTTCTTGCACAAAAGAAATGTCAGCCAATTTTTGCCTGGCTGCTGAAACTCTAGAGAAGATCATATACAACACTTTTATGCTCGTGGTTTCATTGGCTTCCCATCCTATCCAGCTAGAACATTCATGCCGCTGTTGACATCTCATTCTTACAAGGATTGTAAACAACATGGAAAGGATGGCATTGTTTATCCTGATGATAAACTTCCTTTCAAAGAGTTTATCAAAGGTTGGAAATATTCCATTTTTTGTCCACAGTTCCAGAACCCTCCATTCACTATTGCTACTGACCATTCTAGGTGTGGGATTATGGAGGTGTAGGCCAAAAAGTAACTTTGCCGTTCTTTGGAATGTATTGTCATATATAGTTCAACATGTTTGTTGCCAAGCCTGTGCAAGCAAGCAGAACTTGTTCAACATGTTCATAGAGCCCAAAAGTCCACAACAAAACCTCTAATTTTGCAACCTCGGCACCAACATTCTGCAAGCATAACATTTGACTGGTTAGTGTTGAGACCCCTAGATCTAGTTGACATACCACCCAACTGTCCTGTTTTGACAGGGACAGTCCCAGTTGATCCTCTGTCATCCCACTTTCTCAGCCACTTTTAAAATTACCCATTTTCTCTCTCGTTTCAGGCCATTTCTACCCTACACTGTTATAGTGCTATTGTTCCACTTTCAAGACCCTATGGAATTTTGGGGTTTGCAGTTTAGGGAGGGGCCTTTAGAACTCTCAGCCAGAGAGCTCTTTGGCCTCAGTAAACTACAAACCCCAGAATTCCACAAGATGCTGAAAATAGAATAATATTACTATAACAGTGTAGTGAGGAAATGGCCTCACTTTCCCCCTTTGTCCTCAGTTTAACCCAGTTGCTGCAAACTGAGTGCAAAGTGCAAAGCACAAAGTGCAACTAGAGGGAGAGTAGAGTAGGGGATGGAACCTTACCATTTCCAGTAGACTCAGACAAAAGCAAGCTGCTGCAATAGCTCCTATCTCGTCTGTTCTTCTTCATTAATAATTTTTGTCGTTTTCACCACACTCTGATGTTGTTTGGCCAAATATATCCTGGTTTTCATCTGTGAAATGTTGGAGGATATGAGGTGATCCAACATTTTTTGTGTGGGAAGGGCTGTTCAGCACGCGACAAGAACCAGTAAAAAGGGAATTACAAGCAAACTCCTGCCATATTTTTGAAAACCCAACTAAGGAAACTTGTATATCTCTAAGAAAGCAATGAACATATATTTTCTTAACAATTTAATTTTAGCGTTCTTCTCCTTTAGTTTTTAACTGTTTTGGACAGGATTGTCATTCTGGTTTGTGAACAATGGTTTGCACAATGCTTTCAGATGAAACAACAATTTGATTGAAAATTGTAAATAGAAACTTACGCTTTCCTTGTTATAGCTCATGTAGGTAATGATCAACCATAGTTTGGTTTTATATCTAATGGGCACCATTATCTGCTTGCTGTCCTTTTGTAAGAATTTTAGCTGAGATCCTACATCACAGTCAATGTTTTGTAACTTTATGAATCTGGAGCTACGTTGCAGAAACTCAACACTTAGCGAATTGCAAAAATGCATATCTAAATAAGAGTTTATTGGACACCTCTGATGCACATCAGGCAATCCCATTGTGCTGTGGCACTTCCTAGCCAGTGTTCCAATGCACATTGAGAAGCAGCCTGTTGTGCATCAGTGCTTAGTGTGCGTTCAGCTGTGGTGCATCACTCACCCCACAGGCTACCACTGAACAATGAGGACCTGTATATTGTAATGTCACTGCACCCCTAGGTGAATGCAGATGTTGAGAAACTACTTGGTTCAATTTTGCCCACACACGAGGCCATTTACAAAGACAAAGTGCCAAGCAGAATGCCAGCTGCCATTCATCATGTGTATCACTATTAGCCAATCAGTCATAGATGGTAGTTATAAGTAATGTATTGTCATTTTCCATTTTTATGGCATGTTTTTAAAATAACAAAATGAAGGCAATAATGAACCTAAAAATAATTCATAACGCATCTTCTACATAAAAAGGCAACACACAGTAACACACACAAACCAAGTACTTTTGCCTATTTCTCCTCCTTAGCCTATAAAATTTTCAGTTTTTTAATGTGTATTCTCAAAACTGTTTTGAAACAATTTTATAACATTTATAAGAGAAAGAATTACCCAACCAGATTTCAGGCTGCAGCCCTAAGTCATTGTCCACTTAAGATAGTTGATCTCAAGGGTGGGGAAAAGATCCTTTTAGAACTATGATCCACTGAATTCCACCGTCACCACCCCCATCAGCACAACAAGTACTCATAAGGACTTTGGGAAGATGAATTACAAAACAAAACAAAACTTTTTCAAAAACTTGGTATCCTTGTGGATCTACAAATAGGATTTTAGCTCATATAGATTAGGCAGGGCAGCATTCCTCTACCCTGTGCCTTCCATATGTGCTGCATCACAACTTCTACCATTCCCATTCTGCTTGCTAGAGGTAATAGGAATTGTAGTCCAACACACCTAGAATCACTAAATCATACAGCTGGAGGAGACCACAAGGGCCATTGAGTCCAACCCCATTCTGCCATGCAGTAATGCACAATCAAAGCATTCCCAACAGATGGCCATCCAGCCTCTGTTTAAAAAACTCCAAAGAAGGAGATTCCACCACACTCTGAGGCATCATATCCCTCTGTCAGATGACTGTTACCATCAGGAAGTTCTTCCTAATATTTAGATAGAATCTCTTTTCCTGAAATTTGAAGCCAGTGTTCCATATCCTAGTCTCTGGAGCAGCAGAAAAAAAGCTTCCTCCATCCTCCATATGTCTTCCCTTCAGATATTTAAGCATAGCTATCATTTCACCTTTTAACCTTCTCTTCTCCAGACTAAACATATCAGCTCCCTAAACCACTCCTCATAGGGCAAGGTTTCCAGGTCATCTACCATTTTGGTCACCCTTATCTGGAGATGTTCCAGCTTGTCAATATTCTTCCTGAACTGTGTTGCCCAGAACTAGACACAGTAGTCCAAGTGGTGTCTGATCAAAGCAGAACAGAGTGGTACTATCCCTTACCTTGACCTAGACACTATACTTCTATTGATGCAGCCCAGAATTGCATTGGCTTTTTTAGCTGCAGCATCACACTACTGACTCATAGTCAGTTTGTGGTCTATTAAGACTCTTAGATCCTTTCACACTTACTGTGGTCAAGCCAGGTGCCACCCATCTTATATCTGTACATTTCATTATTTTCTGCTCAATTGTAGAACCTTACACTTCTCCCTGTTGAAATTCATTTTGTTAGTTTTGGCCCAGCCCTCTAATCTGTTAAGATCATTTTGAATTCTGATCCTGAACCAGGTCATGGGGGTGAAAGCAGATGTAATCTGTAATTTAATCCCTTGTAATTTAATCTTGATCCTGTTCTATCCTACTGCCTATATAGCCATCTTCTAATAAGATCAAAGCTAACATATTTCAAGTATCTAGCACTGGAGTTGGTAAGAAAACTACGTCACCCATGAACAAACAGAACTATTAAATGAAATACAATTTATGCTGAAAGAGATAGCATTATTTCTGATATATTAAAAATACATGCTTTTGCATACCTGCTAAAAACCATACTTCAAAGTACTATACTTAGGCTCAAATAATAGTTGTTGTTGACATTGTTCACTGACCTCAAGATGACTTCGACTTATGATGACTCTATTGATGAGACACTTCTGTGTCACCCTATCAGCAACTGCCCTGCTCAGAACTTGCAGACCCAGAGCCATGGCATCCTTGATTGAGTCCATCGACCTGCAAAGTGTCCATTCTCCTTTCCTTTGCCTGATATTATTTGTGGCCTGTTGGCTGATCATTCTAAATGCATTACACTCAAGGTTGCTACCTTTGCAATAGCAGCCCAAAAGATATGCTGCAAGACATCAGCAATGGTTTGCAAAGGGGACCGGTTGTTGTTGCTTCCACTAATATTGTTGATCTGACATTTTATCCAGTAACTTCTTATTTTGTTCTTTCGTTTTTAACCTTCTCTGTGATTGCTGTGTTTAATGAAATTCTGTCAGTGGTATGTAATTTGTTGTACTAGGATGCACTGGTTCATCAGAATGTTTTATAATGGACATTGTGCCACAGACAAACAAAATTATCATATCCTCTTTTCCTACATTACATTAATTACGTGAAAGCAATTAATGCACTTTAAATAGCTGCCGTAGGGGAGAGGTAAGACCCTGTCATCATTGTGATGAAACTCTTGCCACCCAAAGGTGCTATTAGTCCTGGAAAGTACGCTTCCATTGGTGCCAGTCAAATTGTCCATGGGTAAACTAATAAGAGACTTTCACATCCACACCAACAATTATCTGTTAGAAACTGTATCCTAACCCTTTTTCTGGAACATATAAGCAGCCAAAGCAGCAGTTTCATTCATATTAGATAGGTACTATTTATTATCTCTGCCATTGGAATTTCATCTTCCTGTCCTTTCCCACTTCCCTGACATGACTCACCACGGTGCTTAATAAGCAAAATCGTCCCAGCTTCTAAACTGAGGCTCATTCTGCTGGCAAAGCACCCTGCTCTGGTTTCTAGCTCCACAGCATACCTTTTGATAAGGCAAGAAAAATACCTTCCTGTGATTTTTTTCCCTTTCTAACGCAAAGGATAGCTGCTTAGATTTGGTACATTTGGTTTGTTGTGCCCCATAGGAAAAACATTTTGTGAGCTCAAAGCCAACTGTTCATGTTAAATCCAATTCTGTATCCATATGTCTATTCGCAAAGACAGTCTGTTCACAAAGACTCTTTCAAGGCATTAATGATAGTTGTACAGTGGACAGTACAATAGTTTATTGAAGCATAGTGCATATCAATATGGAAAAAGTCAGTTGTACAAACTTACCAGCCAAAAAAAAAAAACCACTCCACACACCCACACTTATTCACACACAGTGAGTTAAATGAAGAATCCAGTTTTAGTTACTAGCTGTAAGTAATAAAATTTCACCGAAAATATTCTCTTTGGTCATTTGCTATTTGGTAGATGAGGAGAAATAGACACATTACTATGTCCACGAATTTACAAGCATCTCCTGTAGGTTTCGTGTATCATTTCATACTCTTTATTATGATCTCTGGATCCAGCTTTCCAGAGGATATGGACATTAATTTTAGGCAGGACTTGGGTGGCAGAATTTAACAGAAATGAGATATAGCATTCATAGTTATCATTGATAAAGAGTTTTCCAGATCTTGCTGCAAATCTCTGTGAAGTTACAAGGGAAACTGAACGTACTAGGCCTGCTTTCCACAACATGGTAGTCTCCTTATGGTTTGTACTACAACTCCCACTATCCCCAAACAGCATGGTCATTGTAGGCCCAAAAGAGGCCACAAAATTAAGTAAGAGTGGGTCTCCCTAGCTCAGCCTCCTTAATTTGTGTTCCCAAATACCATCATGGGCGTTGATATTTCATATGCCCATGAAGCGAAATGGTCACACAGCTGCCATAAATGATCCTACATGAAAATAATGGTGTGCTTTTAAATGAATTGCTAATTTTTCCCTGTCCAAAACAGAATCACTTCTCACAGAGTTGACCTGGATTTTTAAAAAGCATTTTCTTTCCTGCAACAGTTATAGGTTACGCTTATATTGATGAGGTTCAGAAAAGCATGGACCACCAAATGACTCCACTTTTTAAGCCACCAAGAAAGACATATCTTTTTTCTATAGCAAAGGAATGTGCTTAGATATGCTATGCCAGAAGGTTATTTTTGAACCAACGTGCACTTTCAGCAATAAATCTATGTTTATTTCATTCCATCCCCTTTTGAGGTTAGGAAACAACACAAATAGGTTACAGCAGAATGCTAATTTCTGCTCCTGTGCCCCAACATTAGCCTCCAAACTTCTCCCAATGAAAAATCGTGACACTGCCTCTTCTATGGAATTAATCACACTGTACTCTCTTATGACACTGTTACACACTATCTTTTATCATATGGTTACCATACGTTGTTTATTAGTTTCATTTATACGATGCCTTTCCTCTAATGAGCTCAAGGTGACATACATGACTTTGCTACTCCCTACTTTATCTTCACAACAGCGCTGTGATGTTGGCCAGGCTGGGAGAAAGAATGACTGGCCCAAGATCACTGTGTAAGGTTCATGGCTCACTCGGGACATGAACCTATTCCTCCCAAGCCCCCATCCAGTACTCCAGCTGCTACACCATACCAGATGATAATATCATAGCTAGCATTATAATTTTGTGCTCTTTGTGTAGAAACCTCAGCATGATTCTTTTCAAAATGCACATAAATATGTTAAAATGTTTTAATAAACTAAAATAAAGACATGAAGCTACTGCTTTATGTCCAGTTGTGGCTAGGCAGGAATATTGTGGGACTTAACCAGTTTCGGAGGGATTTATGCCCTCTTTTCCATGCTCTGACCCAAGTGACAGGGCAGAGTGTTTTCCTCAGAGAACCACGCCAGCTTCTTTCTGTGTTGCTATTGCAAGCTGAGAACATGAACTGCACTTCAGGACAGTGTGGTAAATATAAATCCAGCACTTACCCACAGCCATTCCCTCACAGTCTGACATCATGCGAAAAGAAGTTTCCTTTAACGCAGCTTAGGCAAAACCACAGAGGGAGGGTGAAAAATATAACTGGACTCGTTCCTCCTCCGTCAGGGCAAGCAGTAGAAATGGGAATGAAACATAAACACTTCTGTCCGCCTCTCTCTCTCTCCCTCTCTTTTTTCTCCTCCTTCTTCTTCTCCTCCTCAGCTGTACATCTGCCCACCCGAGGAGTTACAGCAACAAATTCTGTCTCTGCCTTCTCATTATGGGATGTAAAGATAAGAATGTGCTTTTGTGCCAAAAGAGCACGCGATTGGTGGATAAATTTGTTGACATCCCTCCCCTTCAAACAGCTTCCTCTTTAATGTCACAGTGGCACACTTGCACTCTTGAAAAGGACATGGAATATTTATGAAAAAGCTTTTAAGAACTACGCCAAGAATCCGGAATCAAATGCCCACTGAAATAATTATGATCTGGAGAAGCTTGTAAATGGGGCTGGTTTCCAGGGCATTCCTGCTTACATAACACGAACATGTGGTTAGCATGGTGTACTTGAGAGAAATGAAAGTCGTTTTTGGTTTGATAAGCGCAGATCATCTGTGGAGAAACTTTTTTCTTCTTCTCAGGGCTACATTTAAGCATTTGTCTGTACCAAAGTTACAGAAGCTATGTTTTTATGGTCATTCTATCCATTCATGAACATCAAGAAATATTACATGTTGCTGTGCTTACCCTTTCCATGAAGTTTGAGGGCACAGCACTCAAGTGGTTTTGTGGTTTCCATTGGATGAAGGACGTTGGAGCCCTTGTATAATTTTTGACTTCATATACAAATTTTGTCTGATCTTGGAAGCCTAGCAGGGTCAACCCTGGTTAGTACTCAAATGGGAGATTGCCAGTGATTACCAGGTGCTGTAAACTATGTTTTAGAGGAAAGAACTGCCAAAACCACCTCTGAGAATTCCTTGCTTAAGAAAACTCTATGGAATTCGTGGGGTCACCATAAGTTGACAGGGAACTTGAAGGCACATATGTGCATGCATACATAGAGACAACTCAAGCATAGATGGAGACACAACTTAAATACTCTTGTTACCCTGTATTCTGGGGGTCCCGGGAGGGGCGCCCAAGTAACCAAATAAAAACACAAGATGGGAAAATTAACTTGAGCACTCTCTTAAGCTAGTGAGAGGCAGAGTAACTTAGCAGGGATCTTGCAACCCTATGTATACAGCATCAGGTCAGAAGAGCAGTCAAACAGTTTTAAAATAGTAAAAATAATAGCTTTATTAAAGGACAAACAACAGCAAAGATACCACAAGCACGCAGCTAACTAGGAAATTAAAAATAGGAGTTTTCAGGGGAATGGGTGATACGACACCTTCTCTCGTAGTCCTGGAGAAAAGCGGAGGATTGCAGGGAAGAAAGTTCAGCGTGGTTTGCTGAGGGGGCGACTCGCTGGACAAACTGACAGCAAGGCTGGATGAAACTCAGGAGTGATCTGGGGTGTCCGAGGGGCGAGCGTTCCAAACGGGGCAAGAGGTCCGGGTGGGGAGAGCAAGCGATCCAAGAAGAGAGGCAGACTCAGTTATTGGGAACTGAGGAGACAACTTCACTGGACAGAGCAGCAGCAGGGCTAGATGGAAGTCCAGGGCGATCTGAGGTGTGCTCGGAATCGGGGACTTTTTATAGGATGGATTGCGCCTACAGGCCGTGCCATGCTCGGTGAGAACAAAGGAAATTTGGAGCGGGACAAAAGCGTTGGAAAAGGTCAGGTTTTACATGATTAGCTTAGCGCTGGATAACAATAGTGTAGCCAGTTTGCAAATGGCTCAGCATTGAGAGGGTGCCGCTCAGGGCCATGCATCTTTGTGTAAAGTCGCGCTTAAGCAAGGTGTGTCTGCAAGAAATGGTCCCTGAAGCAACAGAGTGGCATTAATCTGCCTGCCTAAGTGGGGATTGGAATGTCCAACCATTACCGGCCGCACCTGTTTACGTGCTTGTCCAGTGGCTCTTGCAAACATGTGGAGCGGGGTGGCAGAGAAAAGTCAAGTGTAGGCCAAATAAGTTTGATATCAAAGCGATATCTAGTGCTATCACCGGGCATGTCAGAACTGTGGTAACACTCTACCAGACAGACAAAGACCACTGTTCTTACCACATCTATAGATCTCTACAAGCTTGGGAAAGTTATTTTTGGACTACAACTCCCAAAATCTCCAACCAACATACCCAACAGAGGATTCTGGGAGTTGTTGTCAAAAAAGTATTTTCCAAGCTCTGGCTGTCTGGGAAGACAGTCACATCTTAAGATATAGCTAGAGCCCAAGCACAACCATCAGGATCATTGTTAGTCCCTGTCTGATTCAGTTGCCATCTGTTGTATTTTTATACAGAGACAACCTGTCCTCTTCTTTTAGACTAGATAGAAGTGAGAACAAGAAAGAGGACCTTCTTCGTGTCTGCTCAGAGATTTTGGAACTCCCTTTCAAAGGAGGCCAGCATGACTCTGTTTGTTGCACTCCTTCCACCCACAAGTTAGAACATTTTTATGCCATCAGGCCTTTAGGAACTGACTGAGATGGGCTTTTAATCATTTATATATATTTCTTGATGAATTTTAGTGTTTTTGACTTCATAGATTGTTTAATTACTTTTAAAATAACTTTCTCACTTATGCTTTTATTGAAATGTTTAATAGTTTTTAATCTGTATTGTTTCTAAATATGTGATTAGCCACCTTGAGTCTCATTATTGGAAGAAAGGAAGGCTATAAATGAATATATTAATCATCATCATCTTCATCATCATCACTGGAATTCTGTATCACATTTTACTTATTGTAACTTTATGTATACTTAGCTAAGTAGTAGAGGTACTAAGAAACTCTATTAGTGAAGTGCAAAAATGCTTATTGGGACAATGGCAAGAGCCATTGAGTCTGAGTCTGGATATACACCCCTGGATTAATGTGCATTGGTGCCCCATGCCCATTGGGCATTGGTCTTGTTATGCATCAGCCTCATTGTGCAATGGTCACATTGTTGGCTCTGCCACATAGTAACATACTGGCAGCCCTCTACTGAATGTGGATGTTATGAAACTGTCCAAATTCTAATTCCCACCCATGTATAAGTCCATTGATGAAGACATAACCTGCATTCAGGGTTCTGACCTTATTTTTCTCACCTTTTACTTTCTTATTTGTCCTTAACTGCTTGAAAAGATGCATTCTCAGGACAGAAGGCACTCAGTGAGCTACTGGGGTAAAGCAGAGGACAACTTTGGCCCTTCTGCACTAGACTGTTATAGCGCTATGATTCCACTTTCAACATCCGATGGAATCCTGGGGTTTGCAGTTTAGGGAGGGGCTGACTGGCCCCTCCCTAAACTGCAAACCCCAGGATTCCATCGGATGTTGAAAGTGGAATCATAGCGCTATAACAGTCTAGTGCAGAAGTCTGGTATAACTAGCACTGTGGTTGATGACACAACTGGACTCAAGCTGACAGGATATTCAGCTGTTGACATGTTGTTGTTGTTTTGTCTTACCAATGGCATAGTATTTCTGATTTCTATATATGGGTGTGAAAGCTGGACAGTAAAGAAAGCAGGAGGGAGAAAGATCTATTCATTTGAAATGTGGTACTAGGGGAGAGTTCTACAGATTTTATATGTTGCTAAAAAGACAAATGAATAGGTACTAGAGAAAATCAGGCCTGAACTCTCCAAGATGATTAAACTTGGATATATTTTGATATATTTTGAGATGACATCACTCACTGAAAAAGAAAATAATGATCAGCAAAGGGGAAGGCAGTGTCAAAAAAGGAGGACCACATTAAAGTGCACTGAGTGAATTAAGGAAGCCACAGCCCTCAGTTTGCAAGACACGAACTGAGCAGTTGATGAGAGGGTGACTTGGAGATCTTTCATTCATAGGGTCACCATATAGAGTCATAGAATCACAGAGTTGGAAAGGACCACACGGGCCATCCAGTCCAACCCCCTGCCATGCAGGAACACCCTCAAAGCACTCCCGACAGATGGCCATCCAGCCTCTGCTTAAAAACCTCCAAGGAAGGAGACTCCACTACACTCCGAGGCAGCATATTCCACTGCCGGACAGCCTTGACTGTCAGGAAGTTCTTCCTGAGGTTCAGGTGGAATCTCCTTTCCTGCAGCTTGAATCCATTGCTCCTTGTCCTGTTCTCTGGTGCAGCAGAAAACAAGCCCCCTCCCTCCTCTACATGGCATCCCTTCACATATTTAAACATGACTATCATGTCCCCTCTTAACCTTCTCTTCTGCAGACTAAACATACCCATCTCCCTAAGCTGCTCCTCATAGGACATGCTCCCATACCCTTCATCATTTTGGTTGCCCTCACCTGAGCATGCTCCAGCTTGTTGATATCCTTCTTGAATTGAGGTGCCCAAAACTGGATGGGCACCTCAATTCCAGAAAATATTCCAGATGAAGTCTGACCAAAGCAGAATAGAGTGGTACCAGTACTTCCCTTGATCTAGACACCATACTCCTATTGATGCAACCAAGAATTGCATTGGCTTTTTTGGCTGCTGCATCACACCACTGACTCATGTTCAGCTTGTGGTCCACCAAGACCCCTCGATCCCTTTCACATGTACTGTTATCCAGCCACGTGTCCCATGTGTCCAGCTACATTGAAGTTGATTTGGCAGAAATTAATAACAATAGAAACAACAATGTAAATTTATGCAGTTGGAAAATGGGTGGGAAGTCAGACACATTAGGCTTATTAAGTGTTTATTAAATACTTTAAGGACAGGGATATTTTGCACATAAATTAGCCTCCAGTTTCAATACAAAATGCCAATCACCATATTAAAACACATTATTCTTTGGGCCAGAGTCTCCTCTTTTCACCTTCACTTTTCATTGCACTGCTGACTTCGATGTAAAATGAACTGGCTTTAAGCTTTTCAGCTGAGTTGTGCTTATCAAGCAATAAAAGTGGTGAAAACAGGAGAAGACATTTTGGAGAGGCAGCATTTTTGGCAGCACAAATTTGACAAGTATTTGCGCTATTAAGTGTCACTGAGTTGGGGTTTATATTGGTAAAGAAGCATTTTATTATATTTTGCTGCGTGGTCAACATGGCTACTCCTGAATATGTTTCTTGTGAAGAAACTGTCACTGATGCAGTATAAATGAGGAGTAAATGAGGAGTAAATGTGGAATAAGTGTGGATGTTTGATGGAGAATTTGTGCAGCTGGAATATATGCCTTTAAAAAACCCTTGCTTTCTTCTAATTATGTGCCCATCAGGAAGAGAAATTAGGTTGGAAGGCATGAAACCCAGGGCCTTCTGAGTCCTGACTCCCTATCATAACAGGACTCACCTCCAAAGTTAGTCCTAAAATAGGCTTCTGTTACTCCAGCTATGGCACTGTTGGTGAGGACCCCAGATATCATTTTGATATCAAACAATTTGGCCTTTGCTTGACCTTTCTCCAGCCACCTCACTCCACGTGTTTGCAAGGTTCTCCGGACAAGCACGGACAGGGTGCGGCCGCTAATGGTTTTACATTCCAGACCCTATTGAGGCCAGCAACTCAAGCCTCGCTCGTAGCTTCAGGGAACTTCCCACTGCAAACCTTACAATAGCTGCACGGCTCTCAGCCGAACCAATCCTTTTAGACAGGACATTTACAT
This sequence comes from Ctenosaura bakeri, assembly GCA_948474755.1. Taxonomy (NCBI): domain Eukaryota; kingdom Metazoa; phylum Chordata; class Lepidosauria; order Squamata; family Iguanidae; genus Ctenosaura; species Ctenosaura bakeri. The sequence goes on along the minus strand of CAOLHI010001955.1, from coordinate 3,858 downwards.
ACTGGCCAAACTATTGTCGTCGAGCGTTAAGCTCATCATGCAAACTTGACCTTTTCCAAATCCTTTGTCCAGCTCTAAACTTCCTTTGTTCTCACCTGACATGCCATGGGCGGTAGGCACAAATTCCCCTATAAAAACCCCTCATTTCCGAACAGTCTTTGGATCACTCTGGACTTCCATCCAGCCTTGCTGCCGCTCTGCCCAGTGAGGTTTTCCCCTCAGTTCTCCATAACTGAGTCTGCCTCCCCTCTTTGGACTTCTTCGGATCAGTTTGGACTGCCATCCCACCTTGCTGCTGGTCTATCTAAGGAGCTCCCCTCAGCCAGCCACGCTGAACTTTCTTCCCCGGAACCCCATCTTTTTCTCCAGGACTACGGGATGAGGCATCGTATTACCTATTCCCTAAGCTCTCCATTTCTGTTTCCCAGTTAGATAGTGTGTGTGTTGTTTTATCTGCTGTTTATTTTTCAATAAAATGGTTGTTTTTGTTACTTTAAACTTACTTGCCGGCTCTCTGACCTGAAGCCGTAGACATAGGGTTAAAGATCCTTGCTAAAGTTACCTTGCCTCTTGTTTAGCCAAGAGAGTGCTCCAGCTAAATTCCCCCAACTTGTGTTTTTATTTGGCTATCTGGGCGCCCCTCCCGGGACCCCCCAACATACAGGGTAACACTTCTACCAGAGTTGTTGTATCGCGTATATATTGTGTTGTGTTGGTATATGGTACTGTCTGCTTTCAATGAGTAATTCTGTTTTTATCGCTGTTTATCATTCTGACTTTATCACTGTTTTCACATTTGTTCCTAATTGTTTCATTGCGGGTTGGCATTGTTTTGTTTTACACTGCCTTAGGCAAGCTTCCCTAAAAGACTGGTTATAATATATCTTTAAAGTAAATAAACAAGTCCTCAGTTTTCCAAAGTCAATTTGCTAACAGTATGGCCATTTCCGCACTAGCCTGTTATAGCGCGATGATTCCACTTTCAACCTCCTCTGGAATCCTGGGGTTTGCAGTTTCAGGAGGGGCCGACTGGCCCCTCCTGAAACTGCAAACCCCAGGATTCCAGAGGAGGTTGAAAGTGGAATCATCGCGCTATAACAGGCTAGTGCGGAAATGGCCAGATGTTCCACCCAAGCTTTTCTATCAGCAGCCATTCCAGAGTGAAAGATGAGCCGGCCAGCCCTGTCCTAAACTGCAAACCCCAGAATTCCATAGGATGATGAAAGTGGAATAATACCACTATAACAGTCTATGCGGAAATGGCCTGAGTGTATACACACACACACACAATTGGATGACTGGGCTTAACTGCCGTTTGGCTTTAGTCCCAGAACTGTGTCCTGCTGTTTAGTTATGTGTACTACTGTAATAATATTATATACTGAAAGTCCAGTACGACCACTCATTTTGCTTCTGATGCACGTCTCTGATATTTTAAGCCATTATTTGAAATAGGCATGTAGGTCAGTACATTTTTTCAGTTCGTGTTTGATAAGATATTACTGAAATGTGCTGCTTTCTTCCTGTTTTGAGTGTAAATACCAAAGGACCTGAAAGTTTAAAATTCCAAATATGGAGTAAACTGAAATGTGACAGATATATCCATCCAAGTCTGGAGTTTGACTGTTTCTTTCTTAAAAATCTGAGTTTGAATCCCTAATGTATTCAGTGAGTGAGCTTGTCTGTTTGTCTGTGTCAGGCAGGCAAAGACCTCATATGATTGGCTGTGTGAGGTGAAAAGGCCTCATATGATTGGTTGGCTGTGAAAATTCCATGGAATCCTGGGGTTGGCAGTCTAGGGAGGGGCCTTTAGAATTCTCAGCCAGAGAGCTTTTGGGCCTCAGGCCAGTTGCTATGGAGACAAGGCCTAGCAGCAAGGAGGAGGACAGTGTATTCCCTCAGGAACCCATCCTCTGTATGTTAACAACTCTGAATACAGATTTGATTGGGGAATATGGGGATAAGTTACAGGCACTGGAATAGACCAGTTGCTATGGAGATGAGGCCTAGCAGCAAAGAGGAAGACAGTGTATTTCCTCAAGAACCCAAACTGTGTGTGTAAATAACTCTGAATACAGATTGCATTGGGAAATATGAAGGAAAGTTACAGGTATTGTAACTTTGATGAGTTTGGTGAGTTCTTAAGAGGAAAATAAAATCTTGGGCAATGCTGAGCAAATACACTAGTATAATATAAATCTACTATATAAAAGTCAAAGTTTGTGAGTGAGTTTGTCTTTTTGTCTGCGTCAGGCAGGCAAAGACCTCATATGATTGGCTATATGAGGCAAAGACATCATATGATTGGCTGGCTGTGAAGATTCTATGGAATCCTGGGATTGGCAGTTCAGGGAGCGGCCTTTAGAGTTCTTAGCCAGAAAGCTCAGGTCAGTTGCTATGGAAATAAGGCCTAGCAACAAGAAGGAGGAAAGTGTATTCCTTCCAGAACCCACACTCTGTATGTTAATAACTCTCAATACAGATTGGATTGGGAAATATGGGGAAAAGTTACACATAGTGGACAAGACAGATCGGGGAATTAGAGACACAGGATCTCAAATCGGTGTATTTCAATAGCATCTAATTCCTCCAGAGAACTTCTTTATACCTCAAGAAAAAGTACTGCTGAAGGGGCTGAGAGGTCCAGCTTTTTAGACCTCATATGAGAGAAAAAAATCCCAGGCAACGTGGGCATATACGCTAGTATAATTTATATTTAAATATAATAAAGCTGTGTATGAATAGTTCTGAAATAGGTTTAGGCCTAGATTGATCTTCATTTTCTTTGTACCCATACGCTCCCATACTTCACAGATGGCCATTTCCGCACTAGCCTGTTATAGCGCGATGATTCCACTTTCAACATCCCCTGGAATCCTGGGGTTTGCAGTTTCGGGAGGGGCCGGCCGGCCCCTCCCGAAACTGCAAACCCCAGGATTCCAGAGGATGTTGAAAGTGGAATCATCGCGCTATAACAGGCTAGTGCGGAAATGGTCAGATGAATATCGAGACATATCTGGCCAAGCAAGAAAGTGGTCAAGATGGAAGAAGTTATTAACAAGGAAGAACATAGAAGCTAAGGGAGGCTGCAGCAGTGTGTTTTTCCTGAGCCTACTGGGAAAGGCAGGATCCCGCCCCTTCCTGTCCTGTGCCCCTTCCTTTCCTCTGCCTCCTACTGAGTTAATTGAGTACAAGCTACTTTTGGTCTTTGAACTCAGTTTGCAGCAATTGAAGTAAGCTGAGCACAAAAGGAGAAAGTGGGAGGAGGAGAGGGAAACTGGGACATTTTAGAAACAACTGAAAAAGTGGGATGACAGAAGATTAATTAGGACTGTCCCTGCCAAACTAAGGATAGTTGGAGGTTATATGTACAGCTCACGTGTTGTTAGCTGACTAATCTGTATTCACAGTCAGAGCTTGGAAATGTTATTTTTGTGACTATAACTCCCACTTATGGCAATGATGCCCAGAGGATTCTTCAAGGTGTAGTTCAAAACTAAGCCCAGCCTCTGGTTTACCACTACTGTACAGTAAAGACCTAAACAACAATAGTGTGTTTATAAGAATTAAAGGACTTCCAAGATGAAGCTGATGTACAAGGGACATTTTGACTTTCTGCTGAGAATCATCTCTGTTTCCCAAGTACTTAACATGCTCATCTCTCTTTCCCAAGTGCTTATATTAAAATGGCCTGAGGATGGTATTAATGACTTTTCTTTCCTGTATAGCTTGGAGTGCTCTTCATAAATGCATGTGAATGGGGGGATTTTAAGGAGTTGCCATCTCTTCTCTCCCTTCCCCCTTCCTTTTGATTAACTATCTGGATTTGCGATTTGCAAATGTCTTCCTCTCTCTTGG